>JAJJWX010002064.1:0-600000 GCA_023529315.1 Papaver bracteatum | reverse complement strand
TTTTTTTTTTTTTGAGGTTCTCATACAGATTAAGGGAGTGTGTGAGAAGCATGTGTGTTCTTTTGATAAGCTTGTGGTTTTAGAGAAAAAATATATCAGTTTCGACCTGAGTCTCGCGTTCGGATTACTAGAGTTAGACATGAGTCTCGCGTTCAGATGAACTGGAGAAAAAATATATCAGTTTTGAAAATCGTCGGTTCAAAGATTACTAGAGTTAGACATGAGTCTGTCGTTTGGATAAACTGGAAAAAAAATATATCAGTTTCGAATATTCCAGGTTCAAAGATTACTAGAGATAGACCTGAGTCTCTCGTTTGGATAAACTGGAGAAGAAATATATCAGTTTCGAACATTCCAGGTTCAAATATTATTAGAGTTAGACCTGAGTCTCTCGTTTGGATAAACTGGAAAAGAAATATATCAGTTTCGAACATTCCAGGTTCAAAGATTACTAGAGTTAGACCCAAGTCTCTCGTTTGGATGAACTGGAAAAGAAATATTTCAGTTTCGAAAATTCTAGGTTCAAAGATTACTAGAGTTATACCTGAGTCTCTCATTTGGATGAAATGGATCAGAAATATATCAGTTTTGAACATCACATCTTCAAAGATTACTAGAGTTAGACCTAAGTCTCTCGTTCGGATCAACTGGATCAGAAATATATCAGTTTTGAATATTCCAGGTGCAAAGATTACTAGAGTTAGACCTGAGTCTCTCGTTTGGATGAACTGGATCAGAAATATTCCAGTTTTGAACATCGCAGGTTCAAATATTGTTAGAGTTAGACCCGGGTCTCTTGTTCGGGTGAACTGGATCAGAAATATATCAGTTTCGAACATCGCCGGTTCAATGATTACTAGATTTAGACCTGAGTCTCTCGTTCGGATAAACTGGATCAAAAATATATCAGTTTTGAATATTGCAGGTTCAAAGATTACTAGAGTTAGACATGAGTTTCTCGTTCGGATAAACTGACTATAAAATATATCATAATTGAACATCACAGGTTCAAAGATTAATAGAGTTAGACCCTAGTTTCTCGTTCGGATAAACTGAGTACAAAATATATCACAATTGAACATCATAGGTTCAAAGATTACTAGAGTTGTACCTGAGTTTGTCGTTCGAATGAACTAGAGACGAAACATATCAGAATTGAACATCACTGGTTCAAAGATTGCTAAAGTTAGACCTGAGTTTCTCGTTCGGATGAACTGGAGACGAAATATATCAGAATTCAACATCACATGTTCAAAGATTACTAGAGTTAGACCTGAGTTTCTCTTTCGGATGAACTTGAGATGAAATATATCAGAATTGAACATCACCGGTTCAAACATTACTAGAGTTAGATTTGAGTTTCTCTTTCGAATGAACTGAGGACGAAATATATCAGAATTGAACATCACAGGTTCAAATATTACCAGAGTTAGACCTGAGTTTCTCTTTCGGATGAACTGGAGACGAAATATATCAAAATTGAACATCAGAGGTTCAAATATTACTAAAGATAGATATGAGTTTCTCGTCTTCGGATGAACTGGGGACGAAATATATCCGAATTGAATATCATAGGTTCAAAGATTACCAGAGTTAGACCTGAGTTTCTCTTTCGGATGAACTGAAGATGAAATATATGATAATTAAACATCACAGGTTCAAATATTACTAGAGTTAGACCTGAGTTTCTCTTTCGGATGAACTGGAGACGAAATATATCAGAGTTGAACATCACAGGTTCAAAGATTACTAGAGTTAGACCTGAGTTTCTCTTTTAACTAGAGACAAAATATATCAGAATTGAACATCACAGGTTTAAAGATTACCAGAGTTAGACCTGAGTTTCTCTTTCGGATGAACTGGAGACGAAATATATCAGAATTGAATATCACAGGTTCAAAGATTACTAGATTTAGACCCGGGTTTCTCTTTTAATTGGAAACGAAATATATCAGAATTGAACATCACATGTTCAAAGATTACTAGAGTTATACCTGGGTTTCTCTTTCGGAAGAACTGAGAACGAAATATATCAGAATTGAACATCACATGTTTAAATATTACCAGAGTTAGATCTGAGTTTCTCATTTTCAGATGAACTGAGGATGAAATATATCAGAATTGAACATCACAAGTTCAAAGATTACCAGAGTTAGACCTAAATTTGTCTTTCGGATGAACTGCAGACGAAATATATCATAATTGAACATCACAGGTTCAAATTTTACTAAAGATAGACATGAGTTTCTCGTTTTCGGATGAACTGGGGACGAAATATATCCGAATTGAAAATCACATGTTCAAAGATTATCAGACCTGAGTTTCTCTTTCGGATGAGCTGAAGACGAAATATATCATAATTGAACATCACAGTTTCAAATATTACTGCAGTTAGACCTGAGTTTCTCTTTCAGATTAACTGGAGACGAAATATATCAGAGTTGAACATCACAGGTTCAAAAATTACTAGAGTTAGACCTGAGATTCTCTTTTAACTGGAGACAAAATATATCAGAATTGAACATCACAGGTTTAAAGATTACCAGAGTTAGACCTAAGTTTCTCTTTCGGATGAACTGGAGACAAAATATATCAGAATTGAATATCACAGGTTCAAAGATTAGTAGATTTAGAACTGGGTTTCTATTTTAATTGGAAACGAAATATATCAGAATTGAACATCACATGTTCAAAGATTACTAGAGTTATACCTGAGTTTCTCTCTCGGAAGAACTGAGAACGAAATATATCAGAATTGAACATCACATGTTTAAATATTGCCAGAGTTAGATCTGAGTTTCTCGTTTTCAGATGAACTGAGGACGAAATATATCAGAATTGAACATCACAAGTTCAAAGATTACCAAAGTTAGACCTAAATTTGTCTTTTGGATGAACTGCAGACGAAATATATCATAATTGAACATCACAGGTTCAAAGATTACTAGATTTACACCCGAGTTTCTCTTTTAATTGGAAACGAAATATATCAGAATTGAACATCACATGTTCAAAGATTACTAGAGTTATACCTGGGTTTCTCTTTCGGAAGAACTGAGAACGAAATATATCAGAATTGAACATCACATGTTTAAATATTACCAGAGTTAGATATGAGGTTCTCGTTTTCAGATGAACTGAGGATGAAATATATCAGAATTGAACATCACAAGTTCAAAGATTACCAGAGTTAGACCTAAATTTGTCTTTCAGATGAACTGAGGACGAAATATATCATAATTGAACATCACAGGTTCAAATTTTACTAAAGATAGACATGAGTTTCTTGTTTTCGGATGAATTGGGGACGAAATATATCCGAATTGAAAATCACATGTTCAAAGATTACCAGAGTTAGACCTGAGTTTCTCTTTCGGATGAACTGAAGACGAAATATATCATAATTGAACATCACAGTTTCAAATATTACTAGAGTTAGACCTGAGTTTCTCTTTCAGATTAACTAATGACGAAATATATGAGAGTTGAACATCACAGGTTCAAAAATTACTAGAGTTAGTCCTGAGTTTCTCTTTTAACTGGAGACAAAATATATCAGAATTGAACATCACAGGTTTAAAGATTACCAGAGTTAGACCTGAGTTTCTCTTTCGGATGAACTGGAGACAAAATATATCAGAATTGAATATCACAGGTTCAAAGATTAGTAGATTTAGACCTATGTTTCTCTTTTAATTGGAAACGAAATATATCAGAATTGAACATCACATGTTCAAAGATTACTAGAGTTATACCTGAGTTTCTCTTTCGGAAGAACTGAGAATGAAATATATCAGAATTGAACATCACAAGTTTAAATATTTCCAGAGTTAGATCTGAGTTTCTCGTTTTCTGATGAACTGAGGACGAAATATATCAGAATTGAACATCACAAGTTCAAAGATTACCAGAGTTAGACCTAAATTTGTCCTTCGGATGAACTGAGGACGAAATATATCATAATTGAACATCACAAGTTCAAAGATTAGCAGAGTTAGACCTAAATTTTTCTTTCGGATGAACTGCAGACGAAATATATCAGAATTGAACATCACAGTTTCAAATATTACTAGAGTTAGACTTGATTTTCCCTTTGGATGAACTGGGGACGAAATATATCAGAATTGAATATCACAAGTTTCAATATTACTAGAGTTAGACCAGAGTTTCTCATTTTCCGATGATTTGAGGTCGAAACATATCAGAATTGAACATCACAGGTTCAAATATTTCTAAAGTTAGACTTGAGTTTCTCGTTTTCGGATGAACTGAGGTCGAAATATATCCGAATTGAACATCATAGGTTCAAATATTACTAGAGTTAGGCCTGAGTTTCTCATTTTCGGATGAACTGGAGATGAAATATATATCAGAATTGAACATCACAGGTTCAAATATTATTAGAGTTAGACTTGAGTTTCTCTTTTGGATGAATTGAGGACGAAATATATCAGAATTGAACATCACAGGTTTAAATATTTCTATAGTTAGACTGCGTTTCTCGTTTTCGGATGAACTGAGGTCGAAATATATCAGAATTAAACAACACAGTTTCAAATATTACCATAGTTCGACCTGAGTTTCTCTTTTGGATGAACTGGGGACGAAATATATCATAATTGAATATCACAGGTTCATATATTACTAGAGTTATACCCTAGTTTCTCATTCGGATGAACTGGCGTTGAAATCTTTCTTTATAATAAGAGACCCCCAAGTCGCCACATGTTAGCACCACAATCACCCTTGAATGTGGTGAAGCCATGTCAGCGCAATCTTTTCATGTCATTGCAATTTCTGCGCCATGTCATCGAACTAAACAAAAAAAGAGACACGCCTCTTAATATCTTCAGTCACATATTGAAACCAAACAGTAGCATTCTTAGAGGCACCCTTTGAAAACAATATTCCCACTTGTCAAGCGATATATCCCTTTGAAAAGCACTATTTAGTATGTGCTTTGTGATTAACAAACTAACGAAGCATATTCCAAGTTCTTTAAACTCCTAACGATGCATCCCTATTGGTTATTTTTCGGATACTATGAGTATCGGAGATAATGGATTCACATCTATTAACGAAAACCATTTTTATAAAGATACCTAACACTATATCATGAGCTGTAGATTTCATCTGATCGATCAATTACTCCAATATAAGTAAGCCTATTGGAAAATACTAAATGATTTGTTACTTTCCTGAAGAGATGCGATTTCTCATTTTTGTGTACAGAAATAATGCGAACAGACACAACTCTTGGTAAATTTAGAATCGAAAGAATGGTTTAGTGAGAAGATGCATCAGTTCACTAATAATACGAAAAGATATCTTTTCATTGAAGTATCCTCACAATTCAGTATTTATATCTAAAAAGGCACCTCTTTTGTCGACTAAGGATATTTTGAAAAGATACGTCTTTTGGTTTTCTATTTGATACTGTATATGAAGTAGCATTGGTCGAAAGGGTTCGTCCTATCCCTAATGGTTAAACGGCTCATTCCCAAGATGACATGTCTTTCTTATCTTAAGGAAAACGAGTTCACCTATCTATAGATTTACAAAAGGCTTAGGTGGTATTAGAACAATGAATTTAGAATTTGGTTCTGAAATTCAAGTTTGTTGGTGATAGAGGAAAAATATGCAGAAGACTGGGTTACAACATATTGAAACTGATTTTTTTTTTAAAATAAATTTGAATTAAATTTCGTGTTTTAGTGGTGCTTTGATTTCTGCAGACTTCCCAATTGAATTGAAAGTTTGCATGCTAAACTTTGTCGCTGGATATTATTACAGAAGTCACAAGGATCTGCGGTGAAAACAACCATGTGACTTGATTACATGTGTGCACCATGCTATTAATGGTGTCTCATTTTGTAAAACATATTATACCAGGTTATTTTTTTTTCTTTTCTGATCAATAAGTCCAGCTAAGTTTATTTTGATCATTCTTAAATCAGGATATCTATTTAATTTGAAAAAAATGATCCTTCGTCTTATGTCTACAACTTCCTTTTATTATAATATAATTGGTTTCACTTTTCTTTGTTTCTATTTCTTTGATTCCAGTCAAATCTACTCTTGGAAACATTTGGTAACACAAGAATGGTTAGGAATGATAACTCGACATGAGTTTTTTTGTGGAATTTTTTTGGTGTTTGCATCTCACATGGTTTCCAAGTTCATCTGTTTTTGTTTATACATGTATCTTGGCCTTTTTCATATTGTTATTTTATTGTATGTAGTCGATTTGGAAGTCCGTTGAGATCCACTTTGACAAAAGGTGGGATATCAGGTACCATAGATACCTATTGGAACGCTTAATTCACGTGCTTCAGAAAACATACCCTGAAAGGAATTATAGCTTCTTTGATGATTGTTCTGAGTAAAATAAAACTTAGGAAGTTGTTGTAGACATGGGGAAGACTGCACTGGTGAGTTCCAATATAGACACTCTGATTGATAGAGACATCGCTGGGAAGTTCATACAAGAACCCTAGTTGTTGTCTTCCATAGATGCCGATATTCCTTATTAACTCTTTTCTGGGTTCAGGGTTGGATCCATAGTGAATAAAATTTCGAGAATAACTATTTGGTGTTTTTGCAGTTTTTTACAGTAAACACAGTTGATACCTTGAAAATGGAACTATTTTTGGAACTACAACTTGAAGATGCATAATTGTTTGTACTTATCGAGTGTGGAAGTGGCGAAAAAGAAACTGCATTTGTGTAGCACTACAAATTACAATGCAAACAATTCCAAGCTATTATGATACAAAAATCTCAGAAAAGTTCAGAGTTAAAGTTTCTGTAATGTCTTCATGTTTCTCTTAGGTTCCCACTAGAATGGATTCTCTTGATTAACCTGGTGAGCCCTCCACGGCCTTCAATCATGAAACACCAGCTACTGGATTTTTACATCATAGGTTTATTTACGTTATGGGTTTCTCCAACTACAACCAGGTAAGACCCTCCATTTGATTCCGATAATCTTTTATGATTTATTACATTATAAGTGTTGATATATTTGGTTTACTGTCTATGCATGTTATCTGCAGTATAATATTTGCAAAGATGGTTCGAGCGAATTTTTGAACAAGCATTTATGCTTCAGATTAATCTTTTTGATCTCTTTTGCTGCTCCAATAGTTGGAATCCTGTCACCAACCACAACCCTCTTCTTCCCCGGCCACAATCACAAAACAAGTACTACTATTTTACATTTCCATCCAGTAATATAACTAACGTTTCTTATGAACCACAGCTTTGAAATTCGTCGAGACAATCAAATACAAAGTAGAGATCCTGGCTAGCTTCCTGGAGGGCTAGCAGTAATTTGGTCTAGGCTTCCCCTAATTTTGCTTATTTGCACCCCCTAAAATTCTTTTACAACCCCAAAGTAAATTTATGTACCTCCATTTTGAATTTTTTAGCAGTGGTTCTTTTAGCCCGACGAATACCACCATCCCCACAAGTATGTACACTTTAGTTTTAGAATGAAATGTTTAATTTAGTGTTCTCAATCACAAACTTTGTTAAGAGGTTTATAGAACACTGCATTCCAACATAAAAAGTTAGTCGTTACTGTTGGTGTTCTAAACAACATACATTGCTGAACTACACCATGATATTATACCCACTGACGCTAAAAGTGACCTGCTATTGGTATTTCCCTTTCTTCTTGGTTACTTAACGGTTTCAAAAGCTAATATTATTGTCGGAATATTTTGAAAAATGTTTATTTTTCTTCATATGAAGAAAACGACTAAGGTCTGTCATGCTTCCTCTGATATTGCTTACTGATTGCACTCCACGAAGCAGATTTCAGAGACTGCACATAAAAATATATTCTTCTTATGTCATCCATCCGGTACGTATGCACCGGGTTAGAGGCTTGTATATCAGAATTGAACATCATAGGTTCAAATATTACTAGAGTTAGACCTGAGTTCCTCTTTCGGATGAACTGAAGACGAAATATATTAGAATTGAACATCACATGTTCAAAGCTTACTAGAGTTAGACATGAGTTTTTCTTTCGGATGAACTGGAGACGAAATATATCAGAATTGAACATCACCGGTTCAAAGATTACTAGAGTTAGACCCGAGTTTCTCTTTCGGATGAACTGAGGACGAAATATATCAGAATTGAACATCACATGTTCAAATATTACTAGAGTTAGACCTGAGTTTCTCGTTCGGATGAACTGAGACGAAATATATCAGAATTAAACATCACAGGTTCAAATATTACTAGAGTTAGACCTGAGTTTCTCTTTCGGATGAACTGGAGACGAAATATATCAGAATTGAACATCACATGTTCAAAGATTACCATAGTTAGACCTGAGTTTCACTTTCGGATGAACTGGAGACGAAATATATCGGAATTGAACATCACCTGTTCAAATATTAGTAGAGTTAGACCTGAGTTTTTCTTTAGGATGAACTGAGGACGAAATATATCAGAATTGAACATCACAGGTTCAAATATTACTAGAGTTTGACCTGAGTTTCTCGTTCGGATGAACTGGACACGAAATATATCAGAATTAAACATCACATGTTCAAATATTACTAGAGTTAGACTTGAGTTTCTCTTTCGGATGAACTGGAGACGAAATATATCAGATTTGAACATCACAAGTTCAAAGATTACCCTTATCGGAAATAAGTAAAGTAAATGTTACAAACTATCAAAATGACAATTTTACCCTTATTGGAAAAAGTGCAAAAAATATTATGGGGACTGTGAAAATGACCATACTACCATTATAGGAAATAAGTAAAGTAAATGTTACCGATTGTGAAAATGTCCATATTACCCTTATTGTAAAAAAGTGCAATAAATATGATGGAGACTGTGAAAATGACCATAATTGGAAAAAAGTGCAATAAAT
The DNA here is from genome assembly GCA_023529315.1 of Papaver bracteatum. Classification (NCBI taxonomy): domain Eukaryota; kingdom Viridiplantae; phylum Streptophyta; class Magnoliopsida; order Ranunculales; family Papaveraceae; genus Papaver; species Papaver bracteatum. The sequence goes on along the minus strand of JAJJWX010002064.1, from coordinate 591,101 downwards.
ATCATGGAGACTGGGAAAATAACCAAACTACCCTTATTAAAAATAACTAAAGTAAACATTACATACTGTGAAAATGACCATATTACCCTTATTGGAAAAAAAGTGCAATAAATATTATGGAGATTGTGAAAATGACCATGCTACCCTATCGAAAATAAGTAAAGTAAATATTACTATATTACCCTTATTGGAAAAAAATGCAATAAATATTATGGAGACTGTGAAAATGACCATACTACCCTTATCGAAATTAAATAAATTAAATGTTTCTGACTATGAAAATGACCATATTACCCTTATTGGAAAAAGTGCAATAAATATTATTGAGACTGTGAAACTGACCATACTACCCTTATCGGAAATAAGTAAAGTAATTCTTACAGACTGTGAAAATGACCATACTACCCTTATCAAAAATAAGTATTGTAATTCTTACATACTGTGAAAATGACCATATTACCCTTATTGGACAAAAGTGCAATAAATATTATGGAGACTGTGAAAAATGACCAGAGTACCCTTATCAAAAATAAGTAAAGTAAATATTACAAACTGTGAAAATGACCATATTACGCTTATTGGAAATAAGTGCAATAAATATTATGGAGACTATGAAAATGACCAGACTATAAGTAAAGTAAATATTACATACTATAAAAATGACCATATTACCCTTTTTAGAAATAAGTGCAATAAATATTATGGAGACAGTGAAAATGACCATACTACCGTTATCGGAAATAAGTAAGGTAAATGTTACTGATTGTAAAAATGACCATATTACCCTTATTGGAAAAAAAAGTGCAATAAATATCATGGAGACTGTGAAAATGACCATACTACCCTTATCAGAAATAAATATAGTAATATAATATACTGTGAAAATGACCATATTACCCTTATTGGAATAAATATTATGGAGACTGTGAAAATGACCAGACTACCCTAATTGAAAATAAGTAAAGTAAATATTGCACACTTTGAAAATGACCATACTTCTCCTATTAAAAATAACTGTAATAAATATTATAGAGACTGTGAAAATGACTAGACTACCCTTATCGGAAATAAGTAAAGTAAATATTACATACTGTAAAAATAACCATATTACCCTTACTGTAAAACAATTTCAACACAATTGATAACGGGATGATACAAGTTGCATCCATGTTATACATGGGCGAGAATAATTTCAACAAATCTAAAACAATTTCAACTGAACAGCTACTTGTAATCTCAACTGTCTTAAAAATGTTGTTCATTGAGTTAATTAGTATTTGGGTCGTAAATTTTGATACTAATTAGTGTGTGGGTCCTAAGTTTGTCTGTTTTAGTGTTTGGGTCGTAGACCCGTTAGTCAAGACGGTCAAGGGGTCAAACTATTAGTGTCCGTCAACTTCTATTAGTGCAAGGTACTTCCTTATTTTCTCGGCAAAAAAATAATTCACGTTCCCACAAAACTCTTACCAAATTTACAGTGTCTCTCTTAACCTATGAATTCTCTTCTAACATGTTGAAAACACCCACTTAACCATGAATCAGGGATGTACAAACCTAAGGCAGACCTGTGGGGGACTTATGTCGAACAATTGATGGGCAATACCTGGTAATGGTGTTTACCATCAAGGAATCATCTTTTGCTGCTTTCAAAAAGCCCTGCAAACGAGATATTTATGATCAATCATAAGCCTTATACCAAAAATCACAAAACTTCATTGGTAGGCCAATTGTATATTGAATTTTCTCTCTTGCTCATCATCAAGTAGACTCTCATCATTCTTCGCTGAATAGTATGGTGTGGTTCAAATGTGGTCCTTTATGTACCCAATTGTTCTTGGTATAATTCATCTTACATTATCCATAAGATTAACCATACCTTCAACCACAAATACTTAAGGTTGTAGTACAATTATAATAATAGAAGCAGCATGCTATTACGAAAACCCTCTAAAATTATCTTGGAATCAATCAAATCTTTTCTGCCCTACAGATTTCCCCAAATTTCATTGCCCTAATCTTTCTATAACATGATATTATAAGTTGCAAGAAATAGAATCGAAACTAGCATGAAGGATTGAAGGGATAATTGTTCTCTTACCAGTCGAAGAGAAGTAAAGTTGTTGTGGATGTGGCGGAAATAAAATACCCAATGGAGTTGACAATGTTAACGGATTGACCAGTTTACACAGTTGACTAACGGGTCAACGACCCAAACACTAAAACGGACAAACTTAGGACCCAAATACTCTACCATACCAAAATATACGACCCAAACACTAATTAACTCTTGTTCATTCATATTCAACTTAGTCTAAAACATGATGAAATTGGTTTCACCCTAGTTAAAACATGGATGAAAACGAATTCCACTGAATCTAAAAATGGATAAAACCAATTTCATGCTAACTTAAACACTAATGAGAATAAATTCAACCAAATTAAAATAGGATGAAACCAGTTTCTGGTTTAAACATGGATGAAAAAAAATTCAGGCAAATTCAAAACAGGATGATACCCGTTTCATCCATGTTTAAGCAATAAGAAAAAAAATATACTAAAATGCATTCATCTCATAATTTTTGCGTCTAAGAAAGGATGATATTGGTTTCATCTATAACAAGATGATAAAAGTTTCATACTTATCTAGACATGGATGAAAATCAATTCAACCAAATTCAAAGGGATTATAACAGTTTCATCCATGTTTACACAAGAAAAAAAAAGGGTCTAAGACAGGATGATAACGGTTTCATCCATGATCAAGAAAAATAAAATAAAAATAAAATCATTCATCTCATAAAATCACCCATCCATCTCATGGATTTCAGGTAAAATTCCGGATGATACCGGTTTCACCCATGTTTATGGAAGGAAAAAAACATACTAAAATTTCATAATTCATACAACATCATTCATATCATACACTCCAGGTTGATCAATGCATGTGTAATTAATGAGTTTAGAAAATAAAATCAAAAAGAGAATTAGAGTTAGGAAACTTACGAATGCCCATATTATGAAATTGATTGAAGACAAAACCCTAATTTTTATGAGATTGAGAAATCTTAATGAAATTGGGTATCATAATGGGTTTAATTGTTGACGGTAATGGAGTCAGTGGTGGTGGTACCGAATGAAATCAGATTGGTGTTGATAGTTGTGGTGGCGGTGATATTAATTTTGTGAAATCAGAAAATATTGATGATGTTGTCAGTGTTTGTGGTGGTGGAGGAAGGTGGTGATGTTGGTTGTAGTTGTTGTAGACGATGATGGCGGTGGTTGTAGTTATTGTCGATGGTAGTGGTGGTAGCTGTGGTTACTGTTGATGATGGTGGTGGTGGAGAGAAAAGGGAAGAGTCAATGGTAATGTAATGGAGGAAGGGTAATTCTGTCAGTTCCTATTAAAAGATTCTCATGTCCATTTGACCCAAATAGAATGTTTACCCGTCCATTTGACCCAGGAAAAGTACCCTTTTGGCTATATAGCCCATTTTCTGTGGAATTTATCTCCAATGCCAAGGTCAAGGTAAAGATAAAAGGATGACATGACTGCCATCTCATAGGAAAAGGTAAAGGGGAAAGTCATATCTTTACCTTCTCCATGACCCAAGGTCTTTTGACACATCATCAATTCTTTATTCAAAAATTAAATTTTCTCCAAGTTCTAGGGTAATAATACCTTGGCATTGAGGATGCAATTTTAGGTAGAAAGTAGAACTTTAATTTTTTTTAGCTACATAAGAATGACCCACAACAAAAAAAGTATTAATAGGACATCCACCTAGGATTACCTTCACCCCTAGCATCGGAGATGCTCTAAGGAGTTGTTTTTTTTTCACTTTATCAAAACTGTTTAAAAAGAATTCTTATTAGGGACAAGACGTGTCAAAAAGGAACGAGGGGTCACAAACTTGGAGTATGTGGCCCGACCACATCGTAGTCGGGGAAGTGTGACTAGACCTGCTTGGTCTCGATCCTAGTTAGTAATTCGGCGAACCGAACGAACTGTCCGAATCCGAACCAAACGGGCGAACTACTGAAACCCCGAACATAGTACGCAGATTTTATGGAGTGGACGAATTAGCCGTGAATAGGTCGGACTTGAAATTCGGATGGTTTAGTTATAAATTCTAAAAAGTGAATAAGATGGGGTTCGAACGAGAGACCGGTCTCGATCCTAGTTAGTAATTCGGCGAACCGAACGAACTGTCCGAATCCGAACCAAACGGGCGAACTACTGAAACCCCGAACATAGTACGCAGATTCTAAAAAGTGAATAAGATGGGGTTCGAACGAGAGACCTCAAGCTCCGAAGTCTGACGCTCAACCACGGTTCTGTGTGTTATTTTTTGACATAATTTGTGTTTATATTATACTTAACGATATGTTATGTTAGAATTTGTGTCTTTTACCCAACTAAACATTGTTTTTATGCCGGTTCTTGTTTAGCAGTCGACATGCTTGTTACAAAACCATGTTAAAATGTTCTTTTTTCAACTAATAAGTCATATCATATATATATTTCGCCTCAGGATGACGAAATCGATATATAAATTAGTCATGTAAGGTCATAATACTTATCAATTTACTATGAACGTAAGCCGAATTTTGAGTACCGAACTCACATTTCTAAAACGAATTATACACGTACGTATGCCGTTCCGAACTACCTACCGAATAACGAACCGTTGACCGACTTTTTGACCGAATCCAACCTATCCGAATCCGTATAATTCCCGAACATATGCCGTCCGAACTTGTCCCCGTACCCCGAATTACTAACTAGGGTCTCGATCGGATTTAATCTGAGGATTTGTCCATTATGCAAATCCAAAAAATATTTGGAGTTTCTTATCTGAGATTTGAGTGATGGACTGAGACAGGTCCGACTCTTCGAATAATGCCGTAGTCATGTATGAGTCATACGATAGAAGACGTTACCTTCTTGGTCATCCAAACTCTGCTGATGGCTTTACCTCTGAGGCTGAAATTCTCAACTGAAGTCAAAGAGAGCTACAGTCATGAATGAGCGATGGACAAAAGAAAAGGAGCCTAGCAACACTGTTGATAGCCAGATCTCTACAAATCTTTTCAGAAAATGACTTTCTGATCAGCTTTCTACCCCACCTCAATCCAAGTGGGCTACGTTATGTCACATTTTTTGTTCCCAGCCAATTGAAGATTTGCAGAACGGCGTTTCATATCTCAATGATCTTCACGTTTTTCGTTTTGCTTCCATATGCAAGATTTGTTGAATAGTGTCAGATGGCACTAATTGCTTGCTAACCGTTAAGAGGAAGAAGAAGCCATTTCCAAACTATGTTGCACGTAACATACTTCAGCTTCAGTTTCAAAGCAGCAAGTGACTCGGCACCTGGCCTGATAGGGTGCGGCAAGTCACTTGTCATCCATTACCTAACTGTGTACAATTAACTGTGTATTGGACAGTTAAGTTGAAATCCTGCAAGATTATTAATACGGGACTGGTTTGCTTGGGGTGTAACAAATCAGCTATTGCCTTTGGGTTGATACACCCCCAAACAAATTGATACCCCCGTTAGCAGCCTTGAAATCCCGTGGTTCAAAGAAACGGCAAGTCTTTTTTAGATAGTGTTTGGTAATTGATTACAATTCATGATCAAATCAAACACAACAAAAAAAAGAAGATCTTATCTAAATATCACTTCTTGTTTTATTTTCTTTGGTTCTCAAAATTCTCATTATGTGGTTTTTGTGTTTAATGGGTGTTTGAAGTGAAATAAAATCTTATCTTATTCACTGCTGCATCAATGAACCATCAACTCACTGTTTCCTACTTATTGGTGGTATTATGGATGAATTATGTTGCTTGGTGGTGTGGGAGTGGGAAGCTTTAAAGCAGAGAAAAGAAAATACGAAATCTGAGTAGTCTTATCAACTTTCTAAGTGTTCTTACTCATTATTATAAGGGTGACTAACGATTTTTGGCAATGAATATGATGCTTCCCCACTAGAGAAAACTAGGTCGAATGACATTTTTTTTTGGGGTCACATATTTACGTATTTAGAATCTCATTTATTTTGATAGTGTCTGAGGGTGTCAACATTTCATGCAACATTTTCTTGAATAAAAATCACAGCTGACTTATAATTTCCCGGCAATGAAAATGGTACTTCTCCATTAGAGAAAACTGTGTCAAATGAACAAGTCGGTATATACAAGTATTTAGAATCCCATTCGTTTTGGTCGTGTTCTAAGACTCTCGGGATTCCACATAGTATTTTCTTGAATAAAATATAAAGCTTACCAATAATTTTTGGCAATGAAAATGATACTTCCTTGCTAGCGAAAACTGTATCAATCGAAAATTTTCATTTACTTACGTATTTAGAATCCCATTCATTTTTCGAAAATGATACTTCTCCACTATTGAGAACTGTGTCGATAGAATATTTTGGTATATTTATGTATTTAAATCTCATTGGTTTTGATAGTGTTGTAAGATCATTGCTAACTCCTAGTCTGTCAATGTCATAGGCTCTCCTGCCTATAAATTAAAAGCCAAATTTCTGAGTACTAAGAAGGGTCTTAGAGATTGGAACAAATTTTCTTTTGATAATATTCAAACTGATATATCTACCACTAGAAAATACTTGTTAAATTTACAAATATCTAATCCCACTGATACCACCTCTACCTCTAGACTTAAAGCTAGACTAGAGTATCTCTCCACCCTAGAGGAACTCTACTGGAAAGATAAGTCTAGAGAAGTTTGGCTCATTGAGGACGATAGAAATACTCCATATTTTCATAGAGTTACTCTTTTCAGAAGAAAGAGGAATGCTATCAGCTGGATCAAGGATTCTAACAATGTTATTCTAACTGATAGAGATAGTATTGGAAACTCCTTTTTAGATTATTTCAAAAATCTCTACTCCTCTCAGCCCCAACAATTTCATGAAGAAATTCTAAATGATCTCCCTGTTAAGTTTACTACTGAGGATAATGATTTGCTGAATATCCCCCTCACTGCTGAGGAAATCAAAAATATTGTTTTTCAAATGAGAGGTAAAAAAGCTCCAGGGCCAGATGGATTTACTGGTCTCTTCTACCAAAAACACTGGGATATAGTGGGTGAAGCTGTGGTGGATATGACCCAAACTTGCTTTAGAACTGGTCATATTGCAAAAGTTTTCAACCATACCAACATAGCTCTTATCCCCAAAGTCCCCCTGGCTGAGCTGGTCAACCAATACAGACCCATTGGTTTATGTAATTTCATTTATAAAATTCTCTCCAAAACTCTTGCTAACAGACTCAAACCCTTTATGAATAACATTATATCCCAAAATCAAAGTGCCTTCATACCAAAGAGGAGTATTTCTGATAATATTCTTCTTGCCAATGAAGCCATATATTCAGTTAATCATAATGACAAAGTTGAGGGCACTGCTGCAATTAAACTTGATATGTCTAAGGCCTATGATAAATTGGAATGGGTTTTTTTTAGAAAAAGTTCTGAGAAAAATGGGCTTAGCTGAAAACTAGATTAAACTCATAAATCAGTGTGTGTCTACTATCTCTTATTATGTTCTTCTTAATGGTAGTCCTACCGATTTTTTTTCAACCTGAGAGAGGTCTAAGGCAAGGGGATCCTTTATCCCCTTACCTTTACTTTATCTGTGCTGAGGATTTATCTTCTTATATAGCCAAAGAAATGGTTCTCTTAAAGGTATAAAAATTTGTAAAAATTCCCCTGAGATGACTCACCTCCTTTTTGCTGATGACTCTTTTCTTCTGCTACTACTGAAAATTTCAATGTTATAAAGAGTTATCTTCAAAAGTATTGTCTTGCTTCTGGTCAGGAAATGAATTTTGAAAAGTCTGGGATTCTTTTTAGTAGAAAAATCCCTGAACATAGGAAAGCCATTTTAGCCAATATTTTGGATATCCAAAGCAGGGATTTGGGGAGAAATACCTGGGTACCCCCCACTGTTTTTCAATCTTCTAAAATTCAAACACATATGAGCATTTTACAGGATGTGGATGCCAGAATAAATGTTTGGCTCCATAAACTTCTTTCTCAGGCTGCTAGAACTATTCTGATAAAACACATTGGCCAGGCTATCCCCCTCTATCAAATGGGAGCCTTTCTAATCCCTAAGCACCTTTTTAGAAAGATGGATGCCCATCTCTGCAAGTTTTGGTGGGGAGAATCCTTAGATCCAAAAGATAAAAAGATTCATATTTTAGGGTGGGATACTCTTTGCTCCCCTAAATCTTAAGGTGGTCTGTGATTTAGAAAAGCTGAGTTAAATAATCTGGCTATGCTAGCTAGAAATGCCTGGAAAATCATTGAAAATCCTAACTGTATGTTAGCAATTTTTTTAAAAGTTATGTATTTTCCTATGACTGATTTTCTCAATGCCAAGTGTCCTCCCCATTATTCTTGGACTTGGAAATGTTTTCATGCTATTAAGGAATTGATCAAACCCTTTGAGTCCTGGATTGCGGGAGATGGTAAATTTATCAACCCTTGGTGAGATAAATGGATACCAAGTTTAGGTTCTCCTATTCCTAACCCTTGTACTCCTCTAAATCCCAGCTTAACTGTTGATTATTTCATTGATAATACTACTAGAACCTAGATTGTTTCTAGAATCACTACTCATTTTGATGATGCTTCTGTTAAGAAGATTATCACAATTCCCTTAAGCCAGCTTTACACTCCTGATAGGAGAGCTTGGGACCTCTCGAAGAATGGGAAATTTTCTTCTAAATCTGCTTATTTTGGACTCAGAGGCTCTTACCCCTCTCCCTGTAAGACTCTTTGGTTACATAACTGGAAAATTAGAATTCCTTACAGAATTCAACTTTTTCTTTGGAAAGCTGCTAAAAATCCCTTACCAGCTAGAACTGTTCTCCATACCAGAATGCCTATGCATTCTACGTACTGATTGTACCAGGTGTAGGGACCCTCTTGAAACTATTATGCATGCTTTGGTCCTGTGTCCTTTTTACTCAAAAGTTTGGTTTATATCTAAGTTTTGTATAAATACTGCTTTCTTTACTCAATTTTTTTTTCAACAGCGGCTTGTTTTCTGGTTGCTGGACAAAAACTCTAGATTTCCTGATGAGGATCAACAACTCTTTGTTGCTATTCTATGGTCTATCTGGACTAGTAGAAATAATTTGGTTTTCAAAAACTTGTCTGAAACTCATAAGTATGTCTTAGAAAGAGCTAAAGCTATGCTTCTTACTAGGAAGAATTCTATTGTAACCACTCTTTCTAATCTTGTTGGCCTGAACCACAAATGTATGCCCCCTATGGTTGGATGGATCAAATGTAACATTGATGGAGCCTTTGATGACAACTCTGGAGATAATGGTGCAGGTTATGTGATGAGAGATCACACTAGTAAAGCTTCCCTATGTGCTGCCTTGGTCTTTGAAGTCCCGTCAGCTGAAGAAGCTGAAGCTAGAGATATCTGGAGAGTTCTCAAGAAAGTTGTGGAACAGAAGATTACTCATATCATTGTTGAAAGTGATGCAAAAAAATTGATGGAACAATTCTCCTTAGGTATCTTTGATGGTGATTCTAGGACAAATGCTATCTTTAAAGACATTCAACACTTTGCCTCTAGTTTAATTGCTTGTATTTTTACTTTTCAACCAAGAATTTGTAACTCTGTTGCCCATGAGTTAGCTCTATGGGCAAAACAGAAAAAAACCCTTTATGTTCTGGTCTATGCCTCCTGCTTGGCTAGCTCCAGCAGTGGCAACTGACCTTTAGCCTGTTTCCAGGCTTTTGCTTATAAAAAAAAATAAAAAAATAAAAAGTAGTGTTCTAAGACTCTCAGCAATCCACATAGTATTTTCTTGAATAAAAAATAAAGATGACCAATAATTTTTGGCCATGAAATTGATACTCCCCTACTTTATGATCTCAGCTGTCCACGTAGTATTTTCTAGAATAAAAAAAAACCTTGGCAATGAAAATGGCCCATGCAGGTCTCGAACCTGCGACCTTCGCGTTATTAGCACGACGCTCTAACCAACTGAGCTAATGGGCCATTGACGTCTAATCTTTCAAATTATAGGATGTCCAGGTCATTGTAGCGTTTAATAGACTTGTAGAGTATATAAAGGCTACATAGAGTATGGAAAATGTATTGTAGAGGAATCCATCTCAATGAAGAAAGGTCCAGAATTTCCTGCTCGTCCAGCCCCATCCTGTGCAGCCTGCAAATATCTAAAGAGAAAATGCACTCCAAATTGTGCATTTGCACCTTACTTCAAGTCGGATGAATTGCATAAATTTGTTAAAGTTCATAAGGTATTCGGAGCTAGCAACGTCAGTAAGATTCTCGGAGAAGTACCTGCAGAACAACGAGAAGATACGGCGAATTCACTGGTTTACGAAGCCGAGGCAAGATTAAGAGACCCTGTTTATGGCTGTATTGGTGCTCTAGCTCTGTTACAAAATCAAATGATCCAGCTTAAGCACGAGCTCGCCATTTCAAGAGCTCATCTTGCTTGTTATGCTTCCGACACTCCTCCTCCTCCTCAGCAACCTCCTACTCCACCGTCTCCTCTCATTTCCAGTGATTACTTTGTTGATGGCCTGCTTTCCTCTGATGAATTTGCGGTTTATGATCCGGTAAGCGCAGGGAGCACTTCTAATCCAAACTACTCAGATTGCCAACCACATCCGTATTCCGGTGCCACTCGTCTTTCTGCTTCATTTCCACAGTAATTCTTTGGTCGATCGATCAATATTCATGGAAGTGCACGGTTCTTCCTCCAAATTACAATATCCATTATTGTTGCCCCAGTTACATTGTTTTATTATCTCCAAGCTAGCATAGCCACAAATCAAGCATCTATATGTACTAGTAGTTAAACATTATTTGAATACATTATTAACCGGTGATCGGTTCAAGTACTAAATAATTTTCATGCCCGCAAAGGTTATAAAATAATTACAGAGAATATGGCACCATTTACCAGTTTACCATGAAACTTAATTTTGAGTAGTGCAGTTACGTGTGTGATATTGTTTTCATTCGTGCTTGTGCCGACTAACCCGTCCGGCGAAGATCTAACCAGAAAGATGAATTCCACACGCACAATACAAGAATCTAGACCTTGTCTTTCATGATTTTTAGACCAACTCGTTAGTAGATTAGCAACACTGCAGCTAAGAATCATAAAAAAAGAAACGCCAATGTCTCTAATGACTTTAAACTTGTACAAACAGTGAACAGCCAATGTCCAAAAAATTTCAACATCAAACTGTCGCAAGTATAAGAAATTCTATCGGTGATAATCCAAGTCTTTCCGCTGAACGTCTTTGTGTAGGAGTTTAATCTCTAACCACGTCACGAACTATTTGGCGAATCGCTATCTAAGGTTGAGACTTGAGAGTGTACATTTTGTCTTCTGATTTTGTCTTCTGAAGCTTTGTGTATTAAAAAGCATAAGCCAGGTGTAATAATAAGTTCAACAGTTAAAAGGGAGTTTTCACTTTTTAACCGAGAAGTATTTAGAAATTCATAAATGAGAATAAAAAAAATAAAAATAAAAACTGTTTGGAAAGTCATTCTCAAATTTTGATCCAAATCTATCTTCTGATTTTTTTTTTTTTTGACTTTTTTTTTGTTTTAGTAGTTTATTTTAGAAAATGCTAGGATACCTGAAGCAGAATTTTAAGTTACAAAAAGGTTTTTTTTTTATTATTATTATTGTAATAGTCATTTTCCTAAATTTATTTTCACCATAATTTCTAGCTTTTAAAAATTAAAAAGTTACTTCGTAAAGTTTTAAGAAGTTAGTTTTCGACCTTTAGAAATAAAAAATCAGAAGTAAATATGAGTACCTAATTTCATAATAACTCTTACAGGAATAAAAGTTAACTTTTTGTGAATCCGATTGTTTTTGCTTCTGATTTCAGAACGACTTTTAGAAAATTTAATTTTAGGGTTTTTTGATTTTGCAATTAAAACTCATAGCCTCTCCTTTAAATTGGCTTAATTGCATAATTTATCAACTTAACTTACCCTTATTCCTTGGAGATTTTCAATTGATTGGTACATAGATTGTCTCATTTGCTGCTCTTGTGGAGTTTTCAATTATTGATAATTCTGGTGGTTGTTCCGTAGGGGTTGGAGATTTTCACTTGATTGGTATTGAGATTGTCTCATTTTCTGCTCTCGTGGAGTTTCCAATTATTGATAATTCTGGTGGTTGTTCTGTAGGGGTCATTTTAAACAATTATTGTGTTTTTCAAAAAAATTATAAGAATTTTTCTTTACCTAGCTTATTCTCATATCTTAACTATGGGAATTTTGTCGTGGAACTGTCAGAAATTCGGCAACCTTAATACCATAAATGTGTTATGGAATTTAATAATGAGATTTTCATATCAAAACCCAGATGTGATTTTTCTGTGTGAGACTAAAAATAATGCGTCTAAAATGTATCAGTATTTTAGGAGATTGAATTATCCAAATGCATGGTGTCATTCTTATGTTGGCCTCTTTGGGGGTATAACACTTTTATGGAAGAGTGGTTTCCAATGTGACTTGATACAAAAAAATAATTAACTGATAAATTTCTTAATTTCCTATGATGCTAGTAGGCCTTAATTCCTGGTCACTTTCCTCTATATATGGTTCCATATATATACTATAATAAGAGAAAGGATTAGTGGAATTACATTAAATATATTGGTAATAGGATTAATCATCCTCGGATCCTCATGTGTGACTTGAATATCACATTGCACAATCATGAGCGATCAACCAATGGGTCCAATACTAGGCCTAGCACTTTTGAGTTTCTTTTTATTCAAGATTCCATAACTAGCTCTTATTTAAATAATTTGGGTTTCTCTGGTACACCTTATATATATGGTCAAACAGATAATCCGATAATAATATCATTAGAGCTAGACTCCATAGAGTCATGGGTAATGGTTTTTGGTTTATGGTTCAACCATTATGGTAATGCTAAGGTATTCCATATAAATTCAATTGGTTCTGATCATATCCCAATTATTTTGGTGACTAATCCAGAGTCTCAAAATAGTTTTAAACCCTACAGATACTTTAAATGTTTGAGTAGAGACCAAACTTGTAAAGATCTAATTAGGAATGCCTATAATACTAATTTCAGAGATTCCAATGCATATCAAATGACTAATAGGCTTATAAATGTGAAACATCACTAGTGGAAAAGAGGCCATTTGAGTCATAATGTAACGACACAATAACCTAATGTCTCAAAACTACCATACGCAAAACGCGTCGTTGTCTAAAGTCAAGTTGTCGTTATAGTTGGACTTTAGTTGACTTATACAACGACACAGATGATTTAGTTGCTGAATAAAGTCAAGTGGTCGTAGTGATTAGACTTTAGTTGACCCGTACAACGACGCTGGTGGTAGTATTGTTTCACTGCTAGATAGATTTTTGGCGCGATGATTCCCGCCACTTTGTGTGGTTAGAAATAACCTTTTTGTTGGAACCGCTCAGATGAAACAAGTGTCCCTCATTAGTATCGAGTAAAAAAAAGAGTAATATATAATTTTTATGTTTCCTTCGTCTCTTTATTTAGTCAATACTCTCTCGCCCAAACCCCTCATTACTCTCTCACCCAAACCCCCCCACTTCAGCTCTCACCAGTGTAGTCAAAATCGCTCTCCAAGGCCGATTACTCTCCGAGTAATCACTACAGGCTATATGAACGAGGCGATTTCCGATTTTTAGTGATTAAGGCGGCCGATTTGGACCGATTTTTGAGCAAAACGAGTTAACGATTTTTCTGAGTTGACCTTGCATGCACTAAAATCAGAAAAGAAAATTTTCATAACCCTTAGATGAGAGTTATAAAATAGAAAAACCTCTAAATACATGATGATTACGTTCAATATAACAATATTACACACTTAATTACATGGTAGTGTTAAAATTTTAAGTACAAATCATGACTAATGGGAAACAATATATAAATTATTAATAAATAGATTCCGAGTATTAGAGCAAGTTTTGGCGATTTCCAAGTCCGAACTTATCGCTTCTCGCTCCAAGCTCCCCAACCGAGTAGCACCGAGGAACGATTTCAATTACTTTGGCTCTCACCCAAACCCCAAATCAGAGAAAGAAATCACATGAACCACTTTCTTTGATACCAGCCGTTATCAAAATCATATTCAATCTTGATTTTGTCCAAGGTAAAGTTAAGGTTTGTAATTTTAAAGTTAGGGTTTGTAAAAAAAAAAATCCCCTTTTCTGTTTTCTTTTCTTGTTCCTCTTGTTTAATTGTTGGTTTTAATTATCGTTTGTGTTTGTTTGTTGACAAGGTTTTACTTGATTTCTGCAAGATCTTCAGGTAAAATCACTTTACTATGAAAATCATACTATATTTTGTAGTTTCTAATTGTTTTGTGTGATTTGGTATGAAGATCATGTTAAGTTAAGGATTTGTTATTGTTTTGTATTGTATGACCAGTATCATGTTTATGGTTTTTATTATTCAATTTATATCATGCATGATTTGTATGATTAACATCTCGATATGTTTTCAGATGTTCTTAATGAAGTAAAATCTGAAATTTTCTAAAATTGCATGGCTTTATATGTTTTGGTTTATGATTTCTATTTGATTTATCATGTTTATGGTGGCTTTTTATGCAATTTATATTATGGCTTGTATGATTAATATCTAAATATGTTTTCAGATGATCTTAATGATGAAAAATCTGAACTTTTTATTGAAATTGTATGATTTATTTTTTATTTTAGATGACTATGGTGAGACTTAGTAGCGGAAGTCGCAGCCGATCTCATCCTACAACTAGTAGGTCAACTGCAAGTGACTGGCCTACTCCCTTGATCAATGCTTTTGCAAGTCCAGGTTCTAGGAGTGAACATTTGTCTTCATCTGATGGTGAGCACTCTCTAAATGGTCACAGTAATGAACCAGTGGGAAGTGTACACACTGAGGACCAGTGGCATGAGGCATTCCAACAGTCTGTCAATGAAACTCAAAGTTCTCAAGAAAGCAGGAATGGTAATAACATAGTCGTGTCTTTTAATTTATTTCTTTTTTAGTGATGGTAATAACATAGATATATTGTTGGCAACCTTAACTAGATATATATGTGAAATTCACGAACAACCTCTGACTGAGCGTACTCAATTACTTTATTATAACTAAAAGAATTATAATTATAATACGGAAAGTAAAGTAAAATCACACAACACGATTTTGTTAATGAGGAAACTATAACTAGTCCGTTTTTGAATACTCTCGGAATTAAGTCACTATACAAAGACTACTACCAACTTCGTATAGTTGAGACCAAGTAAACTAAATCTAACTTACCTAGTTCCTTTAGTATTCATGTGCCTACTACCAATCTGGTCAACGCACGTGAATCCTAAGATATAGTCCACTATCTTAAGTAGGTTCAACTTTTGTGAAGACTTCTAACACTCAATTCATTTGGATCATATTCCGAAACTGTAAATGACTAATCTGTATTCGGTCACCACTTTAAATATCAAGAACGAAATCAAAAATTATATATTGGGTTATACAAAGTCTCTTTTATTTAAAAGTTTAAACTCCTTTGTACCGGTTTAACTAGATCAACCAAGATCTAGATTATCGAGATAATCAAATCGTAGTCCACGCAATATATCAGATTCAGGTCAAATTTACCCGAGGATTGTACCTTAATATTATGTGATGCATCTTTTGATAAAAACACTAATACGTATGGTATTGGTATTATATGACCACATGTTAATGAAGTTATAAGGGATGAAAAACTTTCAAATGCATAAAAAAAAATCCAGAAGAGTCGGAGTATCTACCGGTGCTTGAAGCCATCAGTTGGGAGCGAAGCAAGAACCTAACCTCTATCTGCCTACCTAGTGATGCTAAAAATGTTATGGATTACTTGAAGAATAAAAAGAATAGTCTTTGTTGGTTTAGTAGTACCATCATAGATGATTGTTATATGCGGCTAAACTCTTTTTCTTTCATTAAAACTTATCATCTTATGAGAAATTTTAATTCAATTGCCGATAAAATGGCAAAGCATTATAGAAGATTCAATATCTGTAATGAGTGGTGGGAAATCATTCTTGATTTCTTATCACAACATTTGTAAGTTTTCATTGTAATACAATGCATTTTTTCTTGGCAAAAAAATAAATAAATTTTTGAGAATAACTTCTCAGAACCAAAAACAAATTTGCTTCACATAAAACTGATTTTGTTTTTTTTTTTGCTTATAAAAGTCATTTTAAAATTGTGTTCCCAAACTATTATCTAGCTTTTTTATTTTATTTTTATTTTTTGGTTATAGAAATCAAAAAATAACTTCTGACGTGTGTTTGGATACAAATCTGCTTCTGACTTCTGCTTTTCCAGAAGTAGAAGTTAGAAGCATAAAGTCAAAGTCAAAAGCAAAACTTTTCTTCACAAAAAGTTGGCGTTTGGATACACATCCAGAAGTACCTTCTAGACTAGAAGTCAAAAAGAAAAAAGTTAGTTTGGGTGTAGAATTTCAAAATGACTTCTAGAAGCAGAAAAGTCGACTTTTTGTGAAACAAAATATCTTCTGCTTCTGACTTCGACTTCTGGAGAAGCAGAAGTTAGAAGCAAAACGGTATCCAAACTCGCTAAAGTAGAAGTCAGAAGTACTTCTCCTGAAGCAGAAGTCAGAAGTCCAGATTTTTTGCTTCACAAAAAATCGACTTTTCTGCTTCTGGAAGTCATTCTGAAATTCTACACCCAAACTGACTTCTTGCTTTTTGACTTCTAGAAGTCAAAAAGTTACTTCTGGATGTGTATCCAAACGCGCTATAAGAAATCGTTTAGTCCAAGGTGACTTCTAGCTTTCTATCTTCTACAAAGTACAAACACCACTTCAGAGTCCGGGTGTTCTAAAACGAGTGTATATAGGGTGTAATTATGATTTAAGAGCCTCTGTACTCAAATTCTCTCCTCTATTCTTTTCCTTTTTAAGGGCACTTCCAAAATGGGTTCTCTCAATCTCTGCTACTGAGGTTTCGCTTTTCATTTCAATCAAAATCACAGGTATCGTATTCCCCTGATTCATTCTCGTATTCCCCCGGTTCATTCTCTTCTTACTGTTTGATCTGAAAATCACTGCTTCAGACAGAACCACTAGATTTATATTCGATTTCAATTCTTGATGTGTTAGGGTTTTACTTATTTCGACTCCATTCTCAAACTGTGGATTGTGAGATCCGTGAAAAATTTGATGTACTCTATCTGTTTGTTAAAAGTCCTGAACCAGTGTATGAGTACATTTTTATAAATTTATCTCTTCAATTTTTGATACTCATGAACTTAATTTGTTAGTATAGATGCTTGCTTGCGATGTGTTCGATGAAATTGCTAAGAGTCATGTCGCTGTACACTGATTTTCTTGACACCATTTCATACTGTGGATTGAACGCTTAATGAAGATGTACAACAAAAACTAGAAAATCCCATGAAGGTTTGGGACTGCTTTTCAGTGGCATGAAAAGACAGACAAGTTGTATGTTTTTATGTTTTTCGAGGAATTATTGCCATTAAACCACGTAGTATAACATATTCTTTACTAATTTGTGGATGTGTGTAAGCAATCAAATTTCGTAGCTAATGAGAGCTTTTAGGGTGGTCTGTATCATTTAAGAACTATGTATGGTGAACACCATGAATATACCTTGTTCCGGTGACTGTCCAGTTTGAAGTAAGACGGATACAATTGTTAGATAGGTTAGGTTTTGTTGGATGTTTGAACTTACGTTGTTTCTGTACAGGGTTCATCCAAAATCTCTGACTGTCTCTTTTTAATCATTAAATTGGGGAGATCTTTTTAATCATTAAATTGGGGAGAATAAGAAGTTATCACATTGTTGTTTTGCTCACGAATAATGATGGCTGACTATGAATTTGCATGAATTCGTAGTTCTATGTGACGGTAGGTTTCATGAATGCTTGATCACTAGATGTGTGTACACTTCCCTTTATGTTCTTAAATTCAGTTATCAGACATTCATGGTTTATCATAATTTAGAACGGAGTATGTTGTTATGGGTACATACATTTTTATTTTGACTGATGAAACCAGTATTTTGGGAGTCGGGATTTTGCTTGTGTTCTATCTAGATGAGAAATCAATGGATATATTATGGATCACCATTCAAATTTCGGTCCTTACACTTCAGCTTTATTTATATAATTTTATCAATTTAGGTTTTCTTTCTATGACTTACGAAATTTGTTTAATTGACAGTTCAAAAAAGTGCTCAGGCACGTATAGCGCGTACATTCGGCTAGTTTTGAAGTATTTAAACAGAGCTAAAAATGAGTACAGTAAGAGGAAGTTTGAGAAGATTAGCGATTGGTAGTAGTAGCAATTGCAATTATCTTTACTCCGCATTCTCAACGTTTTCTGGAGGCGGCAGAGGCAGAGGAGGAGGAGGATTTGGTCCTTCAAATCCTCAATTGGGTGGCGCTGGAAAATCAGAACCGCTTGATGGTGATGATAATGGTGGTGGTGAATTCAATAACGTTCCTTCTGGGTTGGGTCATGGTAGAGGTAAACCTATTATCCCTGCGGCAAACTCACAAGTCCCCCCTACATTTTCATCATGGAGGCCTGGAGTAAATCCACCTTCAGTTGGTCGTGGACAACCTATTCAACAACAAGCACCGCCACAAGAACAACTACAATCAGCACAACCACTACCTAGATTATCGCAGCAGCAGCAGCAACAACAAGCACCGCCACAAGAACCACTACAATCAGCACAACCACTACCTAGATTATCGCAGCAGCAGCAACAACAACAAGCGCCACCAAAGTCTTCTTTGCCAGAATATGAATCTCAATCATTTCCACCAATAAAACCAATTAGTTTCACCCGACAAGAGTTGAACCAAAATGCCTTACCTGGTGCCGGGAGAGGAAAAACCATTAAGATGTCAGGGAATGAAGAGAGACCACAAGAACAAAACCGACATATCCGACCTCCTCGTCAACCAGCTGGAGATTCTAGAGAAGGAAAATTTGAGTCACAACAAAGGCCTAATCGCGCAAGCCCTCCGAAGCTGAGCCGTGAAGATGCAACAAAGAGAGCAGTTGAAATTCTATCTCGAGGCGGTGGAGGTGGTCCAGCTGGAAGTGAAGGTGGAAGAGGTTTTAGAGGAGGAAGGGGAGGAAGAGGACGAGGAAGAGGGGGACGAGGAGGAAGAGGACGAGGAGGATTTGGTGACGAGGAGGAGGAGGATATTGATTCTGCCCTTGTTCTTGGTGACAATGCTGATGGCGAAAAATTGGCTTCAAAACTTGGGCCAGATAAGATGAACCAATTGGCTGAAGGATTCGAAGAAATTTGTACCAGAGTGTTACCATCTCAGATGGACGAGGCTTACATGGATGCACTTCACAGAAATAATCTTGTAAGTATATGTTTGTTTCATCCAGTAGACGTGGATATGGATCTATGGTATATTTTCTCAACGTATATGTTTTATATTTGTTTGGTTTGATCTTTCTTGTAGATTGAGTTTGAACCAGAGTATATGATGGGGGACTTCAATTCAAACCCAGATATTGATGAGAAGCCTCCTGTTCCTATTCGTGAAAAATTGGAGAAAGTGAAGCCTTTCCTGATGGCTTATGAGGGTATACAGAGTCAAGAAGAGTGGGAGGTACGTTCGCATTCTCATGCTTATGGTTATACTGACTATAACTAGCTACTTCAAATGCATTCCCTTCTGAATGTATAACAACACTACACCAGTTACCTAGGTGTTTAATTGATCTTCTGTTATTCCTCTTTTCGTCTGATTGGTTTGGCCAAGTAAATGAAACCCTGCAAATCATCTGCAATTTAGCATTATATCATTTCTGCTTTCTTATACGTTATATCCTAAATTGTTTCTTTACTAGAAAATCGTGGAAGAAACCATGGAGAAAGTCCCACAGATGGAAAAGCTTATTGATATGTACAGCGGGTCTGACGTAGTTACTGCAAAAGAACAAAAAGAAGAGCTGGAAAGAATTGCAGGCATTCTCCCTGAAAAAGCGCCTTCATCTGTAAAACGGTTCGCAAGCAATGCTGCTCTTACACTTCAGGTTTGTACACCCTCTTTGCAACTTCCGGAGTACACATATATTAATAGCCTTAAAAGCTACCTGCAAGGGTATATGTGTGCATTCTGCGTGGTGATGGGGGGAAGTTTGGAGGTGGTGGTGGTCATATTAACCGCCCAACCTCTTTGAATTCATTTTGACTTACGTAGAGAGTGAATGACGGTTTAAAAAATAACCAAGTAGTTATCCGACTGCGAGATCAATTGAATTGTTTGTTCATTGCACTGAAATAGTTGTCTACAGAATTAAACACTCTTTCTTTGTAAACTTGTTCTGCAGAACAACCCAGGTTGGGGATTTGAGAAGAAATGTCAGTTAATGAATATGCTCGGGCGGGAGGTATCTAAGAGTTACAAGTAAGGCATGATCAGACACCATATAAAGATGGAAGGAAATGTTTTCTCGACCTTCAGACAAGTCTGTCATCAAACCCAGTATTCAAGGAAACCTATTCGCTGATGGTGTATTCCACCCAGACCGAAACTAGCATACATTTTTGGTTTTCTCAAAGTTTAGATGGAGAAACTATTCTTTCTTTTTGAAGTTTCCTCAATTTTTTAAACACAGGATGAAAACTCAGAAGTCAGATGAAAGGTCTTCTTGACTTGGACATTAACCCAAGGACCCAAAACCTTAAAGGGAACCTTAGCTAAAACCCGAGCGACCTCCAGGCTCCGTGTGCAACTTCTTCCCTGTTAAATCCCAGGGATTCATTTCAAATGTGAAAGCCGTTCAACAATTGTAACTGGGATACTAATTTTTGGTCCCTTGTCCGTTTAAACATGTCTTCGCGATGCAATGTGTCATATGTGTTTGTGAATTTTGGTCGTGTTTCTCTTCATAATCGAATGCCATATGCAAATATGGATGTGAGATTCTACAATTTGTTCGCATTATCTAGAGTCACTTTGCTTTGGTTTCAGTCGTTGCAAAAGCTGATAAACTTTCAAAAATGTGCATTTTGCATAATAACCAAAATCGGGGATGTAGCTCAGATGGTAGAGCGCTCGCTTAGCATGCGAGAGGTATGGGGATCGATGCCCCACTTCTCCAAACTTTTTTTTTGTTTTTTGTGTGGTTTTGTTGACATTATTTGCCTGGAGCATATACAGTACTTACAACTACATGGCTGCAACTTTATAACACTTCCAAGTTTTTTTCCAGATTTTTGGCTTAGCAAGTTGTCAATGGTAAACCTGTGCTATAGTTAGGGCTCATACACGTGGAATGATGGGTAACATATGGTCGGGGAGTGACCCTATCTAGCGAGTACAAAACTCATAAGATTAACTGCACGAGAAATGATGAAAAACCACGGAGTTAGGTTTAGAAGTGTTTAACAAGTATTATTACTTCGGGGACCAGCAAAAGGACATCATATGTATGTTGTTGCTAAAATCACCAAATATTCATTTATAGGTAACATTCAATCCTTGTGGTTGTATAATTAGGTGTGCCTCACGACAATGTTATAATGGGTAAGATTTCTGAACTCGCCAACAGTTCCAGTAAGATTTCATTTCGGTAAAATGGGTTACTGAGCGTGAATTAAAAGATACGGCGCAATTGGACCACGTAGTTGCAGTTGTATTTTTAAATGAATGCATGGCGGCCAAAGCCATACAAGCAGTAAAGATGTCGCGAGATGAGGGTTATGGTAGGGACGTAATGTTGCGGAGTTTGTGTATCATCGTATGAGTGGCTATGTGCTAACGAATTGGGCTACAAGATGGATGATGAAGAATGATATGCAAATCTTATAATAAGGTTGTGAAGCTATAACAATGACTATGTACCTAGGAACTGATTAGTAGGACCAATTAGAATTAACAACTAAGAACTTTAGTGTTTACAAAAAAGTAATTAAAACGTTAAAGGTTTTTCACTAGACCGTATTATGAGTTGCATTTCTCACTAGCTGGGTTGCACGGACGCGGACGCGGCGACGCGGACACGACATGACACTGACGCGGACACGAGACCAATATTGAGCAAATTTTAGCGTCATTTCTCCGAGCGTCGGACGCGGACACGGGGCCAATATTGCAGCGTCCGTGCAACCCAGCTCACTAGACTAGACTGCAAGACTTTTAAGACACAATTCCGGGGACCGGAACCAAACTCCGATTATCTTATGATTGATTCCCGACCATATTACGGTCATGAGAACTCTATTTATTTATCTTTTTGATCGGCAAAGTATACAGTGTAACGACTATCGAACCTAAGTAACTACTAATATGATGTTACCACTATACTAGAATGACATGAGCGGATGGTGGTGGTGCATATTAAAATGGTGGTGGAAGTTTGTAGGAGTCTTCCTTTTAGGAAGGAGGTTTGTGTTTGTTTGGGGGATGCTCTTAAGTTTAATGTTATATCTTTTGGGGTTGCTTCTTTATGGCTTCTCCTTTTCTTCTTTTTTCGGTCGGTTCTTGGTTAGTCCATATATTATGTACTCAATCTTTTCATCTATAAAATTTTAATTTACCGATCAAAAAAAAAAAAAAAATGGTGGTGGAAGTTGGCCTATCATGGTTGGTCTTAGTGCGTTTTTTGTTTTGTTTGAACTCTTACTTTTTGGTGCATCTTTTTACTTCCAAAGAAGATTGGATGAGAAAGTAAATGATGAGATGGGATTTGATTCTCTGATTTTTTTTTTTAACAGGGGATATTGACGGTACTTATTTTACTTTTAGTTTTTTGATGTATGGAGGTTAATAATTGATGGTTCATAGCTTGGGTTGTGCATGCGCGCATGCAATTCCCGAGGGGGGAGTGATAGAGAAGTAGGAGGAGGAAATGATGGAATGCCAGCAAATACAAAATTATCAGTGTAATGTAGATGATGAAACACCATCATCTCATTTTGCCATATTATTACTATTCATTCTCCATTGTGATCATTTTATCCAACAAACAAATTAGGAAAGTGGAGATTTGGTTTCTAAGCAAAAATGAGAAACTTTTATACTTATTTGGTTCTTCGTATTTGTAGAGTGTTTGGATACCGATTAAGAAGCTATTTTCCACCTGGTTTAAGAGAGCGTTTGGATATCATCTGAGAGATTACTATTCGACTTAATTAATTTGAAAAACCAAAAGATAGTTTGAAAATATAATTTCAGAATTTTTAGGAGAAAATTTTTTTTACTTTTAAAAAATAAATAAATAATCGGAAAATGGGTCATTTGTCCAAATATTTTTAAAATATGGTTCTAATGGACGAGGTAAAAAAAATTATGGGTGAAATGGACAAAAAAAAATTTGCAAGGATGAAACTGGATTCATCCTGGCTTAAACTTAAAAAATACCGAAGATGAAACTGGATGCATCCTGATTTAAATTAAAAATAAGAAAAAGTATTTGAAAATGGGTAGGATGAAACTGATACCATCCTGACTATTTTTATATTTTTGTCCATTTAAACAGAAATTGTTGATTTTGGTCTTTTTAACCAATTTTGTGATAAATAATAATGATTTTAAAATTCCTTATTGATTTCTTCGTTTATTTTTTTTTCTTTCGTAGACAATGATACTATTACTATGGTATCACTTTGCAGAAATTATTGAGGCAAGTAAGAGCATTTGATTCCAAACAAAATCTCAATTGTAGAAGTTAAGTAAATTTACCCCTTTGTAAAAAATATTTTTTTCAAAAATCAAA
Organism: Papaver bracteatum; assembly: GCA_023529315.1. Taxonomy (NCBI): domain Eukaryota; kingdom Viridiplantae; phylum Streptophyta; class Magnoliopsida; order Ranunculales; family Papaveraceae; genus Papaver; species Papaver bracteatum. The sequence continues at coordinate 567,264 of JAJJWX010002064.1, read as the reverse complement.
TAAGCTCAAGTAAAATGACAAATTATCCCAAAAAAGAAAAAGAAACGCAAAGGTAAAAAATGGGAGAGATAAAACAAAATGCCATTGCCACCTAAAAAGAAACAACAAAAGACATCCAGTCATTTTCATTTTGCAATTTTCATCTTGTAAAAAGTTATATTGTGAGAAGCATGCATGTTTAAACTTTGCCGAAGCACAAGCGAATACAAACCCCACTATAGACTACGCGTGGCTAAATTTTGCCATTTCCCTCACTTTCTCTTATTCATTCCTTTGTCCTAATGAATGAACGCGAATGCCATTGCCAGCAGCATACCAAGAATAAAATCTCATAATGCCTCTTTTCTTCTTGGTTCCCTCACACGCATGCCCTTATCATTCTCTCTTTCTCTCTATCTCTCTCGATGTTTCCCTAGTCCCCCTCTATAAATTTCATACAGTTCCCATTTTCACTCTCAACTCAACTCACTCTCACTTACACAAACAATCCATCTTACAGTACTACCAATGGCTGTATCTGGTTTTGAAGGTTTTGAAAAACGGCTAGAGCTTAAATTCTCCGGTCATGACGATCCGAAAATGATCGGTATGGGTCTTCGAAGAATAGATTTTGACTCGATTCAACAAGTACTCGATGCAGTGCAATGTACTGTCGTATCAGCAGTGGGTAACCGTCATTTCGACGCGTATGTTTTATCCGAGTCGAGTTTATTTGTGTATCCAACAAAGATCATCATCAAAACATGCGGGACTACACAACTTCTGAAATCAGTTCCTATAATGTTAGCTCATGCAAGTGATATCGGTCTTAACATATGCAGTTGCAGATATACTAGAGGAAGCTTCATTTTCCCTAAAGCACAACCATTTCCTCATACAAGCTTTAGAGATGAAGTTGAGTATTTAGATCAAAGTCTCCCTAATGAACTCTGTTACAGAAAAGCTTCTGTGATGCCCTCCAAGAAGCAGAAGAAATCGTCGCATTCTTGGCATGTTTACTCTGCTAGTGATCATACTGATCATGACATAGAAGATATGAACTTTGATCATGAAGATGGTATTTTCACCATTGAAGTTTGCATGACTGAACTTGATCAGATCCTTTCGCGTAAATTCTTTCGGTCCTTCGGTGACAGTACTCCAGGCGAACTTACGGGGAAAGAGATGACGAAAGTTACCGGCATAAACAAGATCAACCCTAATGCTCTTATATGTGATTTTGCATTTGATCCGTGTGGATACTCCATGAATGGGTTGGACAGTTCTTGTTATTCCACGATTCATGTCACGCCGGAAGATGGATTCAGTTATGCTAGTTTCGAATGCGTAGGGTTTGTTGATGATTATAAGAGCATTAAAGATATTCTAAAGAGAGTTGTGCAAATTTTTAGACCCGGAGTTATGTCTGTATCTACAACTAGTTCATCATCGAGTCAATGTATTTCGAGATGTGTTACTAATGCTGCCGAGACACTTGGAATGAAACGTCGGAGTTGTACGGTCGACGAGTTCCCAGCTTCTGGAATCGTTGTATTTCAGACATTTACGACTGCTGGCCGGAAAAGATTGGTGTAATAACTAGATAATGCAAGAGTTGATTAGAGAGAAAGGGTACTTGAGATTTTTAGTGGTGTTGCATGAACATGCGTAGTTTGAAATGATGATAGGTGGGGGGTTGTTAATGGGATATCATGTCACTCCGTAGCCTGTATTCAATTAGAAGGGGTTTTATTTTGTTTTTAGAAGTATTTACTTTTGTTGTTTTAAGGTGGCAAGTACATTAATTTTCTCATTGTTCATGTATGTAGGCCATGAAAAGAATTTTTAGAACCCTTTAAGCAGTGTGAATGAGAGTTACCAAGGTTAGTACAAATCAGTGGGTCTAGACAGACCAAGCTTTTGAATACTACCCGAGCCATGCACATCCAGGCTCCATCTACAACTTCTTCCCTGTTAAATCCCAGGGCTAGCTGCAAATGTTGAAACTTGAAAGCAAATTTTCAGCAAATCTAACTTTGGGGTATTACTATAATGCATGATTCAAACCAAAGGGTTTACATGGACAATAGTTTCCGGTCACTTATCCGTTTTAACACGTATTCGTGATGCAACGCATATATGCGATATGTGTTTCTCTTCATACTGAAATGACAAATGCAGAGTAGCAGAGCCAAACAAAGCCGGCTCTGAATATCTAACTTTGTTTACTTTGGCTTGTGACGTGGCCATTGCGGGAAATTGATAAGTTTTCTATATATTCCATATATGCAAAAATCTGGATCTGTGATAATACAATTTGTTCGCATTATGACACCAAAGCAAATGCTGATAAACGGTTCAAAAACGTACATTTTGCAAAGTTTCCAAATCGGGGATGTAGCTCAGATGGTAGAGCGCTCGCTTAGCATGCGAGAGGTATGGGGATCGATGCCCCACTTCTCCATATTTTTTAATATTTGTTTTTTGATATAACTTGTGGAGTACCTCATTTAAACATGAAATCATTTAGCTTTTAAGTTTCAGTTGCCGTTTTTGTAGTTGGGGGCATCTTCCCGTTAAATGTTATGGTCTCCCTCACGTTATTTCGTGCCAACCTGACGATCAGAAGGCTTATCTGAGAAACCATTTTCAGAAATAGTTGGCTCTTCTTGATTCATTTTTGCAGCTTCATCTTGTTCATGCTGCCTTTTCATGAGTACTCAACCTGTATATCTGATTCATCCTCCTTTTCGCCAACTTTTCTATCCTCGGTTAAGTTAGAAAATGTTGGCGGCTTCCCCTCCACCATTTAGTTTGCTCCTTCCTGAAATTCATTCCCTGCCTTGGAAATGGCAACCTCAGTTTGATACTTTGATATCCTCTTTCTTTCACTGCCGCACCAGACATTGGATCGCCTGTATATGGCAGGCTCGGGCATCCCACGCTTGGAGAGTACCTCACGGTTGGGGAAATTAGTTGAAGCGCATCAAACGCATTATATACAACTACCAGAGCATACATATTTTTGAACTGTATTCCGACATTCAATTTCAGCCTTCAATTTTTTTCTTCGTGCGGTGATGTCTGTATCTAACAGCATCGTGAATCTGTAAGTAATTTAAACAACAGTGAGAATGGGTATGGCATCATCGCTAAATCTCTTCTGTGCACTTTTCTCCGTGATCTCTTTTTGAATGGGATGTAATAATTTGTATACGAATGAAATGAAATCAAGTTAAGAAAATACCAAAAACAAGAAACTCCATGAAACTTTGCTAAGATGTAAGCAGGGTCGCTTCCGGTTAATGTAATTAGTATTGTAATGTAGCCAACGCAAAGTATTTTCAGAAACCTACCAGAATTGTAAATTCGCGTGACCAAGGTTTTTACAGTATGCGTCTAGCTAAATGCTTGATCGGCCAACAATGAAGATTTACATGCTTATACTGAACATGGTTCCAATTTTTGATTATTTTTCTTTCCGGTCAATAAAGAATTAGTGGCGACAAGTTTTAAACTCGGATCATTAGTATCATCACCCAAATTTTTTGGATTGACAAAATAAAACTAATGAGCTTCGAATTTTGGATAGACATCAAAACTCCATTGAAAATCTAGTGCCACGACAAACTTCACTCTTTAAATATACATTTAGCCAGTGATTTGACCAAGGAGATTTCAGTACATAGAATGTATCTCAGATCGGATGGTAGATGGTAGAGCGTTCGTTTAGCATGCGAGAGGTATGGGTATCGATTCCCCACTTCTCCAATCATTTTGATCCTCAATTAAGCAAGTTTCCTAAAACCTTTAACAAATGTATTGCACGAGATTGCTTTGAGTTCGAGAGATCAATTTGTATGAATCCGGCCTAAACCAAGATAATGGTCGTTCCAGAGTCAATTTAGTCATAAAGAGGGATGAGGGTCGATCTGTTGTAGGAGGGAAGCTCAGAATTGTGTGATATCAATGGTGATTGATGGATTATGGATGTGTTGAATTCTCAATGATGGAGGGTTCTGCGTATTTGATAAACTGTCGTAAATTGGATTATGGGAAGTTCTAATTATAATGATTGAGTTCTGTTCAGTCCAGTCCAGTCATGTTGAGTTAACTTGAGTTATCAAACCCTAGGTTGATGAACATATTTATTGTAGAAACAGTTAACACATTGATCTCCTGTAAGTATGACGGAGTGGAAGAATGAAAAAGTGGGAAATCGTGGTTGAACCAGTTCCACATTGCGTGAGAGACTTGGTTGATTGTCCATCTACTACTTCACTTACTCCTTCAACTACCAGCACGACTTACTCACATTTCTCATCGTGGATGTATTGTTACATCGCATGTGCTGTAGACCGCCATACCAAAACCCCTAATGAATATCCCCTCTTGTGACATGATTGATGTCTCATGTGAAGTCTACAAGGAAGACGTATATTTAGTTGGTCATTGTTGACTTGGCTAGACTTTGAGTCTTAGCCTTGATGAGTCGAGCACTCATCGTTATGATGGATTTAGCATAAAAGTGTCTGGTGAGACAACAATAATGCCTAGACGTCGAGTCAGATGAATTATGACATATCATTGTGCCAGCTGGGACAACAATGATACTCGAATGTTTTGGATTGATGAACGTCGGTCTGCTGAGATTACTGGATCGATCATGGACTAACATGTATTCTGATATGTCGAGTATTTGACAGAAAATCAAATATTGCCGAGTTTTTATAGAATACTCATTCCCGATCCACCATATCATGAGTCGTCGAATGACAAAGTAGAAATTAGAGTATGAAACCCTAATTTTAGGAATCCCTGGATCCAAGGGATGAAGGACTATTCAATATGGGTGGAGCGACCGACCAACCAATGGGTATGGGGACCATCCATTGATGGTGGAGCAACTGTCTGGGCGGTGTATGGAGAATTGTCAAACTGGTGGAAAGAGGACTCACCAAAATATAGAAGAATAACCAAGTGAAGGAGTATCCAAAATATAAACTAAGGAATGGTGGGACCTGCCGGCCATGATGGCCAAGTGGATCGATCGTCCATGTGGTGCATGGGTCACCATGTTGATGTCCGATCGTATTATTTTGGTATTTTTGTTGGACATTTGAGCATTATTTTGTATTTTTAGAAAAAAATGATTTTGACTGAAACTCTTAATTTTGTTTGAACGAGCAAATAGGTTTTTGCTTAAACGTATCCAATATTTGAGAATATTAGAATAATGATATTTTAATACTTATTAATGAAAAGGACCCAATGATCGTGAGGCCATTTGCCTATTAACCATATAGTGGATTGAGCAGTATTTGACAAATATAAAGAAAATCAAGGGTTTGCTTGAATGAGAGAGTCCTTAATTAGGGAAATAATAATAAAATAATTCAAATAAAAAAAAGGGTAGGGACCGACTATGGTGTTATGTCCCGCTAATTCCCTTTTTATATTATTTTATTTACTTTCTCTCTTCTCATTTCCTTTTTTGATGAATTTTCCATATGATCGTTTGTCTATGCTTTTAGTTGATCGTTTGAGCATTATTACTAAATACACCTGCACCGTTTTCTCGGGGCTTATTCGATGGTAGCCCTTATCCCCGAAAGGTAAATATATTTTTCTAATCCATGGAATTTAGTTAAGAAAAGCCGTGAAGTGAAGTAATAAATTATTATGGTGAAAATAGAATATTTTTTAGGAATTCAATTGATGAATACTGCACTAGAATTAATTAATTGATGGCTCTATACTAGAACGCAATCTTTCTAGGAGCATTATGTTTATTTGAGAATCGAGGTATGAGATGGTAGAAGCGTCATACTCTGCATAGTAGGGAAAATTTGCGACATCCCGAAGATGTTAACCCTCTATGCTAATGGTCTATTAATCTGAGAGTCGTGAGATAATTAATATTCAATACATATGTATTATATATAGTCAGGAAACTGGAGGAGAACTGACACCAGCACCAGAGATATCCATAATACGTTATCGCTATATACTAGTTGGCAATCCATCTAGGAGCTGTCCAATCACTCGCGATTTTGTACAAAAGTGAATACTGCAAGTGCACAGTATATACTGAGTTGTTCAGTGTAAATGATGAAATACGCGGAATATTAAAAGCTCAGCAGAGAGACTTCAATAATTACGTATTTATATTCTGAATGGGCTACATGTCAGTCAGAGATCAACATAACATGAGCTTTCATGTTTAAACCATAAATTATGTATTTCATATAGTTGACTAAATCTAGGTCAGAAATATACAAAACTACAATTTTACAATTTTAGTCTTCGTCAAAAATCCATCAAAATCTCTTGTAACACTTGTGGGCAAGTGGTACATACCTCATTTGTTTGGTGCATAATTGCATATACTGGTTACAAGATGCAACAACTTTCTAAATTTTATAACATTTTAGAAAGTTTTTTCCTCTAGATTTTGGGTTAGCAAGAAATACAGTAATGATGAAGAAGGGAAAGAAAGTTGACAACCTTAGATGACCTAAAAAGATGACACTCCCTTCGTCTACATGATACTCCCTTCATCCCTAAAAATATGAATTATTCATTTTTAATTTTGTCCCATTAATAGACGACCTATATCGTTAGGCAAGTGGATATTTCTATATCTTACTTTTAAATTGATTATTGTTAGTATAAGAAATATGTATAATTTGATAGACAAATTTAAACTCGTTAGGCAAGTATTATAAAAATGTTTATCAATGATAAATTTTTTACAAATATCTATTGTATAGTTTGAGAGATAAATCATTTTTAAGTTTTACTAATTATTGGTATAATAAAAAAAAAGTCTATAAATACTCGTATCTCTTCTTTCCCTTCAAATGAATGATATACTTACAAGAATAAGTATAATTTAGATATTATGCGGATTATGCATGGTCAACCTCAATCATCAATGGTTATGTTTTTTATCAAGTTACATTCAACTCGATCTCATAAATTCTAAGAAGTTATCGATCAATGGTTATGTTTTTTATCGATCTTTCTTGTAATTATGAGAATGAGACGAATATAATGAAGAATCCGGCGGTGTTTCCAAATCGACGAATTTACTTAATATCGATACTAATCAAGAGAGAGTTTTTCATTTTAGACCGCAAACAGGTTTGTATAACAAGAAATATATAATTAGATATTCGCTAAATGATTTAGTGATTTTGTCTTGCCAAGAAGAAGAGTAACAATTAATTTTTAGTAATCATGTTTATAGTCCAATTTTAGGTTATTCAATCAAACTTTTTGTTCTCTGTGGTTGTTAGGATGTAACTTTTTTATTACTTTTACTGTCTACCCTGTGATGTACCTGTATTAATAAAATTATCTTTCGCCTCTTATCTCTTTGGAATATCCCTTTAGGCCAAGCACTATGGTGCAAAGAATCCCTTCCTGTTCCTCAAATAAAGGGAAGGGATATGACAAGGAAGGCAACCTTACTATGGTGCCCTTTCTTCCCTTCCCTACACGATACAGAAACTCAGTAGACGTATGAATAGTGTCATATGACTACTCAGTTGCCGTATTTTTTTTCCCTAGGTTGATTGGGGTAATACTCAGATTAATTGGGGTATACCCAATTTTAAGTGGACTCAGGCCAAGGGGGAGTCCTAATGGGTGAAGTTACAAAACTACCCTTAACCTTTATAATTCTTATTACCCTAAATCAGTTTTATTTTTTTCATTTCATCTTATTCTCTTCTTCTTCTCCTCCACCTCTACCTTACCGGCTTCTCCATTCCCCACCATTGAAAACTTGTCGATTCAAAAATTCCGATTAATCTTCAAACATGGAGCCGCCGCGGCCTAGAGCTAGTCGTATGAAAGGAGCAAATCGAAAACCCAGTGAATATAACCCTGGAATTGCAAATTTAGTTCAAAGGAAAGTTAAGAAAACAAAACAGTAGAAGAAGAAGAAATCAACGTCGCTAAAACCGAAGAAATGACGCGATTAAGAAGGTAATTAAGGGCCTGCTTAAACATACTCCAGTACTTCAATTTCATGTTTGCATGTCAAATTAGGTCAGAAAAATCGAATATGTGAATTTGCAGTTATTTATCCGGCAAGGTGTTTGTTCCACGACCTTGCCGACTTTTCATCTTTAGGGTTAGTCAGCAAGCTCTTAAGTTGAAGATCTTGCCGGCTGTTTAGTATCTGTAACTGCTTTTACAAGGTCGAAAATTTATTCAACCAAGGATCTTGCCGGCGATATATAGTTTTTTTCGTCGGTTGGTTATAATTCCAATACCATGCCGACGGATTGTTTTGAAAATAATGGTTTCTAATGCCTAAAGTCGGAATGGTATTTGGATACTATCATGCCGGCTGTTTTGAAGCCGGAAATGTATGGGTAATGGACATTGCCCACAAATTCTGTGGAAAATCCTTGTATCTACTGTGTTCATATTTGTTATAAGCCGGCAGGTTATTTGAATAAGACCCTGCCGAATATAGTTTAGCCGGCATGTTTCTTATTATCCGACCTTTCCGACAATTATTCCGCTGGATTGGTTACATATGTTGACCCTGTCGACTTATGAATTTTTTCTTAATTTTTCTTGTCCAGGTTGCAAAAGGAAAAGAAGAATATTTTTACTCCTCCTTCAAGACCTCCTCGTGTTGGTGAAAAACTCTTGACTGCAACACATCGAGGAAAATTCATTGACCCGGGAACGCTCAAGATCCGTGTATGGAATGTTTATCAACCACCATCAGAACCAAATGATTTAGATGAAACTCCAGATGAAGACCAATCAATTCCATCTGGTAGAAGATGTGATGATGATCATGTTGTTGAAAAAACTCCGGCTGCTGGATGAGGCAATGATGATGATGATGCTGGTGATCAATACATGCCACCTGTTGGAGGAGGTAATGATGATTATGATGATGATGGTAATGGTAATGGAGATAAATATAAGTGTAGAGAAGATAAAATTGTTGAAGAGGAAGAGGAAGAAGAAGAAGTTTGGGAACAAACCCAAGATGCAAGTACTATCGAAACCGGAAAGAATAAGAGGGTTATCACTAAACCAGTTGATTCCCACATGCCCCCCCCCCTCCTCACTTGAAGGTTAAACCGAAACCAGGTGAGGATCTGAAAGGGACCCCAGGAGATGGTGGAGATGTTCTTTTTGTATACAAAGAATCATGAGCATGTGAAATACAAAATACTATCGTAAGTAATCTCAATCCTCGCGTCTTTATTTTTTTATTTAAGTGTACCTATCTTAAATTTACGTCAAGTGTGTGTATTTCTTTTTATTTTGTGTTTTTGGTATTTAGGATCACAAGCATGCCATCCGTCTCTTGAGGCGCCAAGATTCATGTCCAGTGACTAAGAATTTGGAACTTGACAAAGAATGTGATAAGGTGCAAGCGATTTTCAAGAACTCTGGGTTGTGGCATGCGGTAGAGAGTTCGAATATTGAGTATGATAGAGTTACCGTATCTGTATTCTGTGAGAGGTTCTATGGAGAGACTGATGTAATGTTATTCCCATTCGGTGAGATGTCGATAACTTCTGATGATGCTCATCAAATTCTGGGCCTCGAGGTTGAGGGAAAAGCAATCAGTGAGGGCTTCGATAATAACATTTCTTGGGAGCATATCTTCAAATTGACCAAAACTTTGTTTGGTTGGGATCAGATTAAGACGGAGTCTATGCTTGTGATGAAGGATGTTCATCTAAGAAAGAAGTTTAATCTGAAGAAGTTGAGGGATATATTATTTGGGACCAAGGAAATCTATGATAAGGAAGAAAGGGTGGGATTGGTGAGAATCAATGCTACCGCGTCATCTTATTTGCTATGCATCCTGGGAAAATGTATCTTCCCCGACAGTTACGGAAGCTTGGTTGACGCCAGGTATAAGTAACTATTGGATCCCTTAGATCAGATGCGTGGGTATTATTGGGGTACTGCGGTGGTCGCCTTCTTGAAAAATGAGTTGACAAAGGCTTCAAGGGCACTCACTACGCAAGTTAACGGAAATATATATCTCTTCCAGGTAATTTTATTGTCTAAATCATTATATTTGCAAAATTCTCGTAAGATAAGATTCATACTAAACATTGAGTTTGCATAGGTTTGGATATATGAGCACTTCCCTACTTTAGTGAAAGTCAACTCATACATCAAAGTGTATGAGATTGTTGCGATTGATAAGCCAATATGATAAACATACAGTTTTAAGGGTGCTCGGGATAAGGATATACCGCAGCAGCTTATTAATGTGCGATTCGCCTTGGACAAATTGACTGCGGATGAGGTAATATTTGATCCGTATCGAGATGCTAGAAATCAAGGTTTAATCCAAAGGAGAGATGATGTTACATTATACTACGGTCCCTTGTTGTCCGCCCATGGATTTTCAATGTACGATCCACATCGGGTAATGTGACCATTGGGTTACGTCCAAGAAGAACCCCATTTTGATGCTGAGACGTTCTTTAAAGTGTTAAGGGAGGAATGCAACACGTCCCAGAAAGATATTGACGTTTGTTACGCTCCAGCGCCAGTTAATGATCATTGGAACGGAAGACATGAACCTAAAGTCGATACGAGTCTTTTGGACTAGGTGACCGAAGGTCATGAATCTCATGACAAATACATGACGTGGTACTTGGGATGGGCTCGCCCTACTGTGATTAGGGAACAGACTGCTGAACAATTGGCTCGTAAGAGGAATATGGCAGCGAAAGACCCAGCAACAAGTCTTAAGTTCTTTGTAAGTATTTTAGAGTTGCTCTTAATATTTTAAGATTACATTATCGAATCATTCTATTAATTATTTGTTGTTTAATTGAAAATAGAAGGAGCATTTGAAGACCTTTGTGATGGTGTTGTGTTGGGAGAGAGACAGATGAGAGCCTTTGTCGATTGAAGAGAAAACCAAGCACATTCACTATGATAGCAATGTTGACAGTGAGGATGCCTATGAATTGTTCAAGCAAGATGATGCTGAAGTAAAGAGGGAAGAAAAATCTAGGAGGTAACCATAAGCCAAGATGAATGCTGACAAAAAGAGGGCTCGTTCCCATGGTGATGGTATGGTAGTGGTAGTGGTGGTGGTCGTGATAATGATAAACGGGTCCGTGGTGGTGAATGAATGCATTTATAATTTATTTCTTTATGTTGTGGTAGACAAATATTAAGGTTAATTGGTGGACATATGTTTTTTTTTTAAAGGTTTATGGGACATGTTTTCGTATTTTGGACAAAAAATATTGGATTTCTAGTTGTTGAATAAATGATTTTTTTAGTTATGTAAGGTTTTAATAATTACGTCGGCAGTGTTTTGTTGAATTACATTACCGAATAAACCAGGGCCGACAAGGTTGTGAACTGCCAGACTGCCGGCCCTGACATCTTTAATGGTGTAGTTACCAGTGTTGGAAAGGTAAGCAAATTAATACCTAGCCGACTATTATACAACTGGAAAAGTATTAAATTAGCGACCATGTCGACTATGTGTTGCAGAAAATACCTTCTTTTGATGCCTAAAATCATTATAACGTCGGCATGGGTATAATCACGATCTTTCCGACTATATAACAGCCGACACACTAATGAACAAATACCTTCCCGACTGTTATACAAAAGAAAATGAACTCATGATGCCTAAAATCATAATAAGGTCGGCATGGTAAGAAAATTACGAACCTGCCGGCCAAACATAGTCGGCATGTTTGGGAAACAAAAACCTAGTCAGCGATTTCAAAATTCAAATTTTTGCAAGTACAAGTGCATTGATTGACTACCATAACGGTAAAATTTTGGCATTATCCTATAAATACACTAGTTCTATGTACAACACAAACATATTTGCATATACTCTCCAAATCTCATATCATCATATATTCCATCTAACTCTCCCAATACCTCTACAAACAACAATGACATCATTTGATTCAAATGAAGATTTGGTAATCACGAAAGCTTGGTACGCGGAAACTCGAGTTAGAAGGTAGTCCTCCGTAAGGGTGGATGCCGTAACCTTTTGGTCTAGGGTATACAACAAATATTGGCAAGAGTTTGGGAATCCTAATGAAAGAAGTGTTCAACAAATTCATGATAGGCACTTAGTCATCGAAAATGCGATACTTGATTTTTTAGCTATCCAAAAACCGATTTTGAACGCTAGCCACTTTGGATTTGTCCACTGAATAATTTGTAAGTATTTTTGTGGTTTATTTTACCATGTTGTTTGATCTTCCTACTAAACGCCACTAACAAAGTAAGTTTGTGTTTTGTTTTTATAGCATGAAGTCGACAAAGCACGCTACTTGGAGGAAAAGGTGGAAGCATTCGCATTCGATGCAAGCTATCAATTCATAGTATCCAAAATTCTAGAGTATGCTTCAGACTTCATGTGGGCCGAATGGGACTCGGATTCCTCCAGCGAAGGTTGATGCTTTTAGTGTAGGTTTTGTAGGTAGATCTATATGTAAACCCTCACGAGACTATAACTCGTCCACTAGGGTCTCCTAGGGGTTCAAATCTATGTTGTCAAAGGCGTCGCCTAGGTGGCTCCAAAGTGGCCTTATTCTGAACTTGGGCGCCACGTAGTGTGGTAAGGAGATGCCACTTTAAAAACTGGCGCCCAGGCGTCGCCTTTCTAGGCGCTCAGGCCAAGGCGCCAGTTTGTTGGGCGCTAAAGTGGCATTTTGATGCCAAAAAAGGAAAACAATTATTGCCAAAATCTTTTGAAAATCTTTTTCATTAAGTCATACATTAATATTTTAAAACCCTAATCTAATTATGTTAAGAAACAAATCATTCCTAGCTGTTTTTGTTAATTACCTTAACAATATTGAAGGAGAAAAATCTTTCCAAACTTTTTGCAAATCTTTTTGTTTAAGATTTACAAGCTAATATAGAAAATCATAAGCTAATTATCAGTTATGTCAAGAACATAAACCTATATGGGAATTATTGTTCTACGCCGCGGCTTCGCCGCGCCTCACTGCGGCTCGGGATTTTACACCCAACGCCACGCGGCGCCTTACGCCCATGACAACATAGGTTCAAAGGCTTCATGCACATGCTAAGTGCATTCTCTTTTTCGTCAACAAGGATTTAGATTTTATGTTTCAATCAATGTAGTAACCAAAATTGCATGAATAAAGTGAATTACATCTTCCCATATTTTATTTTTTGTTGGGTATAACTACAGGTCGGCAAGGTTACATTACCGAATTTTCAACAGCCGGAAATGTTAGAAATTATTTGCAAGCCGACTATAAGTCAGCCGGAAATGTTAGAAATTATTTGCATGCCGACCATAAGATAGCTGGCCCAAGATAGTCCTCATATTCTTCATTCAAAAACCCTTCTGGCCTACAAATAGTCGGCTTTTTCTTCATCCGCGGACCATGCTGGCTAGATTTAGTCGGCACCTTATTCAAACGTCAATCATTCCGGCGAAACATAGCCGGCACCTTATTCAAACGTCGACCATTCCGGAGAAACATAGTCGGCACCTTATTCAAACGTCAACCTTGCTGAATTTTTGATAAGAACGTAAGTGATACGTTTATACCCATATTTATATTAACTAAGACTCAATATTTTGGCTAACAACACCGTTTTAGTGCTTTTGTAGAAAGTACAACTGAATTTGGCTCATCCGGAAAATAAATGGCTAAATAGAAGCTAAATAGTGCTTGCGACCAAAAGCTCCAGAATTACTCATGGCTCGGAACAAAGGGGGCTCAGCTAATCGCGGACTAGCTTGTTATTTGCTTATTTTGGTCGTGCTATACCACCTCAAGGACAGAGAACTGTCTGTCTTTTAAGTAGGTGAAGCCCACTAGTGAGACTAAACAAATAAGTGGGACGTGCCCATATCATGACCACGCTTGCATATGTGGTTTATTGGTTTATGACGCAAGTCATTCATTCTCTTTCTCAAATCCTACCTGGTGATTCCTTGGTAATATGTACGATGTGTCAGTGAGTTGGCTGAGAGGGAACATCTGTTCGAAAGAGATGGAGCTTCGAAAGAGTGTGGAAGTTGAGCTCATCAACGAAAGTAGCTGCTGAGATGAAAGAGTTGGATGTGTTCATTATTTCATGATCAATGATTGTTCGCTGTTTGTGAGGAAGAAGAGAATGGAAAGCATTGGTGATGTTTCCGATGAATGAGTTCATCTGACTGGTGCATAGTGGTTTGGGTTTTGTGGTCGAATGGGACAGAGAATGGTGGATGTATCCGGGATGGAGAATGAACTGGCTATACACAAGTCACTTGTGTTTATAGTATTGGATGGGTTCTTGAGACATGCATGAAGATCGGACAGAGAGCCGTGAAATGTAGTGGAGTTTTGGAGGTCGGCCACAGAGCAAAAGAAAAAAATCAAAAAGAGGGTTGCGGTCGTGAACTGAGAAGAGGAAAAAGACTGATTTATCGTTGTGACGGCGCGATTGTTATTGGTTCATCTTTCTTATCTCTTGATTTTTATTTTTATGGGTTTTGGGAAATCCATTTTGATGTATTGCTAGATTTCTTTGTGACTAGGGTTTATTATTGAAACCACTTTGGGTATTAGGAAACTCTAAATTGAATGCTATTGCAATAGACCATTATGATTTGAGTAGATTGATTTTTGAATATTGTTTATCGATTTATTGAAAAATTAGTTGTTGCTTCACCGGTTTTAAAACCTTTGTGCGTAATTGATAGTTCTACAATATTTTTGTTCTTATTATTTGATAATCTATGCTTGGGTTAATGTATTTGATGGGTTATGCTTAGAAAAGCCATATAATATTTGTGAATCAATATTTTAGTTTCATATAACTTTCTCGCTAACACAATGCTTGGGTTTAGTCTTTTGATGTGCCGTGCTTAGGGTGTCCCAGTGATATTTGCGACACTATTACATATAATAGGTGATGTCGATAGAGAGGACGATAAATACATATTCATGAGTTCTGTTTCATTTCAGTAATCGAATAGAAATAGTGGAGGATACTATAAACCCTGGTTACCGACTTCTCCATTGGTCTCATTTTATTAATTATTTCATTCTCATTATAAAAATTCAAAAACGTTATTGTTTGTTACTCTTAATTGGGATATTGATTATAGTATTTCCACCGATCTTCGTGGGAACGACCTGTACTTTCCTATGTCTACTAGCTAGACACCGTGCGATTGCGGTTATTATATAGGTATCCCCAGGATCCTATCAATTCTTGGCGCCGCTTCCGGGGAGCGTCTTTGGAATATTGTAATTAGTATTTTTGATTTGTAAATAGTTTGGTTTTTATTTTATTTATTTATATTTTTGTACAGTATTTTTATTTTATTTTAAGATTTTTTTTTCTTTTTGACTCTTTTTCTGTTTAGAATTTTATTTCAGGAGTTTTTTTTTGTGGATGGTGAATTCTTTGAACGAGACGTCGACTAAGATGACACTTGCAGAATATAAGCGTAGAAGTTCACATTCCCAGGAGACGTCTTCTGATATGACGCTTGAGGAGTATATGCATGGGCAACGATATGGAGTTTTTGCTCCACATATGGTGAGTGAAGAATCTCCTCTAATGATACATGAGAATTATTACAAACACACATTGCCTAGTTTGGAACAAAGAATGAGGATTCTAGCATGCCAAGAGTTATATATATATGCAGATGATGATTTGGAGGAACCTGTTTATACAGAAGATACTGTTGTTGAGACAAATGATGAGACAATAGACGTTCATAATGAGGTATATTCTAGTCATTTGAATTGTGATATTCCTTTAGGGCACTTGGATGCGAACAACTATGAGGCGATTATTCATGATATTATTTCTCTATTGTGCTCCTATTTTGTTGACTCATCTTGTGATAACCTGATTGCTGATGTGAACGTGGAGGTGATTGGTACTGATCAAGTTACTGATAATTTTGAGTCTTTATTTGTTTTTTTAGCGCACTTTGCAGATTCTGATGATCCTATGCTTAATGACATTGTCAATGCATTGCGCCCTCCAATGGTTAATCAAGGTAACTCAACAACGGAAGTTATTTCCGTGGACTTAGAACCAGATTTAGGAGTTACTGATTTTGATAAACTTGAAACATTAAATATATATTTAAAACTGTTGTGCTGATTTTGGTAATGCTTTTCCCTTTCACATTGTCAATACATTGGTTCCTTTGATTTCTAGTGAAGCTAATGTATCGACCGAATGTATTTCAGCTGATTTGGAACCTGATTTAGAGTGTGCTTCCCGAATAGAAAATAATATGCATTCTATTGTTGTTGTCCATGTGAGTTATTTGTTTATCTCTACTAAGGACTGTTTTCTTTTGAGAATGGTTTTACACATCTTTTTGGAAGTTTATAGTGTTTGCAGGTTCATTTTAGCAGCTGATATGATTTGTTGGATTGATCCCCAACTTTTCAGACTATACATATATGCTTTGCAGTTTACTTTGGTGAAACCTCACCTTGTTTGAGGTTCTTCTTTATGTGCACAAACATGGATACAAATATTATGCTTTATGGGAGTCAACCCATACGATTTCGCTTCATGGGAGTCAACCCATCAGATTTGTTTTCTTTCCTATATCTTTTATTTGTTTGCTTGAATTTTCCCATCTTAATTTCTACGTTGGATGACTCAATTACATTGAGGACAATGCAATGTTTAAGTGTGGGGGAGTGGCACTGTCGTTAGGAATTTTTTATAAATTTTTTTTTGAATATTATGACCAGCTGTGTAGCGGATCTAAAAAAAAAATTATATATTTGTAGAGTATTTTTTATGATCAGCTGTTTAGCGGGTCTACAATAAAAAAAATAAAAAAAATAAAAATAAATGATCAACTATTTAGTGGGTCTTTCTATCTAGCTGTTTAGCAGACATCTTTATACCACTGCTTAGTGGTTTCGTCTTGTTGTTTAACAGACATTTCTCGGTCTTACTGTTTAGCGGAGCCGTCTCGCTATTTAGCAGACAACACTTTTCATATCCAGCTGTGTAGCGGATATATTCTTTATTTTGCTCGAGGACAAGAAAAATATAAGTGTGGGGGTATTGATAAGCACGTAAGTGCTACGTTTTATACCCATATTTATATTAGCTAGGACTCATTATTTTGGCTAACAACACCGTTTTAGTGCTTTTGTAGAAAGTACAACTGAATTTGGCTCATCCGGAAAATAAATGGCTAAATAGAAGCTAAATAGTTCTTGCGACCAAAAGCCCAAGAATTACTCATGGCTCGGAACAAAGGGGGCTCAGCTAATCGCGGACTGGCTTGTTATTTTCTTATTTAATTTGGTCATGCTATACCACCTCAAGGCCAGAGAACTGTCTATTTGTTAAGTAGGTGAATCCCACTAGTGAGACTAAACAAATAAGTAGGACGTGCCCATATCATGACCACATTTGCATCTGTGGTTTATTAGTTTATGACGCAAGTCATTCTTTCTCTTTCTCAAAGCCTACCTGGTGATTCCTTGGTAATATGTACGATGTGTCAGTGAATTGGCTGAGAGGGAACATCTGTTCGAAAGAGATGGAGCTTCGAAAGAGTGTGGAAGTTGAGATCATCAACGAACGTAGATGCTGAGATGAAAGATTTGGATGTGTTCATTATTTCATGATCAATGATTGATCGCTGTTTGTAAGGAAGAAGAGAATGGAAAGCAGTGCTGATGTTTCCGGTGAATGTTTTCATCTGACTGGTGCATGGTGGTTTGGGTTTTGTGGTCGAATGGGACATAGAATGGTGGATGTATCCGGGATGGATAATGAACTGGCTATACACAAGTTACTTGCGTTTCTAGTATTTGATGAGTTTTTGAGACATGCATGAAGATCGGCCGGAGAGCCTTGAACTGGAGTGGAGTTTTGGAGGTCGGCCATAGAGCGAAAGAAAAAAATAAAAAAGAGGGTTGCGGCCGTGAGATGAGAAAAGGAAAAATACTGATTTTATCGTGGTGACGGCGCGATTGTTATTGGTTCATCTTTCTTATCTCTTGATTATTATTTTTATGGGTTTTGAGAAATCCATTTTGATGTATTTCTAGATTTCTTTGTGACTAGGGTTTATTATTGAAACCACTTTGGGTATTAGGAAACTCTAAATTGAATGACATTGCAATAGACCATTATGATTTGAGTAGATTGATTTTTGAATATTGTTTATCGATTTATTGAAAAATTAGTTGTTTCTTCACCGGTTTTAAAACCTTTGTGCGTAATTTATGGTTCTACAATATTTTTGTTCTTATTATTTGATAACCTATGCTTGGGTTAATGTCTTTGATGGGTTATGATTAGAAAAGCCAGATAATATTTGTGAATCAATATTTTAGTTTCATATAACTTTATCGCTAACACAATTTGATGGTGCATGCTTGGGTTTAGTCGTTTGATGTGCCATGCTTAGGGTGTCCCAGTGATATTTGCTACGCGATTACATATAATAGGTGATGTCGATAGAACGGACGATAAATAAATATTCATGAGTTCTGTTTTATTTCAGTAATCGAATAGAAATAGTGGAGGATACTATAAACCTAGTTACCGAATTTTCCATTGGTCTCATTTTATTAGATTAATTTTATTATTTCATTCTCATTATAAAAATTCAAAAACGTTATTGTTGGTTACTCTTAATTGAGATATTGATTACAGTATTTCCACCGCTCTTCGCGGGAACGACCTGTATTTGCCTCTGTCTACTAGCTAGACACTGTGCGATTGCGGTTATTATATAGGTATCCCTAGGATCCTATCAATTCTTGGCGCCGCTGTCGGGGAGCGGATTTGGAATATTGTAATTAATATTTTTGATTTGTAAATAGTTTGGTTTTTATTTTTGTACAATTTTTTTTTTATTTTAAGATTTCTTTTTCTTTTTGACTCTTTTTGTGTTTTAGAATTTTATTTCAGGAGTTTTTTTTTTGTGGATGGTGAATTCTTTGAACGAGACGTCAACTAAGATGTCACTTGCAGAATATAAGCGTATAAGTTCACATTCTCAGGACACGTCTTCTGATATGACGCTTGGGGAGTATATGCATGGGCAACGATATGGAGTTTTTGCTCCACATATGGTGAGTGAAGAATCACCTCTAATGATATATGAGAAGTATTACAAACACACACTTCCTAGTTTGGAACAAAGAATGAGAATTCTAGCATGCCAAGAGTTATATGCAGATGATGATTTAGAGGAACCTGTTTATACAGAAGATACTGTTGTTGAGACAAATGATGAGACAATAGACGTTCATAATGAGGTACATTCTGGTCATTTGAATTGTGATATTCCTCTAAGGCACTTGGCTGTGAACAACAATGAGGAGATTATTCATGATATTGTTTCTCCATTGAGCTCCTATTTTGTTGACTCATCTTGTGATAACCTGATTGCTGATGTGAATGTGGAGGCGATTGGTACTGATCAGGTTACTGATAATTCTGAGCCTTTATTTGTTTGTTTAGCGCATTTTTCAGATTTTGATGATCATATGCTTATTGACATTGTCAATTCATTGCGCCTTCCAATGGTTAATCAAGGTAACTCAACAACGGAAGTTATTTCCGTGGACTTAGAACCAGATTTAGGAGTTACTGATTTTGATAAACTTGAAACATTAGATACAGGTTTAAACTATTGTGATGATTTTGATAATGCTTTTCCCTTTCACATTGTCAATACATTTCTTCTTTTGATTTCTAGTGAAGCTAATGTATCAACCGAATGTATTTCAGCTGATTTGGAACCTGATTTAGAGTGTGCTTCCCGAATAAAAAATAATATGCATTCTATTGTTGTTGTCCATGTGAGTTATTTGTTTATCTCTACTAAGGACTATTTTCTTTTGGGAATGGATTTACACATCTTTTTGGAAGGTTATAGTGTTTGCAGGTTAATTTTAGCGGCTGATATGATTTGTTGGATTGATCCCCAACTTTTCAGACTATACATATATGCTTTGCAGTTTACTTTGGTGCAACCTCACCTTGTTTGAGGTTCTTATTTATGTGCACAAACATGGATACAAAGATTATGATTTATGGGAGTCAACCCATATGATTTCGCTTCATGGGAGTCAACCCATCAGATTTGTTTTGTTTCCTCTATCTTTTATTTGTTTCCTTGAATTTTCCCATCTTAATTTCTACGTTGGATGACTCAATTACATTGAGGAAAATGTAATGTTTAAGTGTGGGGGAGTGGCACTGTCGTTAGGAATTTTTTATAAATTTTTTTTTGAATATTATGACTAGCTGTGTAGCAGGTCTAGAAAAAACATTATATATTTGTTGAGTATTTTCTATGATTAGCTGTTTAGCGGGTCTTTTTCATTCTTTTTCAAATTTTCATTTTATGACCAGTTGTTTAGCGGGTCTACAATAAAAAATAAAAATAAATAAATGATTAGTTATTTAACGGGTCTTTCTGTCTAGCTGTTTAGCAGACATATTTAAACCACTGTTTAGTGGTTTCGTCTTGTGGTTTAAAAGACATTTCTCGGTCTTGCTGTTTAGCGGATCCGTCTCACTGTTTAGCAGACAACACTTTTCATATCCAGCTGTGTAGCGGATATATTCTTTATTTTGCTCGAGGACTAGCAAAATATAAGTGTGGGGGTATTGATAAGCACGTAAGTGCTACGTTTTATACCCATATTTATATTAGGTAGGACTCAATATTTTGGCTAACAACACCGTTTTAATTCTTTTGTAGAAAGTACAACTGAATTTGGCTCATTCGGAAAATAAATGGCTAAATAGAAGCTAAATAATGCTTGCGACCAAAAGCTCCAGAATTACACATGGCTCGGAACAAAGGGGGATCAGCTAATCGCGGACTGGCTTGTTATTTTCTTATTTAATTTGGTCGTGCTATACCACCTCAAGGCCAGAAAACTGTCTGTCTGTTAAGTAGGTGAAGCCCACTAGTGAGACTGAACAAATAAGTGGGACGTGCCCATATCATGACCACATTTGCATCTGTGGTTTATTGGTTTATGACTCAAGTCATTCTTTATCTTTCTCAAAGCCTACCTGGTGATTCCTTGGTAATATGTACGATGTGTTAGTGAGTCGGCTGAGAGGGAACATCTGTTCGAAAGAGATGGAGATTCGAAAGAGTGTGGAAGTTGATCTCATCAACGAACGTAGCTGCTGAGATGAAAGAGTTGGATGTGTTCATTATTTCATGATCAATGATTGTTCGCTGTTTGTGAGGAAGAAGAGAATGGAAAGCAGTGGTGATCTTTCCGGTGAATGAGTTCATCTGATTGGTGCATGGTGGTTTGGGTTTTGTGTTCGAATGGGACAGAGAATGGTGGATGCATCCGGGAAGGAGAATGAACTGGCTATACACAAGTCACTTGCGTTTCTAGTATTGGATGGGTTCTTAAGACATGCATGAAGATCGACCGGAGAGCCGTGAACCGGAGTGGAGTTTTGGAGGTCGGCCATAGAGCGAAATAAAAAAATCAAAAATAAGGTTGCGGCCGTGAACTGAGAAGAGGAAAAAGACTGATTTTATCGTGGTAACGTCGCGATTGTTATTGGTTCATCTTTCTTATCTCTTGATTATTATTTTTATGGGTTTTGAGAAATCCATTTTGATGTATTGCTAGATTTCTTTGTGACTAAGGTTTATTATTGAAACCACTTTGGGTATTAGGCAACTCTAAATTGAATGATATTGCAATAGACCATTATGATTTGAGTAGATTGATTTTTGAATATTGTTTATCGATTTATTCAAAAATTAGTTGTTGCTTCACCGGTTTTAAAACTTTTGTGCGTAATTGATGGTTCTACAATATTTTTGTTCTTATTATTTGATAATCTATGCTTGGGTTAATGTCTTTGATGGGTTATGCTTAGAAAAGCCAGATAATATTTGTGAATCAATATTTTAGTTTCATATAACTTTCTCGCTAACACAATTTGATGGTGCATGCTTGGGTTTAGTCTTTTGATGTGCCATGCTTAGGGTGTCCCATTGATATTTGCGACGCTATTACATTTAATAGGTGATGTCGATAGAAGTAGAACAGACGATAAATACATATTCATGAGTTCTGTTTCATTTCAGTAATCGAATAGAAATAGTGGAGGATACTATAAACCCTGGTTACCGACTTTTCCATTGGTCTCATTTTATTAGATTAATTTTATTATTTCATTCTCATTATAAAAATTCAAAAACGTTATTGTTGGTTACTCTTAATTGAGATATTGATTACAGTATTTCCACCGCTCTTCGCGGGAACGACCTGTACTTTCCTCTGTCTACTATCTAGACACCGTGCGATTGCGGTTATTATATAGGTATCCCCAGGATCCTATCAATTATTGGCGTCGCTGCCGGGGAGCGGCTTTGGAATATTGTAATTAGTATTTTTGATTTGTAAATAGTTTCGTTTGGTTTTTATTTTATTTATTTTTATTTTTGTACAGTATTTTTATTTTATTTTAAGATTTCTTTTTCATTTTGACTCTTTTTGTGTTTTAGAATTTTATTACATGAGTTTTTTTGTGGATGGTGAATTCTTTGAACGAGACGTCAACTAAGATGACACTTGCAGAATATAAGCGTAGAAGTTCACATTCTCAAGAGATGTCTTATGATATGACGCTTGGGGAGTATATGCATGGGCAACGATATGGAGTTTTTGCTCCACATATGGTGAGTGAAGAATCACCTCTAATGATATATGAGAAGTATTACAAACATACACCGCCTAGTTTGGAACAAAGAATGAGAATTCTAGCATGCCAAGAGTTATATGCAGATGATGATTTAGAGGAACCTGTTTATACCGAAGATACTGTTATTGAGACAAATGATGAGACAATAGACGTTCATAATGAGGTACATTCTAATCATTTGAATTGTGATATTCCTCTAGGGCACTTGGCTGCGAACAACAATGAGGCGATTATTCATGATATTGTTGCTCCATTGAGCTCCTATTTTGTTGACTCATCTTGTGATAACCTGATTGCTGATGTGAATGTGGAGGCGATTGGTACTGATCATGTTATTGATAATTTTGAGCCTTTATTTGTTTATTTAGTGCACTTTGAAGATTCTGATGATCCTATGCTTATTGACATTGTTAATGCATTGCGCCCTCCAATGGTTAATCAAGGTAACTTGACAACGGAAGTTATTTCCGTGGACTTAGAACCAGAT
The DNA here is from genome assembly GCA_023529315.1 of Papaver bracteatum. NCBI lineage: Eukaryota > Viridiplantae > Streptophyta > Magnoliopsida > Ranunculales > Papaveraceae > Papaver > Papaver bracteatum. The sequence continues at coordinate 544,067 of JAJJWX010002064.1, read as the reverse complement.
TTAGGAGTTACTGATTTTGATAAACTTGAAACATTAGATACAGGTTTAAACTATTGTGATGATTTTAATAATGCTTTTCCCTTTCACATTGTCAATACATTTCTTCTTTTGATTTCTAGTGAAGCTAATGTATCGACCGAATGTATTTCAGCTGATTTGGAACCTGATTTAGAGTGTGCTTCCCGAATAGAAAATAATATGCATTCTATTGGTGTTGTCCATGTGAGTTATTTTTTATCTCTACTAAGGACTGTTTTCTTTTGGGAATGGATTTACACATCTTTTTGGAAGGTTATAGTGTTTGCAGGTTCATTTTAGCGGCTGATATGATTTGTTAGATTGATCCCAAACTTTTCAGACTATACATATATGCTTTGCAGTTTACTTTGGTGCAACCTCACCTTGTTTGAAGTTCTTGTTTATGTGCACAAACATGGATACAAAGATTATGCTTTGTGGGAGTCAACCCATACGATTCCGCTTCATGGGAGCCAACCCATCAGATTTGTTTTCTTTCCTCTATCTTTTATTTATGTGCTTGAATTTTCCCATCTTAATTTCTACGTTGGATGACTCAATAACATTGAGGACAATGTAATGTTTAACTGTGGGGGAGTGGCACTGTCGTTAGGAATTTTTTATAATTTTTTTTTTTGAATATTATGATCAGCTGTGTAGCGGGTCTAAAAAAAATTATATATTTGTAGAGTATTTTCTATGATCAGCTGTTTAGAGGATCTTTCTCATTCTTTTTCAAAATTTTATTTTATGACCAGCTGTTTAGCGGGTCTACAATAAAAAATAAAAATAAATAAATATATGATCAGCTATTTAGCGAGTCTTTCTGTCTAGCTGTTTATCAGACATCCTTATACCACTTTTTAGTGGTTTCTTCTTGTTGTTTAGCAGACATTTCTCGGTCTTGCTGTTTAGCGGATCCGTCTCACTGTTTAGCAGACAATACTTTTCATATCCAGCTGTGTAGTAGATATATTCTTTATTTTGCTCGAGGACTAGGAAAATATAAGTGTGGGGGTATTGATAAGCACTTAAGTGCTACGTTTTATACCTATATTTATATTAGCTAGGACTCAATATTTTGGCTAACAACACCGTTTTAGTGCTTTTGTAGAAAGTACAAATAAATTTGGCTCATTCGGAAAATAAATGGCTAAATAGAAGCTAAATAGTTCTTGCGACCAAAATCTCCAGAATTACTCATGGATCGGTACAAAGGGGGCTCAGCTAATCGCGGACTGGCTTGTTATTTGTTTATTTAATTTGGTGGTGCTATACCACCTCAAGGCCAGAGAACTGTTTGTCTGTTAAGTAGGTGAAGCCCACTAGTGAGACTAAACAAATAAGTGGAACGTTCCCATATCATGACCACATTTACATCTGTGGTTTATTATTTTATGGAGCAAGTCATTATTTCTCTTTCTCAAAGCCTACCTGGTGATTCCTTGGTAATATGTACGATGTGTCAATGAGTTGGCTGAGAGGGAACATCTGTTCGAAAGAGATGAGCTTCGAAAGAGTGTGGAAGTTGAGCTCATCAACGAACGTAACTGCTGAGATGAAAGAGTTGGATGTGTTCATTATTTCATGATCAATGATTGTTTGCTGTTTGTGAGGAATAAGAGAATGGAAAGCAGTGGTGATGTTTCCGGTGAATGAATTCATCTGACTGGTGCATGGTGGTTTGTATTTTGTGATCGAATGGGACAGATAATGGTGGATGTATCCGGGATGGAGAATGAACTGGCTATACACAAGTCACTTGTGTTTCTAGTATTGGATGGGTTTTTGAGACATGCATGAAGATCGGCCGGAGAGCAGTGAACTGGAGTGGAGTTTTGGAGGTCGGCCACAGAGTGAAAGAAAAAAATCAAAAAGAGGGTTGCGGCCGTGAACTGGGAAGAGGAAAAAGACTGATTTTATCGTGGTGACGGCGCAATTGTTATTGGTTCATCTTTCTTATCTCTTGATTATTATTTTTATGGGTTTTGAGAAATTGATGGAGTTTTACAAGTGGTAAGTATAGGGATTCAATTCTCGGACTTTTTTAAAGATTCGGTTTTAGACAAAAAGATGATTTTTTATAAAACTTGTAAAATAATGGAAATGCTAAAAATGATTTTTGTGTTTAAGTAAAAGAGTCTAGGATGTCAAGATTCCATCACTACTACACATACTAAGTGATTATAACTATTCCCTATAACATTCTCCCAAAATTACTCAAGACGATTTAGGACAAATAATACGTCTCGGAAAATAAATCTTTTCAAGCAATTATTTTTCTCAAAAAATTAATAATCTTCTTCACTATAAAATGCTAGTCTCTAACATAGAATATATAAATTAATTATCAAGCATTATAGGACACATGAAGAAAATTATTACCGTTACAAATCAAGAATAAGGACCAAGAGAGTTATTATAGAAAATAGTTAAAATATTTTAGCACACATAGTAGGATTTCCTCCCTAATCCTAGATAGAAATTTAGCTACTCATAATTAGAGTACTAACCAAAAATAAAGAAGAAGGAATGAAAGAAGAATATGTAGAAGGGGTGTGGGATGGAGAGGTGTGTAGAGATTGTGTGAGATATGGGATTGTGTGTATCAAATGGGGTTTGGGATGATCCCTATTTATACTAGGTGATGCCCAACCCTTTCTTTTATTTTCTCAATTTCTTTTTACTTTGTGGGTTGGGCACTCAAGAGTGGATTGGGCACTCAAGAGTTAATGTTGCTTCTTTTTCTTTTAACTTCTTTCTTTTGTTCAGTGCGTTGGGCACTCAGTAATGGGTGGTCGGCATGAATTGGTGTTGCTTTTTCCCCATGTTCCTTTCTTCCCGTGCGCAAGTGCTGCATCACCAATTACATCAGCAATTGTCAATCACTGCTCCTCTCGGTTTCGTTTTCCTACCAAGCCACAGCATCAACCCACCATTCTTCTTATCGTGCATGGCAGCACCTTCCGGCTATTGTCTACAGCTCGTCCTTTCATCTCCATGTTCTTACCATCGACCATCCTTCATTCCTCTCGGTTTTATGTTCGTCGTCTTCATGCATGGAAGCAACATCATTTATCACAACAACCCAGTGTCGAACAATCACCAGCCGCAACTCCATCGAGAACCAGCAGCTAACGCCTCCTTCATCGTCACTGCCATCAGCCAACAAACACCGGCAACACTTCCATGTTTTTTTTCTCTACCAATCCTCTACGAACGTTATACTCAGCTTGTTCTCACAATTCCAGCAGCTCGAGCTTTCCTCCATTTCTGCCATCGAACTTGTTGTTTCGTCTCCACCCAAGCCTTCACGTTTCCTGGTTGAGCAACACCTACACTGAGCTGCATCATACTTATCACCGTTCGTAACTCGCTCTCACTGCCAACTTCTACTGCCAAACTCGAGTTGAACTTCACCATTCATGCAGCGCTGGTGATGGCTCCTTATCACATTCCTTCGAGCAGCAACATCATAGTTTCTTTCCAAGCTCAACCATAGCCTTATCGACTGCCCATTTCACGCTTCCATAAAGAACTCCATCACAACACCATTATCAAACCAAGCTCGACTCCATTAGCCTCTCTTTCACTGTCATTCTTTATTTCCGGCCATGCATGCCATTCCCCTTACCGAGCATCACCTAACTGCCATGAACATTGTTAGCAGCTTCATTATTGGCAGTATGCCCCCTCACCGAGCATCAACAGCTCTACAGCAACTCCATTCTCGATCTCCTTTTGCAACTCGAGCTCTCCATCGAACTGAGCTTCAACTGAATCTCTGCACTTTCCTTATTGCCTATCGACAACTGCTGCATATCCATCACGAGCTCTGTCAAACACCAGCAGCAAACTCGTGCTTATCCCAGTCACGGCAAAACCCATTGTCTCCGACCGTCCTTCTCTTGTACTGTTCCATTGCTCACGGCCATGACAGCAATGAGCTTGTATTCTCATCATCTCGAGCATGACTGCAACCATCTCATCAACATCCTGTCATTTCCCTTCTCGGCCAAGCAACAACAGCCACTACAGCAGCAAACTCCATCGAGCTCCGTCAACGGTATCAACCATGACTGGTCGTGAAAGTGAAGAAGATGATGGCGGCCCCTTATCAGTATTGCAGGTGCCATTAACAATATTCGAATGTTTACAACCCCTTGAGTAACAGACCGGACTCCCTTTAGCACTTCCCTTGAACTGAATACCCCTTAACAGGAAGGTGTCCCTTAACGTACAGTGAGGGTGCCCCTTAACAAGAGATGCACATTCAACTGTCAGTCCTGGAAGACTGACAGTTTAATTCCAAGTTCATTCTTATTTTTCCCATAACTTCTTCATACGAACTCCGAATGACTCCGTTCTTTCGCCGTTGGCTTCCCCTTCTCGTCATCTACAGTAGAAATCTTGTATTTGAACGAGTTACATTTGGTCTATGGTCCTTCCTCACTCTTAGCTAGCTTCTTTCATTGCACAACTATGCTCGAATTCACTTCTTTTTGGATTATTCACCTAATAACACACAAATAAGAGAAAACACGCGTAACACACAATAATCTGCAAGAAAACCATCAAATACTAGCATGGAATTAACACCAAATATATGTGAAATATGCACTTATCAGAAATCCATTTTGATGTATTGCTAGATTTCTTTGTGACTAGGTTTTATTATTGAAACCACTTTGGGTATTAGGCAACTCTAAATTGAATGATATTGCAATAGACCATTATGATTTGAGTAGATTGATTTTTGAATATTGTTTATCGATTTATTGAAAAATTAGTTGTTGCTTCACCGGTTTTAAAACCTTTGTGCGTAAGAGGGAGCAAAATTATTTATGCAGTGGAAAAAAAGAAAGAGGGGGGCCAAACCTTACCTCCAACAAGAGAAGAGAAGAAACAAAAAGGAACAAAGAAAAAAGTAAAGGACACAAAGGAGAAAAAAGAAAACATCCAATTACATGTTTCTAAAGAGATACAACGGAAAGATAGATCTATCTATATCTAGGTCCCGTCTAACAAAAATCGGGGGATCATTCCACCAACGAGATTCCACCTGCGCACCATGTTTAGCTAGAAAATCCGCCACCGAGTTGCCTTCGCATTATATATGAGTACACACAAACCGGATTGAAGAGGTAAACTTCAAATAGTTATTCCAGTGGGTGTATAGCTTCCAAGGGATCATTTCAGGGTAGACAAAGGCATGTAACATAAAGGTGGAGTCACACTCTACCCAATGACGTTGAAATCCTTTAGATTGTGCCAATATAATTGCATAGATAGCCCCCCAAATCTCAGCGCATGTAGAATTTGTGATTCCCAAATTATGAGCTAGACAACCTCTCGCGTTGCTACGAAAGTCGCGAAACACCACGCCACATCCCGAATTACCCGGATTTCCAAGAGAGCGGCCATCGATATTAACCTTGATCCAGCCCGACGAAGGAGCAAGCCACTTAACCTCAATTGCTTTTGGCATTTTAGGAGCTAATCTCTGAATGCACAGCAAATCCAGAATGCACTTGTCTGCGGACGTATTGTAAGAAAAACCACCACTGTGCTTCCCAGATTCAGCAATAAGATATTTCAGGCACTGCACTGCCAGGTCCGGAGAGATTATATTGTGCTCAAACCTAAGTTTGTTTCGGCAGAACCAAATTAGCCAAATGCAGCTAATCACAGCGATCCAAAGAAGGTTCTTAGTTTGAGAACAGCCTCTAAACTTTCTAGCATAATTAAAAACCAAGTCAACTGAGCAACAATTCAGGTGGTGGTTAAAAACCTGCATGATCCAACTCCAAAGATGGTTAGCGAACCAACAGCTGAAAAAGAGATGATTTTTAGTCTCACTGCAGTTCGGTTTAGGGAATAAATTACAGCAGTTAGCATCCTCTGTCACTTGAACCTTGACATTGTCATCAGTCGAAATTCTGTTGTGGAAGAGATTCCACGCAACCTGAGCTCTTCTTGGAGGTATTTTTATTGTCCAAAGGTCCTTGAAATTTAAATTTTCAGGTGCTCTCGGTCTGTGAAAATCATAGGCCTCTTTCTGTTAGAAAAAACAATGTTTTGTTTTAATCAAAAAATGCATGGACCATGTTTTGATCCCAAGACCTATTACTCCCTAGATTTTTTTTCATGTGAATGAATAAAACATTAGTCCCATATAGACTAAAACACTTAGAGTTTTAGACTTAAATAGCATTGGTTTAGCCTTAAGGGTATGGCCCTTTGGGTCTTTAGACCTTTGTGTATGGGGAAAGCCCTAGACTATGGCAAGGTTGCCTAAACCTTATTGCATTTCTTATTGCCTTTCCCGTTCGCGCGGTGCTTCGCACGCACGCTCGCTCGGCTCGGCGAGGGCGTGGGTGTGGGTTTATCCGACCCTATCTTTTTACTGAATTTTTCCACACGTTTCTCCCACACATATAAAGAATTTTATTCTTTACCTTCTCGGTTTTGGGTGTCCGACCCGTGTGCAAAAAACCTCGTGAAGCATCTTTGAAAAAATGTCGTTGTAACACCTGTGCACCTCGAGAAGAATGTCGAAAAAATTTAAATTCCGACAAAACATTTTACTGTATTTTTAACGGATGCTTTTACTCGTCCGACAAAAGCTGAAGCGTGAATCACGGACAGTCTGTCGCACATTGGATTCTTGGTCGAACGTTGAAATGTTTTTTGCTATAAATACGAGAGAAGAATTTCATTTGAAACCATACCTTTCAGAACTCTTCTCTCTGAAATTCTTCTTCTTCTTTTATTCTTTCAGAAATTTTATTTAAGTTTACAGAAACATTAAATAGAGTTCTTAGTTTACAGAAACATAAATTACTTTTTACATTTCTCTGAAACTGGTTGTAGTTTCGATTTATGTTTTTGTTTTCATTATTTGCTGCCAAGTTCTAAGGGTTCTCTCTGTGTATGCTACACATAGAGGAGAACTAACATGGTTGTATCCTGGAGGTAATTTGTTAATTGTTATAGCATCTCGGAGGAGTAGCAGGCAATATTACCTTTAGCTCAGCGTATCTCATACGTGCCTCTACTAAGTTTTAAATACTATCATCAGTGCATCTCCGGTATAACAATAACACATCAGTGAGTGTTAAGTATTTTTCTCATGTTTCTTGAGTTGTTTGTTACTATTATCAGTGTAATCAAAGTATTATTTCTCAGTTGCATACGAAATTGTAATTTATTTCCAACAATCTAAAGGTAATAACTTGCCTGATTGTAATATTGTGATATTGTAATTGCTGTAAGAACATGGGAAAAAATACCGTAGAAAAAACCACCAAAGTTCAGTGGTAAGGACTTTAAGAGATGGCAGTCTAAAATGCTATTCTTCCTAAACGACCAAAGGTTAGATGGATATGCTTTAGAAAAACCCTCGAGAAAACTTCATCGCCGTGGTAATGAAGATAAATTGGATAGATGGAATAGGAAGAATTATTTGTGCAAGAATCATATTCTTAACTGTCTTGATGACTCCTTGTATGACTTCTATAATGCAAAAGAAGATTTTAATGCTTTTGATTTATGGGAAGCTCTAGAAGAAAAATATCATCTTTGAAGCTGCTGGAAGTAAGAAGTTCTTGATGGCTAAGTTCTTAGAATACAACATGACTGACGAAAAGCCTGTGGTAGAACAGTTCGTTGAACTTCAACTCCTCATCAGCGAGATTCTTGTTGAAGGCATGACTTTTGATGAAGCTCTACAAGTATCGGCTGTGATTGAAAAGCTTCCACCCTCATGGAGCGAATACAAGAGGAGGCTGCGACACAAGACTCGTGAAATCACCATGGTAGAGCTTGGCAAAAAGATCCAGGTTGAGGAGCTGATGTGCAGCAAGGACAAGAGCATGATGCTGAGCAAAAACATGTCCAACAAAGATCATGTTTTGGACGATAAAGCTGCTTCAAAGAAAACTCCTGGAGAATCCAGCAAAATGGGTAATAGACGTAACAGACGTCGAAAACCCAGAGGTAACAATTTTAAGCCTAGAGGTGGTGTCACTAAGCACACCATCAAAGGCGACTGTTTTAATTGTGGTAAACCTGGACATATGGCTAAAGACTGTAAGGCCCCTAAAAGGATCAAATATGATCCAAAACAGAAAAATAAGGAAAACATAGTAGAGGACTCTGGATATTTCACTGGCATGGTGTCTGAAGTCGACCTTGTCTCTAGTATGACTAATGTGAGAGGCGGTGGCTTGATTGGAGCCACCAAGCATGTCTGTAAATTCAGAAATGCTTTCTCCTCCTATGCCATAGTAGGAGATGATGAGAAACTGTACATGGGAAATTCTTCCACCGCGAAAGTGGTGGGGAAAGGCAAGGTCGAACTGAAGCTAACTTCAGGAAAAACTCTCGCATTGAATGACGTATTCTACGTCCAAGACATATGCAAAAATCTCATCTCAGAAACCATCCTGCTAGGAAAAGGTTTTAAAATTGTTCTTTGAGTCCAATACTGTTGTGATTTCTAAGCATGGTGAATTCGTAGGAAAAGGTTATGTTACCGATAACATGATTAAGCTTAGTCTAGCGATTTGAAATTGAATGTTAATGCATCTTCTTCTGTTTATGTTTGTGACTCATCACATGTTTGGCATGATAGACTTGGGCATGTTAATTTCAAATCGCTAGAAAGACTTGCTAATTTAGGTTGCATACCTAAAATAAACTTTGATAAAAAACAAAGATGTGAAATCTGTGTTGAATCTAAATATGCAAGAAAACCATTTAATAAAAGTGTTGAACGGTAGAACAGTTCCTTTGGAATTAATACACTCGGATTTAGGAGACTTGAAATCAACACCAACAAGAGGTGGTAGAAAATGGTATATCACTTTCATAGATGATTACTCACGATACTGTCAAGTTCATCTTCTTAGAAGTAAAGATGAGGCCTTAGAGGCTTTCAAGTTTTATAAACTTGAAGTAGAAAACCAAAAAGGAGTTAAGATTAAAACTCTTAGGTCTCGACCAGTGGCGGTGAGTATGTGATACCCATAGGAGAGTTTTGTAAAAATAATGGAATCATTCATGAAACCACTGCACCATATTCACCTGAATCGAATGGTGTAGCCGAAAGAAAAATAGAACACTCATAGATATGGTAAATGCTATGTTAACAAGTTCGGGGTTATCTTCGAACTTGTGGGGGAAGCTATCCTCTCGGCATGCTATATTTTGAACCGAGTTCCATTTAAAAAATCGAGATAAAACTCCTACGAATTGTGGAATGGTAAACAACCTTCCTATGCATACTTTAAAGTGTGGGGGTGTTTGGCCAAGGTGGCCATTCCTCATCCCAAGAAAACTAAAATAGGTCCTAAAACAATTGACTGTGTTTTCATAGGATATCCTGAGCATACAAATGCTCACGGTTTATGGTCATCGATTCGACCACAATAACATTGGTCTGAACACCATAATGGAATCAAGAGATGATCTTGTGTTTTATGAACACATATTTCCTTTAAGGTCTGGACCTCGTAAAAAGGTCCATGATGATCTCCCGGATGTTCCATCGACTAGTCAAACTCCAACTTTGGAGTATGAGACTGAACCAAGAAGAAGTAAGAGGGTAAGAACTGAAACAAGTTTTGGCCCAGATTTTTGACTCTAACGGTAGAGTCTGAACCCCAAACCTACAAAGAAGCTATGACTTCTCCAGAAGCTCCTTCGGGAAGAAGCTTCATTAAATGAATGGGAGTCCATTCAGCAAAATGAAACTTGGGAGCTTGTAGATTTACCTCCTGGTAGTAAATCCATAGGTTGCAAATGGGTGTTCAAAAGGAAACTTAGAACAGATGGAACTATAGATAAATATAAAGCTAGGTTGGTAGCTAAAGGCTATAGACAACAGGAAGGATTAGATTTCTTCAATACTTATTCACCAGTCTCTAGAATCACCTCGATTAGGATGTTGATTGCTATAGCTTCAATTTATGATTTGCATATACATCAGATGGATGTTAAAACTGCATTTTTATATGGTGAATTGAATGAAGAAATTTATATGGATCAACCTGAAGGCTTTATTGTAAAAGGTTGTGAAAACAAAGTATGCAAGTTGAACAAATCTCTTTACGGTTTAAAACAAGCACCTAAACAATGGCATGAAAAATTTGATCATGTTATGATAACTAATGGTTTCAAGGTTAATGAATCTGATAAATGTGTTTACATTAAATCTGTGGATGATTCTCATGTTATTGTGTGCCTATATGTTGATGATATGCTCATATTAGGCGGTAACCTTGATATTATTAATAACATTAAAAGCATGCTTAGAGATAATTTTGACATGAAAGACTTAGGCCCTACTGATGTAATCTTAGGGATGAAAATCGAAAGACGTCTGATGGATATAGTCTTAGTCAATCTCATTATCTTTGAAACCGTATTAAAGAGATTTAATTATGAAAATGCTAAACTTGCATCTACTCCTTTTGATCCCACTTGTAAACTGAAAAAGAACAAGGGTAAGGGTATTGATCAACTTGAGTATTCTCGCATTATTGGTAGTCTTATGTATTTGATGAACTATACAAGACCTGATATTGCTTACTCTGTGAGTAGATTAAGCAGGTATACTTGCAACACAGGGCAGGATCACTGGTATGCTCTCTTTAGAGTTTTACGTTACCTGAGAGGGACCTCAAACTATTGCTTAAGTTTTGGGAAGTATCTGTTTGTCTTGGAAGGGTATTGTGATGCCAACTGGATATCGAGACTCGAGAAGAGTGCAAGTCTACTAGTGGGTACATCTTCTTACTTGGAGGTGCGTCTGTCTCATGGAAGTCCACCAAACAGACATGTATAGCTAAATCCACTATGGAGTCTGAATTTATAGCCTTGGAAAAAGCTTGAGAGGAAGCTGAATGGATACGATGTTTCCTGGGAGGAATTCCACTCTGGCCCAAGCCTGTGTCTTCAATCGCAATCCACTGTGACGTAAAGCTGCTCTTGGTTGCGCAAAGAACAATGTATACAACGGGAAGTCTATACATATACGAAGAAGACACAAGACGGTGAAACAACTACTCTCTCTTTGGTATTATCTCGATAGACTTTGTAAAATCCAAAGATAATCTTGCAGATCCTTTGACGAAAGGCTTAACCGAGAGGAAGTTAAATTTACATCGAGGGGATGGGACTTAAGCTCATTGAATAAATCACCATGAAGGATACTCAACCTTGTGATTGGATTTCCAAAATCAAGGTTCAATGAGACAACTAATTTATGGTGATATTGGGTAAAAAACACTATCTTTGTCCCTCCCTATGGTGTAACTGTGCGATAGTGCTACCTGCAGAATTAAGGATGATCTTTTGCGATCTTAATGGGTACCATGGCTTTGATTAAAGCGGGGTGTGGCAGGACACTCTTTATGGACTCACCTTTGTGGATGTTGGAAGTGGGGACGCTTCCTATGAGAATTTGAGCTGATTCTCTAGAGACATTCATTAAGTCCGGGATTTTAGCCCACGGCCAAAATGGGCACAACCGCAAGAGCTTGGCACCTGTTTTCTTCGGTTGAGGCATCAAGTGTGGTTGTTATTTCTGAATTGCATTCATTGTTGGCGGTTCAAGACATTGCGTTCACCGTATCAACAAGCGATTCGGGTAACCTCTCACTAAGTTAAGGTTCAATCCTTGGGACACCTTAGCCTATATTGTTGCCTTATGTTTTCTCGTGTTTTATCGAAATGTTTTATTATTCATGTGGGGGATTGTTAGAAAAAACAATGTTTTGTTTTAATCAAAAAATGCATGGACCATGTTTTGATCCCAAGACCTATTACTCCTTAGATTTTTTTTCATGTGAATGAATAAAACATTAGTCCCATATAGACTAAAACACTTAGAGTTTTAGACTTAAATAGCATTGGTTTAGCCTTAAGGGTATGGCCCTTTGGGTCTTTAGACCTTTGTGTATGGGGAAAGCCCTAGACTATGGCAAGGTTGCCTAAACCTTATTGCATTTCTTATTGCCTTTCCCGTTCGCGCGGTGCTTTGCACAGAAGCACGCACGCTCGCTCGGCTCGGCTCGGCGTGGGCGTGGGCGTGGGCGTGGGCGTGGGCGTGGGCGTGGGCGAGGGCGAGGGCGAGGGAGAGGGAGAGGGTGAGGGTGAGGGTGAGGGTGTTGGTGTGGGTGTGGGTGTGGGTTTATCCGACCCTATCTTTTTATTGAATTTTTCCACACGTTTCTCCCACACATATAAAGAATTTTATTCTTTACCTTCTCGGTTTTGGGTGTCCGACCCGTGTGCAAAAAACCTCGTGAAGCATCTTTGAAAAAATGTCGTTGTAACACCTGTGCACCTCGAGAAGAATCTCGAAAAAATTTGAATTCCGACAAAACATTTCTTTGTATTTTTAACGGATGCTTTTACTCGTCCGACAAAAGCTGAAGCGTGAATCACGGACGATTCATCACACATTGGATTCTTGGTCGAACGTTGAAATGTTTTTGCTATAAATACGAGAGAAGAATTTCATTTGAAACCATACCTTTCAGAACTCTTCTCTCTGAAATTCTTCTTCTTCTTTTATTCTTTCAGAAATTTTATTTAAGTTTACAGAAACATTAAATAGAGTTCTTAGTTTACAGAAACATAAATTACTTTTTACATTTCTCTGAAACTGGTTGTAGTTTCGATTTATGTTTTTGTTTTCATTATTTGCTGCCAAGTTCTAAGGGTTCTCTCTGTGTATGCTACACATAGAGGAGAACTAACAGTAGTTGTATCCTGGAGGTAATTTGTTAATTGTTATAGCATCTCAGAGGAGTAGCAGGCAATATTACCTTTAGCTCAGCGTATCTCATACGTGCCTCTACTAAGTTTTAAATACTATCATCAGTGCATCTCCGGTATAACAATAACACATCAGTGAGTGTTAAGTATTTTTCTCATGTTTCTTGAGTTGTTTGTTACTATTATCAGTGTAATCAAAGTATTATTTCTCAGTTGCATACGAAATTGTAATTTATTTCCAACACTTTCATCGTAATAGTACCCGTTTTTCTGACCGAACAAACCTGTTTATCAGCTTTATGAGTAGAAAAAGGGGTTTCTCTTATTCTATGCTTAACATGACTCTCCAGCTCTGGAATATAAGTAGGGAAACACCACTTACCATCTTCAATAAAATCAGAGACCGAGTTGTGTAAGTTCGAGTTATCCAGGTCTAAAAAATCTGCAATAGAGTAGTCCATATTGATGCACCAAACATCGTTCCAGAAATCCGTACTACTACCATCACCTACTAACCAAACGAGATTTTCCTGAATTACATTCCTTTGCTCCTTGAAAACATTCCACACATAAGATTTCTTGTATACAGCTCCTTTAAAACGAGCATGAAACAAATTATCAAATTCCGAGTTTCCAGTCATTACCTTCCAAGTCATCTTCATAAGAGCCGCATTATTGAGACTGTTCATAGATTTGATTCCCAAACCACCTTCAAACTCCGGAAGGCAGACTTTGTTCCAAGCCACCGCATTATGGTTTGTAGAGTTTATATCTTCAGTCCACACAAAGTTTTAAATCCACTATTCCATAATTTTAATGCAAGAACCAGGCCACTTGTAAACATGAAAACTGTATAGAGCAGAGCTAGCTATTACAGTTTTGACAAGATCAACTCTACCCATCATAGAAAGGGACTTACCTTTCCAGGCTGCAAAGTTTAGTTTGATTCTGTCCATAATCCCATTTAGGTGCCTTTTTTTTGGTTTTCCTCGGAAAATAGGAACCCCTAGATATCGAAACGGCATGGTGCCCATCGGAATATTATAAGAATGAGCAATAATGGAAGCCTTTTTTTTTTTTTAATAGCAAAAGATATTCAATTGATTCTTAAGAAATTACATGGTGAGTTTATCCTGTTGAATAAGGATCTCAGTCCATTCAGGACCATTATTTAACCAACAAAAACATAAATTTTGAGTTCTTGAGTATTTAGCTATAGAATCTGCCATGTGATTGGCATCCCTATGCACATACTTGCAGGTCCATGAATCAAATGACTCTAATAAGTTTTGTGCATCACTAATAATGTTATAACTTGTCAACTTAACAGCTCTTACATTTCCATTAAGCGCATCAATGACATTTGAGCATTCTCCATCTAGTTCTATCCTCATCCATCCGTTCCTCTTTGGACATAAAACTTCTTCAAGTAAAGATTGCGCTTCCGTCTGCTCTGGATCTATGGCTGTGCAAGCACCTCCTCGCAATCCATTGCTATTACCTGAAAAATCCCTACAAATTAGTCCCCAACCTGCTAAAGAATTTATGTCAGTAAAAGATGCATCAAAGTTTATTTTGCAGTCTCCGACATTAGGCTTAGTCCAAGTATGAGCCGTGCTACTAGCTCTACTTTTTTGGGAAGTAGGTAGAATTCGAGATCTTCCCCACTCTTCTATCTGCATTCTAATATCATTATATATTTCGCTTACATTGACAGGTTTATTATCAAATATTTTGGCACATCTTGCTTTCCAAATAACCCAGACTGTAAAACATGCCAATTCGTAATGTTTGAAGTCAGCTTGAACCTGCATGTTGCTGACCATAAATTTATTACAGAACCATTTGGTTATATCACCAGTGAGAACCTGGTTATTAAAGCCTACACTGACATTATTCCAAATATTTCTAGCCACCTGGCAATCATAAACAAGATGGTGGGGAGATTCAGTAGCTGCATCACAGAGAGCACAACAAATATCATGATGCCTAGAGAATCTAGATAACCTAGATTTCGTAGGAAGACAGTTATGCATAAGTTTCCAAATGAAATGTTGAATCCTAGGAGGTAACTTATGTTTCCAAAACATTTTCCAATTGATAGCAAGGTTGTTTTTAGTAGGTTTATGAGTAAGTTTATCATCAAGGATAACTCTATAAGCAGTTTTCATGGTAAATTTACCATTATTAGATGGTTTCCAAATCAGCTTATCCTTTCCAGAGTAAGGAATCCTTATTCTAGTAATTTCAGTCACAGTATCAGTATCAAACAAAGCATTTAACATATCCAAGTTCCAAGTTTTTGTTTCATGATTAATCAGCTAACTGACATGGGTAATATTCGCAGAGTAGAATTGAGATGATGGTGGCTTGTGCATATATGGAATCCAGTTATCCTTCCAGATATGCACAGAGGAACCATCACCTATTTCCTTGACATAAAACTTTTTAATAATGCTCAAACCTGTACATATGCCCTTCCAAATCCAAGATCCCTAATTATCCACACAATCAGTCAAAGGATTAAGATTAGCAAAATATTTCTCTCTTAAAATGACAGCCCAAGGTTTGTCTGGAGAAATAAGCATCCTCCAAGCTAGCTTAGTAAGAAGAGCTAAATTGACAATGTCAGTTCTTCTTATATTCATACCCCCTAGATCTTTAGGTAAAGCAATGTCATTCCAACCTTTGAGAAAACAACCATTTCCATTGTATTTTTTTCCCCACCAGAACTTCATTTGAATGTTATCCATCTTGTTAGTTAAATCTTTTGGCATAGGCAAAACAGCTAAGTGGTGGCTTGCAAGACTATCTAGAACATTTTGAATCATTACAGTTTTACCTGGGGGAGCTAGAAATATACTATTCCAGATTTCTAATCTCACTTTGTAATTGTCCAGGAGATGAACAAAGGAATCATATTTCTTTTTTTGAAGCAATAGAGGAACTCCCAAATACTTTTCCTGTAGAGACATTCACTTAATTCTTAAGATATTAGATATTTCATTTTTCACAGAGCAAGGAACTTTGGAACTGAAAGATAAAGCAGGTTTATCAAAGTTAATAGCTTGGCCAGAAAATTTACTAAATTGTTCTATTAAGGTGGCTAAGTTTCTAGCATCTCTAGTTCTTGCTTTAATGAAAATTAAGCAGTCATCCGCAAAAAAAAAAGGTGGGAGATAGGAGGACAATGCTTATTAGCCTTATAACCATGAATGAGATTATTCTGTTCACCCTGCATTAAACTCCTAGAAAAGGACTCCATACACAAAATAAAGAGATATGGGGATAAGGGGTCTCCCTGTCTAAGACCCCTTTGTGGTTTATAAACCTCACCTGGTGAGCCATTTAGCAGTATTGAAGTGGAGACTGTGGATATGCATTGTTCAATCATACAACAGAAATCATCAGAGAAACCTAGTTTCTTAAGACTAGTAATCATAAAGCTCCATTCTACCATGTCAAAAGCTTTTGACATGTCCAATTTAATTGCAGCACAACCATCCTTAGCCTTAGTTTTTTTCATACTATGAATTAGTTCATGAGATATAATGTGTTTGTTACAAAAGATAGTACACTTATCCGCACTGATATACTGACCACAATTTTTACCATATTCTTCAAAAATATCCATAATAGCCCTGACATCACGCTTTGTGCCTCTACAGAAAACCATTATATCGTCCGCATAGAGAACATGAGAGCGAGTAACAGTACCCCTGTGAGAGGCAATATGATGAGCCAATCCTTTACTGAACGCAATAGAGATTGGGCAGCTTAAAACATCTTCTGCCAAGAAAAACAGAATTGGGGAAAGCGGATCTCCTTGACGAACACCCCTAGTGCAACCAAAGTATCCCATTGCTTTACCATTGACCACAATAGATAATCTAGTTGAATTCAGAATAGTGCGAATCCAATTAACCAATTTGTCACAGAAACTATACCTCATCATGGATTGAAAGATGAACTCCCGGTTGATTGTATCAAAAGCCTTGCGAATATCAAATTTCATAGCCAGGTTACCACCAAACGATTTATAATCCAACAGATTAATTGCTTCCGAGGTTATTCCAATGCAATCAAAGATACTTCTACCCTTAAGAAAAGCTCTTTGTTGGGGAGATATGATTCTAGAGGCAACAGGGCTTAGACGATTAGCTAGGATTTTTCCAATTATTTTGAAGTGGAAGTTTCCCAATGCAATCGGGCGAAACTTCTCAATAGTGTCAGCATCAGGCTCCTTTGGAATGATTATAACGTGGCTCGGGTTTGCATTAGGAATAAGGCAGCCCTTTAAAAAGAAGGAAGTAACTGAATTGATTACGTCAGCACCCACTATATCCCAGAAAGATGTGAAAAAGATTCCACTGAAACCATCCAGTCTAGGAGCTCCATTAGCATTCATATCATCCACCGTATCCTTTATTTCTGATGCCTCAGGAGTGGCAGTAATCGAGTTGTTTTCCTCCGGAGTAACCGAGCTTTGAATGTTTGTAGATATGAAGTCCGTAGAATGGTTTGCATTGTCACTAGCATACATATCATGGAAGTAGGACACCACATGATTTGAAACATCATCATGAGAAATTACAAGGTTACCTTCCGCTTTTAGATGAGTGAGTTTATTTGTGGCAGCTCTAATCTTCGCATAAGTGTGGAAGAATTTGGTACAAGCATCCCCATCTTTGACCAACTGGAGCCTTGACTTATCTTTCCAAAAATCTTTCTGGATTTTGAGAGCATCAATAAGCTTGCTGGAAGCTTCTAGTTCTTCCATATGCAGCTCATCAGAGTAGCCCAAGTCAACAATTCTCTGTTGGATCACTCCCAGAGTATTAGACGCATTAGTAACATTTAATTGAATATCCCCAAAAATCTCTTTGTTCCAAGTTTTGAGAACTTTTTTTAAAAACTTCAACTTTTGCGTTAGCACATACATTGGGCAACCAAAAACTGATGTTTCCAGGCATTAAAAATAATATCCCGTAAGCCAGGATGATTTAACCAAGCACTCTGGAACTTAAAAGAAGCAGCGAAAGATTTTTCTCCCTTATTAGCTTCAAAATATAAAGGATGATGATCAGATTTAACGCGAGAAAGTGCACTGCAGACCGAGGAATCCCAAGAAAGAAGCCATTGTTCATTACACATCACCCTATCAAGACGAAGCTCAGTATGGTGCTTACCCTTTCTACCATTCGTCCAAGTGAAAAAAGCACCTTTTGTATCGAGATGATGAAGATCATTATTGTCCGAGAAGGCCAAGAACTCCTCACAAGAGATTTTTGTAGGCTGCGTGTTATTTGACTTTTCACGGGCTCCCAAAATAGCATTAAAATCCCTAATGATACACCACGGACCAATGAGCCTGTTCATCAAATCAGTTAGACCATACCAGAGATCTCTGCGGGTAAGGTAAGAAGTTGAAGCATAAACCCCAGCTACATAAAAAACCTTGTCAGCTACAGTAGCTTCGTAAGCGATCAGTTGTCTGTAATTTTCCACCACATCAATTTTAAAATTGTCAGCACATAAACACCAAAGATTAGGCTTCATTCACTGCCACCAGCTTCAAATTAAGATTAGTCCATAAATTAGTAGGGATAGAAGAAAAATCAATCAACGGTTCAGCAATAAAAACTATTTCCGGCGAGAATCTACGACAATAGTTGTAGAACACTAGTTGTGTGTCATTGTTACCAAAGCCACGCAAGTTCCAGTATAGTGTTCTCATTGACAAGAGTTGGTGTTGTTCCTTGGTAGCATGTTCCAAGGTTTAGATTGCGATTCCGCCATTTATTTCTTTTTATTCTTTTCTCGATCACGTTTCTTCTGAGATTTAGTGAGGACCACTTCGAACGCATCTTCTGTGGTGTCTACACTTCTTGTATCATCTTCCAGCATTGGTTGATCAGCCAGCGTAATGTCCACTTCAGATGATAGAACGTCGTCCAGTATTAGTTGTTCAGGCGTAGCTTTTGTAGATTAATAACATCAGCCGTTATTTGTTGAGGCTGCGCAATGTCCAATACAGACGTTGGAACGTCGTCCAGTGGCTGAATAGACTTAGCTTGGTCCATTGCCGACTTTTGTAGAACATCTGCCATTATCCCTGCATTGATTTCCTTATCACATTGAATTTCCTTAGTAACATCCAAATCTGATTGATCAATATCCTGCGTATCCCCATTATCATCATTAGGTGTTTCAGTGTCCACCGGGTTTATAATCGGAGTAGAAGTCCCAATTTTCTCCCCCGCAGTATTTTGAGCATTTTTCTTCCTGACATGTTGAGTTTTTCCAATCAGCTTGGTCAGTTCAATGTCGTTAGCTTATTTTTGTTTCTTCAATGTCCTTGTTGTTTACTTGATTCTCATTTGAATCGATTGGTTGATCAATTAAGACATCTAGGAAATTCCACGGACAGATCGCAGAGGATTTCTGTGTATTTTGAGTTGAAGTAGACTGATGAATCACCATTTAATTCAAGTTTGAATACGATGGTGTTAATGATAATCAACAACCGAATTTTCCACTAATCATTTGAATTAATCGTATTAGTGTTCACTAATCTCCCCAGATCGAGAATTAAGTGTTGACGAGTTAACCCGATTTTTCGCCCGAGTTAAGAACCGATTCGCAGAGACAACCAAAAAATGTCGATTGGGAAAAATACCGAGAAAAGGAATCAGGCACCCGATTTTCCACCCAAAACCACCACAAAACAAGGTTCTCACCCAAACCACAAAACAAGGTTTCCACCAAAACCATAACAAAAGGATAAAAAAACCAAGGTTTCTACCCAAACCACCACAAAAGAAAAACCACTACAAAAGAAATATAGTTAAGGGGTAGCCTATTTTACTTCTAAATGTCTTGGGATTTGTCTCATTAGGTATACCCCAATCAAGCTAGTTTTTTTTCCAATAGGAATATATTTTTCTAGGTAAAAAAAGATATTTTTGGGTAAAAAACGATATATAATAGGTAAAAAGGAGATATAATAGGAAAAAAAAAGAGTTTTAGTAAAAACAAAAGAGTGAAAAATGAAAGTTTTAAGGTAAAACTCTAAAAACAAGATACGGAAACTCAGTAGCCGTGTAAAATGCTACGGTTACCGAGTAGCCATAAATTATAAAATCATACGACAAGTCGACAACTGAGTATCCGTGTGATTTCCCTTCCCTACAAGGAGGATCAGACGTGATCCTCCTTATATAGAAAGAGAGGGATATCCCTAGACATGTAGGGATATGGAAGACCATAGTGGTTGTAATTTTGGTTTTTTCCCTACATATGAGGGATAGGGTAGGGAAAAGGGGCACCATAGTGCTTGGTCTTAGAGATTTAGCCATTTTCAGCATCATTTCTATAAATGTAAGCATGTTAAAGAGAGCCAAACTTTTCCGAAATGTTATAAAGGAGCTAAAAAGAGCCAAAATGTCCTTTATATCAACATACCTTTCCTAGGTGTTCTTCTTTATTCCAATACCAGATCAGGCCTAGCATATATATATAGATTTCATAGAAGGTTTACTAGGAAGTAACAGAAAAAAAAGCATTAGATATGTTAGAGCATTGCTCGGTCGAACTCACATGCGTTGCTATCTCAAGCATGTTTGTTAATGTTAGTGATCAAAAGTATAAAGTCTTGATTTATATTCTACTATAGCTAAGGTCTCGGACTAGGATAGAAAGTGTAGTTGATATCAATAACTTCATGGCAATCATCATAGAAGACGAAGAACTACTCAAGGAACCAGTGGATCATCATCGACAAAAAGGTATGTGGAGACTTGAACTTATCTATTACTCAAAAGTCTATCTACTCTATCTCCTATCTTGAGACAAAAGTCGTTTTACTATATAGACTAAAGATATACACATGTGACATTTCGAGCTGAGTATATCTCACTTATCTATTTCTCAAAATGTGTGTTGGTAAAGCTTTCGATTTAGCCGAATTCATCTTTGCCTAGTGAAGAAAGTCATGTTATGTTTCAATCACTTTGGAAATTGCTCTGACGAAAACTAGTTTGTGAATAAAAACTATATGACGTCCTCTAGGAATGTTTCAATGATTAAAATGAGAGTTTAGACAATATAATCACTGGGGATATAAACATTGTTGTGGTAACACATATATGTATAAGTCCTTAGCACTTGAACCGAAGTTTGCGAACTTTGTTAATCAAGTGAAAACTGGAACTTGAGCAGTCAACTCAGTCCGCGAACTCGGTCCGGGAACGTGTGTAGTTCTCGAACCCGAGAATTTCTGCTGGAGTTGTAGCTCGGTTTCAGTCCGCGAACTGACTGAAATTCTCGAACCCGATAATTTCTACTGGAGTGTGTGAACTCCAACCGTTACTTGAGTCCGCGAACTTGAGTGGTTATGTCTAAAAACGATGTTCTTGAACTTATTTAAATTATCTAAGGAATGGTATTACAAACTGGCTTTATAGTTCATGAATCGATTCGAGTGAATCACATCGTTTTTGCTTCAATTGTGTCTTTTGTAGTACATAAGATCTCATATCAATTGAACAACTCTCTAACTAGTTCATTTGCACTAGTTATGGTGAATAAGAATATGGTTGATATGAAAGTTATCATTTGGCTAACCATATGGTTGACTAATATTGAACCAACTATTGTACACGTTTTGGTACAGTTACACAAACCCAAAATCGTCAAGTACATGTGTGTATGTCAAGCTAAGTTTTATATCTAATGGTTGAAAGATATTAGCTTGTATCTAATCAGGTTTTCATCTAACGGTGAATATTGAGTGCTTTGTTACTAAGCTAACATTGATTGCAAACCCTTATTTGAAATACTATATAAGGGAGAACTCTAGCAACTGGGAAAGCTAATCCCCACACATTATGTGTGATACTAGTTTGCTAAGATAGAGTCGATTCTCCTTTAACCTTTGGTTTTCTTCTTCTAAAACCAGGTTAATGACTTAAAGACTTCATTGGGATTGTGAAGCCAGACTGATACTACTTTTCTTGTAGTTGTGTGATATGATTTTGCTGTTTCTATCGTACGAGTACAATTGTAATAATTGGATTGAGATTTCTATCTCCGATAGGCAAGATATAAAAGTAATCATAAACATCTTCGTCTCATCGTTTGGGGTTCCACAATATCTTTTATCGCTGCATCGATTAAGACTATTGTGAGGTGATTGATAAAACTGAGATGTTCTTTGGGAATATAAGTATAGATTTATTGATTGTTTTCTATTCACCTTGATTTACCAAAAGACGGAACAAAACTCATAGGTTTATTCGTGGAAGACGAATTTATCTATCTTGTAGACTTTTCTGTGTGAGACAGATTTGTTTGCTAAAGTCTTCGACTTTGGGTCGTATAAACTCTTGGTTGTGGGTGAGTTCAGATATGGGAATCAAGTGCGCAGTATCCTGTTGGGATCAGAGGTCTAGGAGCATAACTATACCTTGGATCAGTGTGAGATTGATTGGGGTTCAACTACAGTCCAGACCGAATTTAATTTGGAGTAGGCTAGTGTCTGTAGCGGCTTAATACAGTGTATGTTTAATCTGGACTAGGTCCCGGGGTTTTTCTGCATTTCGGTTTCCTCGTTAACAAAATTATGATGTCTGTGTTATTTCTTTTCCGCATTATATTTTGTTATATAATTGAAATAATACAGGTTGTGTGTTGTTCAATCAATTAGAATATCCGACCTTATTGGTTGTTGATTTAAATTGATTGACACTTGGATATTGGTCTTTGGTACCTTCCAAGTTATCTCTCTTTGATTATAACTCGCGAATCATATTTGCTTGAGTAAATCAAATCGAGAGATTGAGATAATAACTCCTTGAGTATTTTTTTATTTTTTTTTGAGATAGTATTTTCTATTTGATTGAGTCTAGTTGATTCTCTAGAAAACAACTCGAAGTTGTCAATACAGATTGTTAATCAAAATATTCGGTGAGGTTGTTATACCCCCGCTTTTTCAATTGGTATCAGAGCAAGCAAACACGTTCAAGACCTCATAAGTCTGTGTTTATAGCGATCTGACTCTATGGGAGGTAATGGTATCTCAATTAACGTACCACCAGTCTTCGATGGTTCAAATTACCCATGGTGGAAAATTGATATGAGCACTTATCTTCAAGGTCGTGATTTTCAAATATGGTTACATGTTGTTAGTGGCTATGATCCCCCGGTAAATACAAAATACGATGTATATATACCAAAGGATGTTGATAGTTATAGCCCAGAATAAATTCTTGCTGCAAAGCATAATTCTGAAGGTGTACATGCTATCAGATAGGCTATTACCCCAGATTTTCAGCACTATGTGTCTTCTTGCACTATGTCTAAAGATGCATGGGATATCTTAGAAACTACTTTTGAAGTCAATAAACATGATTCTAAGATATGTATCATCGATGGAGGAAATAACCTCACTACTCCTTCTGAAAAATCATCTTTCAGAAAGATGAGATTCTCTGATCAAGACACTGTTCAAACCGTTGCATTCAATGGTGTATCTACCACAAGAAAAACCTCTATTTTGTCTTGGAGTAATGAATGTTGTACGGATGATGTCTGGTTTAAAAAACCATTAATGACAGAAAAGATCAAAGAACTCATAAAAAGGAGCATTATGGGTGATAAACGTCCCTTATCTGTCCTCTCTACCAATGGTTCTGTGAAAGAAAAAACTTTAAGTATCAACGGATTAAATACGTTCAATAGATGCAATGAAGTCTCAGCTTTTACAGCAGAAATATCTACATACTCAAGTTCTGATTCAGAATATGAGACAGACACAGAGGTTTTCAATTTCTTGAATAAGGAAGTCCTTCAAGAGAATCTTCAATTAAATGCTTCATTGAAGAAACTAGAATCATTAATCTGGGTGAAAAATCTTGAGATAAACTATCTTAATGGTAAACTCACCAGAACCACTGTTCTAAAGGAAAAAGAGATTTCTACTCTTAAGGATGATCTACAAAGATTATCTGGAAGTTCTGATAAAATTTCAGCTATGTTATTTGGTCAGAATCCCTTTGGAAATACTAGTGGTTTAGGATACAAAAGCAAGTGTGCAGATGTTGTGAATCATGTTGCTTCTATTGACCAGAGAAAGATGAAAAGTGGAAGCCACGATAAGCAGAAGATACCTCAACAAAACCAGGAAACTTTGGGTTGTTTGTTTTGTGGAAATGCAAGGCATGTTCAGAGTATGTGTTGGAGATTCAAGAAAAAAATGGAAATAATTGCTAAACTACTGAAGAACATGCAAAAGATGAATCTGGATAATCTACGCAGTCCTCCGAAAAACAATGCTTCAAGAATCAAAAGAGGTAGGAAACTTTCTTACACAAAAAACCTTGAAAAATCACTATGTGATAAACATGGAGAGCGTTTGGCTCATAACGCTCTGTATCTATTTATGTTAAGAAAATATTCTCCTAACAATATAGATAATGGATCATTAAACTTTTTCTTCTAGGTTTTTGATGGTCATAAATCTATTTAAGTTATTGATAGACTTCCTCCTTCCTTGAAAAGATACAATCTTATGGCTCCTATAACCAGAAGCATCACAAGCAAGGATGTAGTTGAATCAGCTGATGTGCATCTGTGTAAAGGGATTTCTTCCTCAATGGTGAAGAAAGTGAAGACTACAATTAATGAAGAAGGTTCTTCCTCTAACTGCCTCTTTTCTATTTGTCCTTTTGATGCTAATTTTAGAGGCATGGTAAAAGAGTTTATCAATAAGAGAAATGATTTAAAATCTCAAATCATTTCCTCTTTGGAAAGAATAACTCACTATGAACAAATGTTGTCTCTATCCAAGAATACTCTACGAGACTTGAGAAGAGAACTCAGTGAGTTAAATGATATTTCTGAATACTTGGAGGAATTGAACGATCCCATAATTTCAATAATGAGAAGAAATTCTCAGTAGATGCTCTGAGAAAGATCTACGACAACTAGTAAGTCTTCTGATGAGAATTCTATTTTTTCTCTTTTGTCTAGAAGAATAACTAGTGTTTTGGAATAGCCATTATTGTGAATTAAACATAGCTATATCCAATGTTTTTCATCTTTTTTTTTAATATTTTTTGGTTTTAAAAATTCTAAGTTTTTTTGGAAGATGATGGTTGCAGTATTAATCTTTATGGTTTTATATATTGCAATATTTTGATGGGATATGTATGTTTACGTATGTGAACTTGATTGTCCCATATTTTGTCAAAAGTAAAGTCGTTTGTGAATTGATATGCTTATATTGATAAAAGGATGAATAGACTTTTGACAAACACAAAAGTTAAGCCTATATTGTCAATTACTGATGTAAGATAGGTTAAAATCTTTTGTGATTCAAGGATTATGTCTATTGTATGTCATTGTGCAAATGGTGATAGAAACATAGAATGCATCCTTGTGTTATCCACAGTATAGATCCTTATTGATCCATTTTTTATGTATTACCGTGAAGGCTCCATTGTGTATCTTATGTTGAGCACGATATGACTAAGTCGATTCCTTATTGTCATGGTTGGTTGTTCCATGAGATGCTATATGTTGAGAATTAAGAACTAAATTAATCAACTTGTGTGGTTATTTAGTTTGTATTCCATAAGTTTTCTTATGATGAGTACATGTACGGTTAAGGTTGTCATATCTTATGATAATCTTAGTCGGGGTTCCATAATCTCTTATGTTGAGCCCAAATGAACTAAATCAATCATCTAGTATGGTTATTTAGTTAGCACTCCATAGATTTCTCTTATGTCGAGTGTTTCCAATTGAATTGATTACTCTTGTGATTAGTTTAATTGTGTATCCGGTTGGATTATCTATGGGTTTTCTCGTGAATAACCTAATCGAGTTTATTAAGTCTCCATAAGTTTTCTTATGTTGAGCATATTTAGTCAAATTAATCTTGGTTCACTTGGGTTAGTTTGATTGAATATTTCTTGTTGGATTCCAAATTCATACTTGTATGCAATTTGTTGAGTCTAAAGAAATCCTTCTTTTCTTTTGAAATTAAGGTCGCTCTTGTTGTTCCTTAGAGAATGAAATATTATGGGGGAGAGTTCTTTTGAACTTTTGCTCAATTTACAAATCTTTGTGGGGAGTGTGGCTGTGGAATATTAGAGGGGTTATCTTGTATCTTTATAAAATCCTTGATGAATGCATTTAGCTTCGGTTTTATGATTGTATCTAAACAAGATGATATACATTTACCTTTGGTCATGAAATGTCTCTTACGGAAATTTCATTAGGATCCTGTTCTTGTACCTTTGCCAATTTTATTGACAAAAAGGGAGAGAATTAATATGTAGTTCACACTACAAATACATATGGTTTTCGGATCACTATGTAAGGGGGAGTGGTTTCCATGTGAGATAGAGTATTGACTAAGGGGGAGTGAAGTATCACCATAGTATTGTTATTGAAGTTGTGATGTAATTGGACTTTGACGCTGTGTAATAATACTACGACACTATATAACAATGATTGAGAACCGATGCTTTTCTCATTGTTATAGCTACAAATTTTCTACAACGACGATGCTAAACTTACAACCTTTGGGATCATTAGAATACTTGGAAGTGACGAAGATTTCGAGTATTGTTGAAGATTAGACATGTGGAATAGGAGCTACAAAGTTTATTTATATATTTTTTGTATTCCATATGTATTAATAGTTTTGCCACTAAAATTGACAAAGGGGGAGATTGTTAGAGCATTGGTCGGTCGAACTCGCATGCATTGGTATCTCAAGCATGTTTGTCAATGTTAGTGATCAAAAATATAAAGTCTTGATTTCTAGTCTACTATAGCTAAGGTCTCGGACTAGGATAGAAAGTGTAGTTGAGCTCAAGAACTCCATGGAAATCATCATACAAGACGAAGAACTACTCAAGGAACCAGTGGATCTTCATCGACTAAAAGGTATGTGGCGACTTGAACTTATCTATCACTCATAAGTCTATCTACTATATCTCCTATCTTGAGACAAAAGTTGTTTTACTATATATACTAAAGATATACACATGTGACATTTCGAGATGAGTATATATCGCTTATCTATTTCTCAAAATGTGTGTTGGTAAAGCTTTCGCTTTAGACGAATTCATCTTTGCCTAGTGACGGAAGTCATGTTATGTTTCAATCACATTAGAAATTGCTCTGAAAAAAACTAGTTTGTGAATAACAACTATATGACGTCCTCTGAGAATATTTCAATGATTGAAATGAGAGTTTAGAAAATATAACCACTGGGGGATATAAACATTGTTGTGGTAACACATATATGTATAAGTGCTTAGCACTTGAACCGAAGTTTACGAACTTTGTTGATCAAGTGAAAACCAGAACTTGAGCAGTCAACTCAGTCCACGAACGTGCGTAGTTCTCGAACCCGAGAATTTCTGCTGGAGTTGTAGATCGGCTTTAGTCCGCGAACTGACGGAAGTTCTCGAACCCGATAATTTCTGCCGGAGTTTGTGAACTCCAACTGGTTACTTGAGTCCGCGAACCCAGTCCGCGAACTTGATTGGTTATGTCTAAAAACGATGTTCGTGAACTTATTTAAATTATCTAAGGAATGCTATTGCAAACTATGGATTTATAGTTCATGAATTGATTCAATTGAATCACATCATTTTTGCTTCAATTGTGTCTTGTGTAGTACATAAGATCTCATAGCAATTGAACAACTCTCTAACTAGTTAATTTGAGTCATTTGGACTAGTTATGGTGAAGAAGAATATGGTTGATATGAAAGTTATCATTTGGCTAACCATTTCGTTGGCTAATATTGAACCAACTATTGTACACGTTTGGGTACGGTTACACAAACCCAAAATCATCAAGTACATGTGTGTATGGCAAGCTAAGTTTTCGATCTAACGGTTGAAAGATATTAGCTTGTATCTAATCAGGTTTTCATCTAACGGTGAATATTAAATACTTTGTTACTAAGATAACATTGATTGCAAACCTTGATTTGAAAGACTATATAAGGGAGAACTCTAGCAACTGGGAAACCTAATCCCCACACATTCTGTGTGATACTAGTTTGCTAAGCTAGAGTCGATTCTCCTTTAACCTTTGATTTTCTTCTTCTAAAACCAGGTTAACGACTTAAAGACTTCATTAGGATTGTGAAGCCAGACCGATACTACTTTTCTTGTAGTTGTGTGATCTGATTTTGCTGTTTCTATCGTACGAGTACAATTGTAATAATTTTCTTGAGATTTCTATCTCCGATAGGAAAGATATAAAAGTAATCACAAACATCTTCGTCTCATCGTTTGTGATTCCACAATATCTTTTTTCGCTGCGTCGATTAAGACTATTGTGAGGTGATTGATAAAAATGAGCTGTTCTTCGGGAATATAAGTCTGGTTTTATTAATTGGTTCCTGTTCACCTTGATTTATCAAAATACGGAACAAAACTCATAGGTTTATTCGTGGGATACAAATTTATCTATCTTGCAGACTTTTCTGTGTGAGACAGATTTGTTTGCTAAAGTCTTGGACTTTGGGTCGTAGCTGTAGTTCCCCCTAAGCTAGCAGCTGACTAATCCAAGAGATTAACTAAATAAAGAGGCACTAAGAATCTAAAACATTTACTTAACGATCAATTAAGAAACTGCTACAAAACTTGACCCAAAACTAGCCCCGCTCATAAATATATATATATACAAGAACTTCTCTCAAATGATACATATACAATTGTCATTTGGTTTACAAATACAATATGCAATATAATAAACGTATTAAAAATTAACCAACTAACGAAATCAACCTTGAAGCTTTCACTGCGCAACTCTGATCTGTCTCTGAAACTAAAAGTGGGAATGGGTGAGCACATCATCCCTAAAAGGGGTGCCCAACATGAATAACATTTTAACTTTAAAGAAATCATGAAGAAGATTTGGAAAACAATTCATGTTTTCCTAAACATCAACAAGTGACCAAGCCACTTGAAATACACAAACATTTATATGGACAAACTCCTTCTTCAAACAATGTATAATATTGATGCAGGGTTGTTCCACACCGAATAGCTATTGATATCACCCTTTAATAATGACCAAATTTAAGCAGTAAAAACTGAATTCATGTAGGTATAAATATGAAGGAGCATATCCTATATACCACAAGTGGAAATTCTTATTTCCCATAACAATTCATAATGACATACATTACAAATCCTTTCCAATTCATGGAAAGATTCAAGGAATTAACAGAACAATAATAATATAAACTAAACAATGGATGAAAAGCACAAACAAACAACACATGAGATTGTTGAACGTAAACTTTTGTAAAAGGAACAACAATGGTTTCAAAAGAGTTAAAAGTATTCCCACCTATTTTGATGACAAGCCACGCCTACCTCGAGATTCACGATCCACTGGTTCATCCTTTGAATCGATCATTTTTAATAGTCTAACTATTAATCATACAAGCACTCTAAGAGTTTAGCCAAAAGGCTCACACAAGAATCATACAATTTTATCTAATGATTCTAAGCCCATTATGGCATCTTATTCTCTATCATTAACATAAGTAAGAGTTTACTAATCTGATTAGGTTGATTCTACAGTCCGTAGTAAGTCTTATGAATATTTACAACCTTGTGGAATAATCCAAAGGTCGATTCAGACCATAAGAGGTCCAAATATCAAACTAAGGAAACTAACTCTAAGCCCAAGTCCATCAAACCATCCCATTAATCTAAGGTCTAGTCCACTAGAGTCGACTAACGGTCAAAATGACAGTCACATGTCAACTAACAGTCCATGTCAGGTCAAATTCCAAGGTCAAGGTCAGATGAGTCAAACAGGAATCGGTCAACGATCCAACTCAGGTCAAGATAGGGAAACTCAAAGAGTTAACTCAGTCTACAAGACTGATTCAGGTGAGTCAGCAAATCCGACTCAGTCAGAAGAACTGAGTCAGCTAAGTAAACTAGTCACACATATGACTGGGATGACTAATAGCTTAATTCTAACTCTATTTCTTACATTCTCATGTTCTGGTTTAACATTTCAACTTCAAATCAAATACAAACAACTTTGAATTTCAATAACAAACAACAACAACATTGCCTACCTGCAATTGCATCTTTACACTTTCACTAGAAAGGTTCAATTCAACATATTCATCTAAACTAATTCACAACACCTGCAATCAGCATAAACACAAACAACAACACCATATTATTCCACATACAGTCCATAGTCTGTTCACCACCAAATTAAATCCATCACTTACAACTGTAGCTCAATCCAATACCCCCATCTCAGTTCTTGCCCTCAAAATCTGTAAACTCAGTATACCATTACATATCAACTTAGCTCAATCACCAACACAAACTGCAGCTCCTACACTTTTAATGTAATCATTCACAACACCTGTAACTTCATTCTCCACTCAACACTACCACCCAACTGTAATCTCCATTCCTAAATCATTAACATTACAACATTCTTCGTAATATCAAATTCACTAAACCAACTGTGACTCTAAAATCTATTCTCCCAACAACAACAATACCAACTTTCCTCTTACGAATATTCATTCCCCTGCAATTTCAACATCTCTGCAAATCCTAATTCATTACCACCTGGAGCTCAACTTCACTTTTCACTAAACCTTACCATTCACAACAACCACCATAACACCACCACTACCTGCCATATCACTACCAGATTCAACAACATCATTCCATAGCTTAAACTCATTTCATGTATCATTCCTGCACTTACTAATTCTCCGTGACTAGCATAATCTTAAAACACAACTACATTTCCACAACTAAACTCATCTCAACAATCACACATATTAGTTAATGGCATCTCATAACTTCAACAAATAGAAATCATAATAAACTAAGATTACAGAGAAGAATCATTACCTCAAAACAAACCATAATTCACTGATTATTCAAATCCTCAATTTCTTCTTTAAACAACTTCATAACATCAATCCACCAACTACCCCTTTGTACTTCATCTATCTTTTACTCTAAATCAGTATCAATTCCACTCAAACCCTAATTAAATTTGGGGAAGAACACATGAACCCTAATTATCTTCAATCTCGAATTCAAACTCAAAACAACGACCAAACTCTTCAATTAAGTAAACTCATCTTGTAATTTCGTATAACTCTTCTTAATCCTTACTCAAATCGAATTCCAATCCAAATCAGGCAACCCTAACTCTTGATTCAATCAATAAAACAACTTCAAAGCCTCAATTAAACAACAACCCATTATTCCTCATATAACAATGGTTCCATAATTCATCTTCTAAATCTTCAGAACATTAATCAATACTATCAACCCTAATTCCAATTATAACAACATCATTTATTTCTTTTTCTCCAAAGATTAATCAACTTCAACGCCTGCCTAGCTTCACCAAGCTTACTAATCTCTTCTGACGAACGTACTTGATCGAAAACATGCTTCAGATAAGAAAAGAAAATGAAGAACAGAGAATAGGAAAAAATAGAAGAAATAAGAAAAATGAAGAAGAAAAATGAAAGAGAATGAGAGTTATCCTCTCGATACCGTAGATAAGGCCGACCAGAATTATAAAGGCACCCAAGAATTTTATAATGTATCCACAACGTGTTTGTGTTGCATCATAGCGTTTTTCCATTAAATTATGGTTTTATCCTTCATATTGTCTGAATGTTTTCTTCTTTGTCGGATATCCAATTGACGCGTTCGAGTAGTCCATTCTACGTAACTTTTCGAGATCTATCTGATGGTACTAGATTCATATCTAGTTTGTTGTTAGATTAATTTATATTAATTAAAAATATATATTAACTAATCGAGTCATTATCGACTAATTCGTCTCTTGACTAGTCTAATAGCGTTGACGAGCTTGAGGGTCCTTACAGTAGCAACTCTTGGTTATGGGTGAGATCATCTAAGGGAATCAAGTGCGCAGTATCTTGCTAGGATCAGAGGCGTATGAGCATAACTATACCTTGGATCAGTGTGAGATTGATTGAGGTTCAACTACAGTCCAAACAGAAGTTAATTTGGAGTAGTCTAATGTCTGTAGAGGCTTAGTATAGTGTTTGTTTAATCTGGATTAGGCCCAGGGTTTTTCTGCATTTGCGGTTTCCTCGTTAACAAAATTCTGGTGTCTGTGTTATTTCTTTTCCGCATTATATTTTGTTATATAATTGAAATAATACAGGTTGTGCGTTGTTCAATCAATTAGAATATCTGACCTTATTGGTTGTTGATTTAAATTGATTGACACTTGTATAATGGTCTTTGGTACCTTCCAAGTTATCTCTCTTTGATTATAACTCGCGAATCATATTTACTTGAGTAAATCAAATCGAGAGATTGAGATAATAACTCCTTGAGTATTTTATATTTGATTGAATCTAGTTGATTCTCTAGAAAACAACTCGAAGTTGTCCATACAGATTGCTAATCGAAATATTGGGTGAGGTTTTTAGACCCCCGCTTTTTCAAGATAAGCCATTGATTAGCCTCAAACACCCTTATACAACTGCTTCCGTGGTTAAGGATTTTCTCAATCATATTTTCAAGCTCCGTGAATTACCTTCTTTCATTGCTTCTGATAGGGATAAGATGCTTACTAGCAACTTTTGGCAAAACTTATTAAAATCTTTGGGTACATAACTTAATCTCATCACAAAGCATATCATCGTCAAACTGATGGTCAAATTGAGAGTGTTAATGTCTTTCCAGAGATCTATCTAAGGTGTATGATAGGTCATTATCCAAAGAAATCATATACTTGGATAGCTCTTGCGGAGTGGTGGTATAACACAAGATATCATACCAGCTTAAAGTTATATCCTTTCAACACTCTTTATGGATATGTTTCACCTCGTCTAGATTTTTTTCCTGCTTCTGTTACCTCAGTTACTACTTTAGAAGATCATCTCAAAAACATGGATATGATGCTTAATATATTGAAGGAGGCACTTCAAAAGGCTTAGAAAGAATGAATTTCTTTGCAAGTAAATCCAGGGTTGACAGAACCTTTGAGTTTGGGGATCTGGTTTATTTAAATTTACATCCTTACAGACAAGTCTTTGTGGCTCTACGCAAGAACTTCAAATTGTCTACCAAATTCTATGGTCCTTTTCCAGTTTTACAGAAGATTAGTTCCTTGGCTTATAAGATCAAACTACCAGCAGAGGCTCGTATCCATTCAGTTTTCCACGTCACATAGATTAAAAAAAATATTGGTTCTGCTTATGTCCCAATTCCTGTGTTACCTATGGTAGATCATAAGGGTCAAATTGTGGTGATCCCTGCTGAAATCTTAGAAACTTGTACACTCACTAGAAAGCTCAACCAGTGGACCAACTATTGATTCAGTTGACTAATGCCACACCTAAGAACTATACTTGAGAGGATGCTTCAACATTCAAGCTTATTTCCCTGACTTTTATCCTTTAGGAAAAGGTTATTTTCGAGTGGTAGGCAATGTCATGTACCTGACATGTAGTATTTTTTTTTAGTTTTTTCACACAAGGCCTGAAATAGTTGATCTTACAATTATGTTGGTAAAGAGAGGGAAACCAAGATATTTATCATCATTTACAATCATTTGGACTCCCCATGAAGTTGCTAATGTTAATTCCCAACTTTTCATCGGTATTTTTGCCGAAGAAGATTCCAGTCTTGCTGAAGTTGATTAACTAACCAGAAGTATTGTTGTAGATTTTGATTAAATCCACTGAGATATGGCATTCAGTGCTTGCCTTGCGAAAAAACCATGCAATCATCAGCAAAGATCCCATGAGTTATAACCCTGGAAAGCACCTCCATGCAAAAGAGAAAAATATATGGTGATAGGAGATCATTTTGTCTCAAGCTTTTGGAAAGCGCCTCCATGTACAAACTCTTCCTTTCATTGAAGTAGTGGAATTGTTATAATTTTTATTCAAGATTTGTTTGGATATAACTTTAGGAGTTTCTAGAGTGTGATTTTGATTTTTGTGACAGTTCTCCGGTCAGCTAAATGTTGATTATAGCTTCAATATAATTTTGTAGGTGACAAGAAAAAGAAAATATTTCATTTAGTTGATAAGGGTTTTCAGCCGATAGAAGTCTCGGCTGCAATCAACTCATATGTGTATCAAGCTGCATCAAACTAACGTTTTATGAGCTTCAGTTGCACAGTCAAAATATACACATAAACACAAATACATGTACACGAAGGACGATTTCCTCATACCTCTCATTTTACCCTTATTTCTTTATGGTTCCCAGTATTAACAAAAAAATTCTTCATATTATTTAATTTCTCTAGTTGTTATCTAGAAATTTAGAAAATGCAAAAGAGATTTACCTTCTTTATACTTTTATAATTTTTTGTGTCAATTAGGGGCCTGCACTCGTAATTTGTATGTAGATTTGTAAAATCAATAAAAAGTTTATAACAACTATTTTCTTATATCCCATATTACAAGAAATTCGAAATCTAAATTTGAAGTGTGAGAAAATAAGAATCTAAGGAAAATTGCGTAGTAGTTTAGCATATAAATTTTGCACGAGCAAATAATAGTTTTTTTTTTTTTACCAACAAATTTTGGTTAACAGTGTCAACTTTTGAATTGCATAGCAGGCTAACAGTCGTGATAGATTATTATTTTTGTCGGTCCATAACTTTTGAGGTAATATTTAGTAAGAACACAATTGGGAATATTAGATATGGGGTAAATTTTGTGTGACGTGGTAAATTTAAAATCAAGATCGAATGACTGAATATTTCGTGGAACATTTTTGGGTCATCATTTACGTATATTTCCGGTCTTTTGGATATCATCTCTTTTGCAAAGCTCATAATAAAATTCACATAATCCTAGGAGCAATATTTTTTTATTATTCATATCGGAAAGGAAACTTAATTTATGGAAAAAATTGCAAAAAATAGATGGGAGCCTGACAACAAGCTGAGCCCCAATATTCCCTTTTTGAATGACAACCCCATTCCTATGGTCAAAAAAAATCTCCCACTATGTCATTCACATCATGATTAGCCATATAATTGCGCAGTCTTTTCAGAAACTCCCCAAAACCAAAGCCATGAGTTGTACACTTCTCCAAATATTTGGTTCTTTTTTCGATCAACAGCTTAACCAATTGCCTGGGATGGAACAAAGGCACGTCTTCCAATGCATGTGAAAGGAGAAACACCTGTGGTATCCATACACATATCACGACCATTATCCCAGTTGTATACAAAGATATCTGCAGGTCTCAAAGCCATTCCGATATCTGAGAGAAACTCAAAATCCACTTCCTTCCTAGCTAGAACCCCCACGCGAATCATTAAGAAGAAGGCTATTATTGGGGCGTCACATTCCAATAAAGGGGCGTCACCTAATAGGACAAAAATAGGTCACCCATAAGCAATATCAAAAACCCCTTATCTAAAATAATTTGATAATGACTAAACAACCCTTATGTGGTTAGGCTAATAATGAACTAATAATTAGATTGATAAGATTTTCTATATAATTAGTAATAAAAAATCATATTAAGTGATTTTGGTGGGAAGAAAAAGTTGAAAAAATGAGAAACTTTGGAGATTTTTTTCTAAGTAAAACCCTAGATTTTAAATTACCCAAACAATGTTCTTTTTATTTCTCAAAATTGATGAAAGTTAGTTAAAAAAATTGAATTTTTTAGCTTTTCAGAGCGGTTTACGGTTGGGTTTTTCCTTCGTAGCCAACCGTAAGACAAATTTACGGTTAGGTGATGATAAACTCCTAATCGTAACTAGGTAAAATTAGGAAAACCCAATTTTAAACCAAGATTCACGGTGGTTTTTTTGGTCGAAACCTAAATCAGAATCGCGATTCTACTGGTTTTTTTTTTTTTTAACCCAACTGTAAAACAATTCACGGCTGGTTTTTTTGGTCGAACCTAATCGTAAATCGATTCTGACTAGGTTTTTTGGTCAAACCTAATCGTAAATCGATTCTGGTGTTTTTTTTTTTTTTTGGTCGAATCCAACTGTAAAACAGTTACGGTTGGGTTTTGTTAAGGAAACCCCAACTGGTTCTGAAACCTATTTTTTTCTAAGATTTCAATCAATCTAACTATTTCAGATGCAATTGGTTTGTTGATTACCATCACTTCTATCAATATGCTTCTTCCGCACCTTTAATAGAGAATACCCCATAACCAAACTAGACATTTTGTATTGAATCAAGAATACCCCATAACCAAACTTTTGGTCATTAGAAATCCAAGTAAAACCCTTCTATTGGAATGTGACGCCCCAATAATAGCTTTCTTAAAGAAAAAGGGGAAAAAAAACTTTGGGGAGTGTAGAGTTAATACCAAGTGGGCTCTATACTTGAGCACACACCTGTGGGCTAATGCCGTGCTTTTTGTCTCACGGGCCATTTAGTGCCTCTGTCTCTTATAAAGCGTTTAGGGTTCTGTAAAATCACCACACCAAACAGTCTTAGAGTTGCGGCGGCGCATAGCTACGATTCTCCTTCCTTCACTATTCTTCTCTTCTTTCTTCTTCTTCAACACCACCACCACTATCATCTTCTTCAGTACAACCACCATCACTACTTTATGAATGGGTTATAAATGAATCATGAGTTTTGTTTCTCATATACCCTGGAGGGAGGGAAAGGGGATAAAAAAGGGTTGATTTGGATATTTGGTATGAGCGGAGTCGGAAATTGGGGTTTCATATGCATTTACCACCTCAGAAATGCATATTTGCATTTCACTTGGATTACCTGAAGAGTAAGTATCAAAGATCTACTAAACTTAGTTTCAAATTTATTTTTTAATGACTAATTTTAATTGATTAGAATTATGATGACTGACCTGAGATTTTGAATCTTTTCTTCTTTAGTCACGCTTATATCTTTGTGTTTTGGTTTTACTTTTTTTTTGTAGATATGGATTTAAATTACCTGCGCTTCTATTATGGACATATCCAACTAGATGTGAAGGAGAAGTAATGTTAATCAAAAGAAGCCTATACAAGTCTGCATATGGCAGAGTGACCAAATAGAGAGGCATTGAAGTAATGGATGATTAAGTATTTCACCCGCAGAATAGTTAAAACTGTTACAATCGAAGTGTATTTTGTTCAGGAGGGCCGTAGAGAACAATGTTGCATTTAAGTTTTGTAGTATCTTGAATGTAATAGAATGTCTAACTAAAATTGTTTGCTCTGATTGTGGCCCCGATTGTGCTTTTTTATTTTTGGTAAAAATATATATCATTAAAAGTATTAGTATCCACATGAAATTATTCGGCGAACATTTGTTAAATCACGACGTTTATTATCATGCAGAGATGCATAAAGACATGGACATGAAACAGATCCAGAATACCTTACAATGGTTCTTCGTTACGGTGCTGAAAAGAAGCTAGTGAGAACATAATTTGATCTAATTGTAGTCGAAAAGGATTTAGGACAGTGCTTGTGATGCTGATGACACAATGAATGAACATACCCAACCTCTCCTGTTGACACCAATAGAAACAGCTTGAACTAATAGTGATTTCGCTGCATCCTCCTATTTCGTTTAAAGCCGGATTTTCATTTCTCATTTCTCTCTTTCTAGCTTTATATTACAACTTCTGATATGAATTTAATCTGTTGATTTACAGCAGGGTCCAACTCTACTGCACTCAACGTTTCCCCCGAGTACAGCAACTTGAATTTGCGTCCATTGACGCAACCAGAAGGTGTAAAACAAAGAGAAGAATGTCATTTTAATTCAGATTGAAGGCTTAAGAACAGTGTTTGGCATCAAGTGCACTATTTTTTCTTCTTCTTTTATGTTCAGCATCAAAGAAGAAGAGGAAGACACAATTTTCAGTAATCATGTTTATTGTCCGATGTTATGCCGTTTAATCGAACTTATTTCCTATTCTTCATGGTATTGTTTGCATACCTGACCCAAACAAAGGTAGGCCTGTTTACCATAAATACCAACGTCGGGGATGTAGCTCAGATGGTAGAGCGCTCGCTTAGCATGCGAGAGGTATGGGGATCGATGCCCCACTTCTCCAACTATTTTTTTTCACATTATTCTGAATATTTTTTTTTTTTTTGCAAATCTCGCTTACAACAAGATGCTGCTCTAAGGTTTAGATGGAGAATGAAATTCTTGGCCGGACTTGTCGAAAAAATTGGTCGGGCTAAGCCCATCTTACCAATGTCACAAATCTTAAAATCCAAGTCGGGCGAGTACGACCTCTAGCGAAGCTTAAACTAAAGGCAGTATGAGGATTAGGAAACTGCCTAGCTTTCCATTTCGACTCTAACTTCTATTATTACTTGCATCGGAAACTATAAATATGAGGAGCATAGCAAAAAAAAAGAAAACTACCTTTCATGTTTTTTTGAAAGAAACCAAGGCAGCAGGAGGATTGTATTTGGAAACAACAAGACAAGAAGAAAGAAAGGTGCAGCGTGATCGGCATTCAATCTTGCAAGTGCTCTTGTTCTTCTGTCAATCCCATTGAAAATCAATCATCATGGAAGAAGCAGAAGCTCAATTTCTGAAAGAAGACGCAGAAGTAAAATTCAATGAACGAGATTATTCTGGAGCGTTATGGCTAGCTAACATGGCTCAAGATATAGCTCCTAACCTCCATGGTATACAGCAGTATATCGCGGCTTATAGGGTTCTTATTGCTGCTTATGAAAGCAAAATCACTACAATTGTTGCTAGTAGAACTAATGATGCTAATACTCCATGGAATAATAAGTTTTCCGAGGTTAGTATACCTGATTGGTATGGGGTGTTGGATATCTCAGATGAAGTTGTCGATTGCGTAGATCCAGATATGATAAAGAAACAGTACAAAAGATTGGCATTGTTACTTCATCCTGATAAAAACAGCTCGGTTGCTGCTGAGAATGCGTTCAAACTTGTGCAAGAAGCAGTAGATGTTTTATCCGACCCTGACAAGAAAATGGGGTTTGATATTAAAAGAAATCGTGCCAGAGCCGCGCAGGAGCACCGCGCGCCAACATCATCTGCATCAACATCTTATTCAAAACAAAAAACCTACACCAAACAGGCTGCATCAACATGTTCAAACCAAAGAAGCAAGAAACCGGCCGCATCAACATCTTCGAAAGAAAAAAACACGAAACCGGAGAAGAAGAAACGACAGGATCCTGAGCATGAAGCGGGGCATTCGAGTTCTTATTATAGTTATGACCCTGAAGATGCTTGGGGTGACGAAGAGGAAGAAGAAGGTGGAGAAGAAGGGAAAAGGAAAGAAATTAGACTTTGCCCGACTTGTGGTTATCCTCAGTATTGTCAGACTAACCAAAATACGGGCTCTTCCGTACTCTATTGCGGATCCTGCAAGAGGGAATTCATCTTTGGGAATATTGGGGATATGCCCCAAAATCGACTGTCATCTTGGGGATATGCCC
The DNA here is from genome assembly GCA_023529315.1 of Papaver bracteatum. Taxonomy (NCBI): domain Eukaryota; kingdom Viridiplantae; phylum Streptophyta; class Magnoliopsida; order Ranunculales; family Papaveraceae; genus Papaver; species Papaver bracteatum. The sequence continues at coordinate 504,794 of JAJJWX010002064.1, read as the reverse complement.
CAGGATTCCAATTTTTGGGAATATGCCCCAGCCGTCCAAAATTCCATCCAAAACCGTTAAGTAGTCAATATTCGCAGACACTTGGAATCACATATGCGAATTAAAATACAGATATACGATATATTAACACCTTGATAAGGTTAGAAACATATTTAGACGAAAAAATCTCGAAAAATTAGAAAGAAAGTTCAAACACATTTACGATAAATAGTCTATTTAATTCCTTGACGAAATCAGCATTTGGGGCATATTCCCAAAAACTGGAATCCTGGGGCATATCCCCAAGATGACAGTCGATTTTGGGGCATATTCCCCATTTTCCCTTCATCTTTTCAAAAGTTAAATAATTAGCAGGGCTATGTTTTGTTTGATTTTTAATTTATGTAGTTTGCTACAACTAATGTGCGTTTTCAATATAACGAAAGAGTTTATTTAAAAAAGTTGATTTCTGTTATTGTGCAAGTTAAATACTCCTCTTTCTGGAGTTGCACGCGCTGCGTATTGACACAAGTGTACTTGACAGAAGTTGCAGTGCACGTTAAGCTGATACTGCAGTGTAGGTTAAGGTTTAATAGGGGTGTCAGAGTCAATACTTCCCATGTGGCTTAAACCCAATAGATGCTATTTTCCAACACAGATTTAACCAGGAGAAGTCTCAAAAATTTAAGAATAAACCTCTAGTGATTCCAGTTAAGCTAGTGTTAGTTGTGTCGGGCCGATTACGAGGTCTGGCTCATGGCAAAATTTCGGGTTGGGCTCGCGTTAAGCTAACCCCCAAGGCAGTATTATTGAATTAGGTTATATGGTACAACCATGTACGAGTTTATATATATGAGAGGCAAGCAGAAAGGTGAAGCGCGATCATCGACAAGGCAGTATTATTGGATTCGGCTGCTGCTGAAGGTGCTTTCAAACTCGTTCAAGATGCATTGGATGTTTTATCTGACCCGGATATGAGAAAAGGGTTTGAGATTGAAAGAAACCGTTCTAGAGCACAGCTAACATCATCTGGATCAACATCTTCAAAACAACGAAACACAAAAGCATCGAGTTTTTATTATGATGACCAGGACTAGGAGGAGACAGAAGATACTTGGTTTTTTGGAGAGGAGGAAGATGCAGAAGAAGATATAGAAAGTGAAACTAGACCTTGCCCAACTTGCAGTTACCCTGGTTTATGTCCAGACTTGTTTGGACCTTGACAAACAATGGATTCTTTCCTGTTAAGTCAGCTTATCACAAGAAAACTGAAGTGAATAATCTTATAACAACAAGTCCTTTGCTCATTCTACTAGTCTTACTCAAGCAAATAATCTTGTATTCAATTGTATTCTGCAATCATCCTCCCAAACTATCCCAGAAACATTGAAACACTATGTTGCCGTTAATGGTATTATTAAGTCCAAAATTCTATGTTTCTGCCTGCACAACCGTCCAAAAGTTCCACAAATCACGAATCTGATTCTTTATATTCAATTCCTAGGAATTTTGAACAAGGCTACATATCAGGCAATCATACTCTACAGTCTACAGCTTCACTTCTATAATTTCATAATGTAGAACTGCTGCGCGCTTGTGTCTTGAAACCAATTACTATCATCCAATAAAAATTCAACCATGAGAATACTCAAACTCAAGACTAAACCTGATGATACAGCGACTCGGTTTCCAGTCAAACGAGATCAAAGGCGTAATTATACAAGAAGAAAGTCATCCAAACACCTGTGTACAACTTATTCTCTACCACTGATAAGAACTTTCAACAGAATAGGATGGTGTCAGATTTAATAAATGAACCAGATTAAACTTTCAACAGATTGGAAAATCAACCTTGTCCATGGACTTTTCCAACAGATTGCAGTCAGTACTAAAATTCCAAGAATGCCAGATGACAAACTTGTTTGGGCCCTAACAAACTGTTAAGTCAGCTTATCATAAGATGATTGAACTTTAGACTAATAGCCAGCTACATCCACCTGAAGATTCAAGAACTTGGATATTACTACAGAAACTTAAAATTCCAGCTAAGAGGCAAATTGGAGGTGAGTTCTACTTGTGCCCTGTGTGGTCAGTATGTTGACCCTATCTGAACATATTTGTATGTTCACTTCCCCAACAGATGGGAAGAATACCTAAGCCAACTCCTGGATGTAGCTACAATTTGACCCAGATTGAAAGATTTTAGACTTCAGGTTAGAATAAGCCTTCTTAGAATGGAATATGGACTGCCTACTGTGCCTAGTCTTACACAAGCAAATAAAGACCCAAGGGTTGAAGGTAAAGACAAAATGCACCCAAAATTGTATTCTGCAATCATCTTTCCAAACTATCCCAGAAACATTTAAACTGTATGGTGTTGTTAATGGGACACAAAGTCCAAAATTCTAAGTATCTACAATCATCCAAAAGTTGAGTTCCGTAAATTGTGAAATCCTAAGAATTATGGTTATGGCTTCACTTCTATTACAGGCAATCATATTCTATAGCTTCGCTTCTATTTCATGTGAAAGCAAAATACAGTTCTTTTCCAATCTTGATTCTTGATCATGCATTAACAATGAAATGACAGAACATAACTAGGGGATGATATGATTCAAAACAGAGCATCACATATTTACATAACACAAAATCACAATTATAAGCTCGGAAGTATAATCATATTTACAATCAATCAAACAAGTACAAGATTCAGTCAAACCAAAATCACATACACCTTTCAGTTAACTAGTCGTGTGGAGTTCAACATTCATATTACCCACACCCATCTCATACAAATTGTTTTCATTTTCACAGCAAAATGACGAAACGGGCTTTTCTAGACTTACAATGCAGCAAGTATAGCACAAAATAAACTAGGACATACAACAACAGTCGTTCACTTCAGAATTGAAAACTCGAAAGAGAAAAGAAGAGTAAAGGATCAAACCCTAAGGACTCACCGCCATTACTAGCAGATGAAGAATGCTTCGGACGCTTCCTCTTCTCAACCTTAAGTTGTGCATCCATAAACATTTGCATCCTTTGAAACTCAATCTCTTTAGTAAACTCCATCCTTTGTCTCTCTAACTCCATCATTTGTTGTTGTTTCGAACACTCAATTCTCTCATACATTTCCCCAAATTTCACAACCGCCTTCGCCAATTCCCTATACCCCTCCCCTCCTCCTCCTCCTCCTCCTCCTCCTCCTCCTCCTCCCCCTCCTCCTCCACCTCCCCCTCCATCTTCCCCTGCCCTTCGCCGTTTCTTTCCTCCACCCCTCTCCAATTCCTCAGCCTCTTCTTCCACCTCCTCTCTTCCCTCCTCCTCCTCCCCCTCGCTATCATCATACCCATCTTCATCCCCACCCTCAGAACTATCACTATACTCACCATCATCCAACCTCACCTTCTTCGACATTCCACCACCAGAATACATAACAAGATTAGGGTTAGGGTTTTTCATACCAGGAGGTCTATAATGGATAGGCTGTGGAGATGATGAAGATGAAGCTAATTTCTTGTTAACAGGAGCAAAATTAGCTCCAATCAGTGAATGTAAACGATCGAAAAATGGCCATTGAGATTTATTAGATTTAGATTTCTCAGATTTATACTTCTTTTTAATAGTATCGATTCGATTCTTACACTGAATATCTGTCCTTGAGAAATTCTTAATACCTTGTTGAAGATGATAAACGTTTACTGAATCTGCAACTTCTTTCCAATCTTTTTGACGGAGATTTCCACGGTTTAGCTCAAGATATCGATTTCCCCATGCTTCGATTAAGACTCCGGTTGCTCCTTCCGTCCAGCAATCTTCACGGCCGCCATAGGCACTGCCGTTGTAGTGGTGGAAGGCGCGGGGATTGGTGGTGGTGGTGGTAGCGGTGGTTTGCGCCACCCCTTGGACCTTCTGGTTTTCCATTGGAATGAGAGTGAAGTGTTGTTTGATATTTTGGGGTTGAGCCCCAATAGGAAAGGAAGGGACTTGGAGGATAAAGTCAAAACGAGAAGCATTGTGTGCCATGTGGATGTGGTCCATTTCTGCCGGTACGAGTGAAACTTCTTTTCTTTTTTTTTTTGATTTTCTTTATAGATCCGTTAAAGAAAAAATTTAAAAAGAAAAATAGGTAATGGGTTACCCCAATCCAATAAATACAATTGGGAACAAAGAAAAAGAAAAGGGAAGCAAAGAGGAGTTCGATAACCCAAAACAAGAAAAAAAAACAAGCTCACAAAAACCGAAATAAAGAATCATGTAATGTTATCATCATATTTTCGTTAGGCCACATATCCTTGTGTTTGCTTCGGCTCAAAAGAACGCTTGTAGTTTAACGTTTCTAAAGAGGCTCACCAAAATATATATGATACAAGTGAAACTAATGTCTAAAATTTAATCAAATGTTACTTTATTAGGATATAAGAATTTTTTCAGAAAAAACCTCATACGGTGTATTGATAACACCAATTTTTGGATTCAGAAATTTTATAGTAGTTTTTCAAGATCATAATACATTCATCAAATCCATTTTATATCCACCAATTCTTGAACAACTCTATCCTTACAAACATAAAATTCATTTCAAAGCTTACAAAGGGCCAAGTAACATTCTTTTTCTCTTTGATAAACTTTTATTAATGGTATAGAGTAAGCTAACATAGATTTTTAGTACATCAAGGTTCAATAAACATAAAAAAAACCTCATACATAATCAGTAGAAAACCAATAATTCCAACAAGAGAAGAGGTAGAATATTGGAGGATGACTACAAACATGTATGAATGGAGATCTGAATGAGTCCGAGAAGAAATGGTTTTTGAATCATAACTCCACCATTTTTTATGATTTTCTTCTTCTTGAGAAAGATATGTTCCAAAGGAGTATTTTGCTTCAAATCTTGAACGGAGTAATGAAGATTCTGGTCACCGGAGTCCATTGCTGATGTACCTGAAAATTAATAAACCCAACAAAGAACAACTATCAAAAGGTGCTTTGAAAGCACATAAAAAAACACCATGAAGGTGCAGATAACTTTCCTCCGATAAGTGAATATTGTTAATGGAACTAACCCAAAACCCATTAATTCCTAACTAAACTATAAAATAAACTGGAAAAAAAAACACGCAAGTACTGCTCAGATCTAGTCCTTTTCAGAGAAGCTCATCAGAAAAAAAGGCTTTAGGTTGCTTCAAACCGTAAGAGACCGGCAGAAAGATAGAGATATGCCTATTTTTTATCTCTTTTTTTCAAAATAAAGGATCGTCCAAGTAACATATATAGGAAAAAATAATTTTGAAACGAAATCAACATGGATCACTGCACAAAGCAGTTGCTTGATCAGGTCTGACCTAGTTTTATCAAGAATATACTTTTAAGTAACATGAACTAAAGTTTTTAAGGTACTGGTATTTTTCAGAAATTAAGGTAACATGAATCAAAGTAACATAAGTCTTCCGAGTAAGTCTTTCGTGGTGTGAGTCAGGATGAATCGGACTGATTCGTCTTTTGAGAATTGGTATAGCAGTTGTGGTAGTTGATGAATTAGTTGTTGATATTGGTAAAGTTGTTATTTTTGTTGTTGCTACCCTTGTTTTCTTAGTTATATCTAATGATTTTCTTATTGCTATCGGATTTGTTTTTTACTCCAAAGAGATTATTTTATTCCACTTGAGCAGGTCTTCCACTGAGTGAAGAAAAACAGACAAACAAACCAAACCACAAAAACCCAAAACTAAGAAAAGAGATAATATTTCTTATAATTGTTCCTGAAATCAAAACAAGCATAGAGAAATTCTTCAGATAAGATATCGTCAAAATAAATTAAGAAATAGAGACAAGAAAGTAATAAAAGACGTAAACCTAAAAAATGTTTTGTTTGAATCTAAAACCAATCATGTTTGAGTATAAAAACTAAAGGAAAATGCTGCCAAAGAAGCAAATAAGGAGATTAAACAGAGACTCAAATTGAGTTGACCTTCCTCAACTAAGATCTTCTCCAAAGGACTCGATCTGAGCAAGGGAAGGCTCTGGTGACCAGAATTTGAAGAAATTTTAAGAGAAGAAAGTTCTTTAAGAAAGAAAAAATGTTTTGATTAATGCTCGACTTTCAAAGAATGTGAAAGCTCAATCTACGACATAACATTAATATGGTTAAGCACATGATGTTCTCACTTGGGCATTAATCTTTGAAGACTTCATTTCTTGTCAACAAATGGTGTTTTACTGGAAATTTCTGTATTTTAAGCATCCTTAAATGCGATTTTGTTACTCTTTGTATAATTTTTTACTTTAGTTTTTCGTGGAAAACATTAACTCACTCACTTCTTTAATATTTTTGATCTAGCAATATCACAAACCAACCATTTAACATATGCTTGGTTGTGACCATATTTTCAATAACATTTGTTATATGAAAAACTTGACCAATTAACTTAGATTTATTAAATATCGTTTAAATCTTAAAATGGTTAGTTTGTGTTGCTGCTATATCAAAATTCCTCGAGCAAAATTTTCTCCTTATTTATATCTCTTTCTTTTTATTTATTCATCAATCAAAAAAAAAATGTCAGTGTTGAATTTGCAAAATAAACAAAATTAAATTAAATTTGACATATAAATCTCAATTTCATCGCATTTCGGAAATATATAAGATCAAACAAGACATATAAATCTCAATTTCATCACATAATGCAAAATGTTTTGATATTTTTTTTGTAGAGTTACAATGCACAGTAGAAAGAATCACTAGATCAACAAATTAAAATCTGACGAATTTTCATTTAAAGCTACTTTAAAAAAAAGTATTATTTTACACATATTTTACCAGAATCTACACCTAAATATAATTTATGCAACCAGGGGTGGAGCTAGCCCAGTGCCAGCGTGTGCACTTGCAACCCCATCCCAGTTGGCTCGAAAGCCTAATTCAGGCCCAATTAAATATATAAGTCAATTTACAAGCATAATTAAATTTTCTTGCACCTCTTAATTTTTTATTTTTGTTTGCACCCCAGCTTGGGATTTTGGCTCCGCCCTTGTGTGCAGCTATGCTTTAGTTAAACCTTAACTTATATGGGAATCTTTTCCGGACTTCTCCTCTTACACGGAAAATATAATCATTCATGGTGTTAAAATCTTTCAAAAATGTAGTTTTTTTTTTTTTTTTTTTTTACAGATGACTGCATTTTCTTTGTTAAAAATGACTTAGCTGAATGCAAGAGCACTCCCAAAATTATTGATAAATTTAGACAAATCCGTAAAAAAAATTTGGTAAGAAGGTTCACCCTAAATATTAGAGAATGATGTCAAAATTGTTAAAAATAAAATAAAAAAAAGATCCAAAAGATTCATATGCCTAGGCGCTCCTCTCTTAATTGACTTAATAGTCGAAAAATGGAGCATAAAGCCCAAGGATGGGTGGACAAAGTTCTTCCTCAAACCAGTAAAATGGTTTCGAATAAGTTAATGTTATCTAGTTACCTATTTTCCAGATGAGATGTTTCGCATTACATAAAAGGTTACCGATAAGATCAATGCAATCCAAAGTGACTTCTGGTGGCATATTCTAGAGGTTTTTACTCTGAAGCCTGGTCCAATCTCACCTATAGACAAAGAAAGGTTGGGTATTAGAGATGTCCGCAAAGCAAATTTAGCAATGATTGCTAAGGTTTCTTGGAAAATTATTAAAGAGAAAGATATCCCATGGGAAAAAAAAACTTGGAGAATAAATTTCAGGAATAAATCTCTTATAAGAGTTAAAACTTCTAGGCATAGATCTTGGATTTGGAAATGTATATGTACATGTTTGGCTTAATAGATAAGAATAATGTTTGAGAAGTTGGAGATTGAATTATTTAGGAAGATAACTAGATTCCTGACTTGGGATGCAACCTAATTTCATTCCGCAATTCTATTAACAACCTTCTAGCACTTGTGGAAGAACTTATTGATCCAATCACAAGAAAGTGGAAAAACTCTGCTATTCTCTCCTTGTATCCAAACTCAGTTCCAAGCAAATTTTGAACTTTAACTTGTTCACAGGAAAAAATGAAAATTTGAGAAATGACACACTCATATGGCCACTAACTTCATTTGGTGATTCTATAGCCAAATCTATGTACGATTAACTTTATGAAGTTAACCAAAATGCAAACACTTTGAATCTGACTAACCAATTTTGGAAACATCTCTGGAAACTTGAAGTTTTCCAACGTATTAAACTTTTTCTTTGGAAATGTTTACAAAATGTTGTTCTAACCAATGTTAGGATGTTTGGTATTATCAAAAATATTGTATGTAATTGTGTTTTTGGTTGTAATGAATCTGAAACAAAAAAATTATTCTCTTTCACTGTCCTTTTCCAAAATCTATTTAGTCTTCTTGGATTAGTTTTTAGATTTTTGCAAAACATGGATGAAGTAACCTATAGGTTTTTTGCCCATTGAAATAACACTGACTAAAATGTGGATCATTTGGAAAGAAAGATGCAACAAAATATTTCAAGGAAACATGAGAATCCATGCAAGTAGCCTTAGCTAGGCAGAGACACGCACGATTCTATACTAAAGATAAAAACATTACATACAAAAAATAGTTGTTTAGGAAAGAACCTGAAGTTTGGGTTCAACCTAATCTATATAGTCACAAGATAAATATTGATGCTGCTTGGATAACTAAGTCAGTAACTTCTGGATTTGCTCAAGTCTTGATAGAAAATACGAGCAAGTTTGAAGCAGAAAGAGCAAGACCAACGTCAACACCATATCCAGAAGAAGCAGAAGTTATAGGAGTTCTCTAGGCTACACGTTGGGCTAAAGATATCAACGTCAACATTTTACATACTAAGGGCATTGTAGACTTTTGTTGAAATACCTTAATGTGATCAATTCTCAAATCTCAGGGAGAAGTAAAGCCATTCTTGAAGAAGCAAAGAAGATTTCAGAGACATGTTTTTCTTCTTCTGTTTTTACAATTTTTATATTGTTCACAGAACATCAAATGCAGTTACAATATCGCTAATTTTTTTGAAAACAATGTGCTATACCCTCTCTCCTTGCCTGATTTATCCCCTCGGTCCATCTAACCCTGCCTGATTCTCTCTGTCTTTTTCCTTCAACGGTCTTTTTCTGTCGGATGTTCTATGCGTAAATCTTTAATGAATATCAATTCCCATTCTCAAATCTGCCAATGCAATTACATTGAGCACAATCACATATTTACCAGCAATAATACAATCATTGGCCTAAAAACTCACAATTGCATCAACCCAATCACTCAATTTTCTCAAATCGCCCAAATCACTACCATTTTTGAATCCTGTGAGGTCTTGCGTCTAAAAGATCTCACAAACAACTCACCTATCAGTCACAGCTCTAACTTACTAACTCTCTCTGGAATAGAATCAGATTTACATGTTCAGCAGTTTTTGAAAGAATTCAAGTCTACCCCCTTCTTCACTGGTTCTAAATTAGCTAGTACTACTCCTGCTAACTTTCAGAATATCTTTAATCAAAAATCCATTGGAAACCCGTTGATTTGGAATGTCATTATCTATCTGAATCTCTGCATGTTTGATTCTAAAAGTTTATTAGATCTCTGGATCTTACAAACTGATGAAGCTACCTCTCAACCACCTCTCTACACCTATGGTAAGAAACTTCAATGCTCTCTAATACTTTCTTACAATTTTTTTCTGCACTATCTCTATATCACTAAATTAGACTATGATACAAGTTGGGATGACCCTTTTGAAATCCCTGCTAAGACTTTGAACCTCATAAAACAAATTCAAGCCTACCTTCAACTACCATCTGTTAATATCTATGGTCACCATGTTAAGCCCAAAACCAAAACTAACCTCATCAAACATATAATCAAGCATATAATACAATCACCCAGAACTTCATAAACATTCATTTAACCACCATTGCTCTTAAAACCATTGTCCTTAAAAAAAATACCTTAAAACCCAACTTCAAGTGTTCTAGTACTACTTGTCTATCCATGAATTACACTTACATGACTCAGCAAAAAAAACAATGCTAGGAAGATTTACTTTACCAACTGGTGGGGAATGATGAATTTCTGGTCAAGCTCCTGGTGCAATATTCCTTCCAACCCATCTTCTCCTGGTGTAGATCCCCTCATTGGCACAAAATAGGTTCCCCTAGGAGGAGGAACATGCATCACGTTAGCCTCAGGAACATCATTGGAATCAGTTATCTCACCTGGTCCGAGGATTACAAGATCATAAGCATCCCCTGCCAATTGTCGCATCACTGGTGCCAACAAGAACCTATTGGGGAAGATGACCACATCACTGGGGAGATCAAGCAAATCATTTTCTCGAATCTTGGCTTTACTTGCAGCAGGAACTGGTGCAGAATAAAATCCCTGTATTGCACCTCCACTAACTAATTGTTCATCCCCAACAAGCACAACTCCATCATTAATCACAAACTGCCCCTTGTCAGGATGAACCGCATATACCACCCACCCCTCTTTGGCCCCTTGGAGTTGAGGAAGATGAGGATCCAACACATAAACACTAGAACTACTATGCACAATCATCCCCCTCTTCTTTACATCCCTACCATATTCAATACCAACATGCATGCTTGGATTAGGCTCCTCACTGCTACTACTGCTTATCTCTACTTCCTGTAAAATGAGGAAAAACCAATCAACAACACCGTTACTTTCACCAGCAAATCTAATTACAACTATGATTTACATTATCAATACCCGGAAACCAACAATCATTTCACGATTATCAAAAATCAATACCTGTTTCTCTAGCGCACTAACCTTGGCATTACTCTCTTCTGGTTCACTCCTGGAATTCTGATTAGTCGACATGGCTGGGTGAGCATTCTGATTCAAATATTCAGTATAATCTCGCTTAGACATGGCTTCAGATTTTAGAGATTAGACTGGAATTTGCAAAGATGGAATATGGAAGTTACAAAGTTACTGAGTTGGAAATTAGTTTTGGTCTCTACCCAGCGGGACTTATGGATGAGAAGACCAACCGTTAATACATCTCAACCATCCGATCATAATCTTTGAGATCTGTTAATTGAGATATCGGAAAGTTGCATGCCTACTAAGTGCATGCAAAGACCTATTGAACACAATCCCTACTTATTGGCCATTCAGAGGCGGCAACAAACACTTGGCAATATTTTGGAAAGCAGGCCCCCAATTCGGGCTACCCGTGACCCGGTGTCGAACCATTATTGCGACCCGCATATACACTCCATTAATTTCGTCTAGATCGGGTTGGAAATGGATAGTGGAAGCCCAATCACATTCAATACTAGAGGAAAAGATTATTCCATCTTTCTGCTCAAGCCCATCCTCAATCTTATGCCCTCAGCTGAATATCGCACATGGCTCTGCTGCTATTTCATTATAATCCAGTTCAAATGAAGGATATACTACAATCGAGAGGTCAAGGTTTGTAAGTGCACGGGTTTCAGGTATGTTAAGATCCTAGATATAGGTCAAAGACATATAATATGCCATGACACTCAAGTCGTTGTCACGCTGCAGTCCAAATCTAAGAGAATCCTACAGTCCTTAGGACATCTCAGCACTCATCTCCTCATTTGGTACATTAATTTTAACTTATGTAGGATGCATATCATTACTCACAACCATCACACAAAGGACACTTTCATCACATGGATTGCAAAATGCATGAACCAGCAAGATCATAATTTAACCATAAAATTAATTTGCATTCAATAATTCATAAACTCTGTCTTCTTTAATTTATTATCACTGGCTTTGTAGATATTGCTTTGTCTTCTACATAATTTTCAGGTCTTACTCCTTCAGATTGCTAGTAGTTCAAAATCCCAACAAGCAAAGATGGAATACTTGGTGCCAACCTCTGCAAAACCTCCAACTACACTCTACCAAACTGCAACAAAGAAATAAGCTGTACTATCTGAGTAACCCTGACAAGCAATTCAAAATTCAAATTAAAGTGCTTCACAAAACTACAAATATTCCCTCCAATCCTAAAATTCTTTACATAAAGTACCATCTCAAGATAACCATCAGAGAAAACCTCAATACCCAAACTTTCATGGCCTCTTCTTCAGGAACTAAAAACACTGGAAATATAGACAACCTTGTGAATCAAATGAACTCCTCCCTAAATTTCCCGGAAGATATATTTCCAAATTTTTTTATTAACAAAGCCAACATCCTACCCAAGAAAAAGATAGATTGGAAATAGGTCTTCATTGGAAGGTATTGCAGCAAAATTTCTCATGAAACAAGAATTATAACCAATTTCATCAACAACAACTGGGAGTTACGTCGAAATGCTGAAGTCTCTTTGTGGAAAAAAATAAGAAACTATTATCAAATCAGGCTAACTAGTATTGAGGACTACAAGGTATTCAGAAAAGGAGGAACAAGAGGAATTTTTGATAAGATAATAGTCCTGGCAGAAGTCCCACCTTCAGGACCAGAATTCATTGATGAAGCAGAATTATACAAAGTTTTCGTTTGGGTACTGGTGAAGAGAATCCCAACTCATATTATTCCTGATATTAGAAATATCATTGAACCAGCTGGAATCTACCAAGGATCCAAGAAAGCTTATGGAAGAGATGAAGATGAAAAGAATCTTGAAGTCTTGATTACACTAGATGTCACCAAAGCTTTAAAGTATGGTGTTGATGCCTATGAGGATCAGACTACTTCTCACTGGCTTGAGCTAGCCTACGCACTTAATGGAATAACCTTCTGTAAAGTCTATAGAACTCTTGATCACACAGGACCCCTTTGCATTGAGGATGAGAAAAATGCTCCGAAAAACCAAACCAATCAGTATACATCCACCTCCACCTCCAAAACCAAATACCCATCAACACCCAATACCCCTTCTCCTTCAAATAACACTCACACCCCAACAAGTAGCTGGACGGAACCACAACCACCACCCCTTATACGTCACTATACTGACAAAGCTGGAGAAGACGAATTTGCTATCAAAATGAGGATTTCACAACAACAGACCCTTCTTAAAAGCTCCTCTGAGGAGATGGATGGATCTCCAGGGAATATAATTTTCAATGCAGGTTTGGATCAACCAATCACTACTTCCTTACGCACCACTAACCCTGAAGCCATTGCTTACCAGAAAAGTCATAAGAAACTGATGGAAAACTACAGAAGTAAAGAACCTAATATGAAGAAGAAAAGCAACATAAAAGCTGCATCAAGAAAGCATTACAATAATATATCCACTTCCTCTGAGCTAGAGATAACCATTGATCCCTCAGCAATATTTACAAAAGTTGGAAATACCCCTCAGCACCTTAATGAAGACCTTTCCTCAATTAATACCTTCCAAAACCTTCCCTCTCTAGATGATATTCAAAAGAAAATGATGGAGGACTACAACAAACAGAAAAAACTCTTATGGGAAAGGAAAAGAACTGAATTCAAACTTAAGGAAGTAGATCCTGAGCAAAATCCCTAATTGGTTGATCCCAATAGAAAATTATACAAACAAACCACCAATACTGAGACCCAAGATATGTAGTGGGAGGGGCACCAATCAGCTAAGATGAGAAACTATAAAACTACCCAACTGGAGGAGGAGCATATAATAGAGACTACTACTAGCTAGTAATATGATAAGAGCCAACCCATTTAGCCTCATTCAGGTAACTTATTACATTCTGAGTTATAAAGTTAACATATTTATCATTTTTAATCTGAAATCGCATAGTTGGGCTATCCCAATCATTATCACCAGCCATCCACATGTAACTCTAGGGTACATAATTATCATATTTACATATCCTATCATTTCTTAATTTTGGCAATTTTATTCAATCATTGCTTGGAACTATCATGGCATAGGACAGAACACCACTATTAGACACCTTGATAACATGCTAAATAAACATAAACCGAATATAATTTTCCTCTCTGAAACCAAACAACAATCTAGAAATATTAAGAAAATTCTAGGTAACATAGGTGTCACAAATTTCTGGTTTGTAGAACCAAAAGGAAAAACCAATTATGCTGGTGGATTAGTAATTGCTTGGAAAACCAACCTAAATGTCACAATAAAAGACTTTTCTGACTATCACATTAGTGCAATCATAAACCCATTGCAAGGTGATCCATGGCTGTTTACTGGTTACTATGGTTGCCCTACTACTCATGATAAACTTAATTCTTGGAAGATGATTGAAAATACTTGTGCTACTAACCCCCTTCCTTGGCTAATCATTGGAGATTATAATTTTGTCCTTCATGAGCATGAGAAGTTCAGTCAATATCCTATTGATCAAGCTGAAGCAGAATTATTTCTAAACAAGATTGAGGAAGCTAATCTTACTGATTTAAGTTACACTGAATGTCCATTCACTTGGACCAACAAAAGAACTGGTCCCAAACTTACTGAGCAGAGATTGGACAGAGGCCTAGCTAATGAAGCCTGGTTAGAAAGTCATCCTAACACTATCATCTCTAATATTCATGTCATAGGTTCTGTTCACAACCCTATAATTCTCAATACCAACCCCTCCTGGAAACAAGGACAAATCCCATTCAAATTCTTTGGACCTTGGATAAACCATGAAGACTGCAAGAGCATAATAGTTGAATGTTGGAAAGTTTACCATAAAGGAACCCTAGGCATAAGAATTGCTAGAAAGTTCAGAGATATCAAAGTAAGATTAAAGAAATGAAATAGAGAAGTTTACGGCAACATCAAAACTAATCTTGAAGAAAGCATTCATCACTTAGATTGGTTAACCAAGCATCAGTTCAACTCTAATAGAGGACAAGATCTTAAAGAAGTAAGACTTCAGGTTGAACATTGGCAACATGTTAATGAATCCTTCTGGAAGACCAAAAGCAGGGACCAGCATATCAAACTTGGAGATAGAAACACTGGCTACTTCCACTTGGCTGCTAAAAAGAGATATAGAAGGAATAAAATTGATTCTATACAAAAAGATGATGGATCTTGGATTCAAAACAATGCTGAAATAAACACTATTTTCACAAATCACGTTACCACCATCGCAATTGCTGAAACTATAAACATCAGCCCTTTAATTTTAAACCTCATACATACAATTATAACCACTCAAGAAAACCAGAACCTTATTAAAATACCTGATGCTATGGAAATCAAGAACATCCTCTTTTGCATGGATGGAGAAAAATCTCCAAGACGTAATGACTTTCCCCCTAATTTATTCCAAGCTAATTGGGATATTGTGGGTGAGGACATCATTCTCATGGTTCAAAAAATTTTCACCTCTGGGCACATCCTAAAAGAAATGAACTCCATCTTCATCTCTCTTATCCCAAAAATTGAGAAACCTACCACACCAGCTCACTTCAGACCTATCTCCCTATGCAATACCACTTACAAAATCATATCCAAACTTTTGTCCCAAAGACTCAAACGCCTCCTCCCTAAAATCATATTCCCCTTCCAGTCTTCCTTCATTCATGGTAGATAAATCTCTGACAACATTGTTATAGCCCATGAAATAATTCATCACATGAATACCAGAATGGGGAAAAAGGAAACAATGGAACTATGGGCATCAAAATTGATACGGAAAAATCCTTTGACAGAGTGAATTGGGATTTCCTTCTCCAGGTCTTGTCTCAAATGGGGTTCAACCCTCAATGGTGCAACTTAATCCATTAGTGCATAACTACTATAAGCATGGCAGTCCTAGTCAATGGGTCTCCAGGAAAATTATTTAAGCCTTATGGGGGATTGAGACAAGGAGACCCCTTATCTCCATATCTATTCCTCTTCTGTATGGAAGCTCTCTCTAGGTACCTAACCCATGCTGAATCACAACAACAAATTCAAGGCATTAAGATCTGCAAGGATGCTCCAGCCATAAACCACCTTTTATTTGCTGATGACTTCATGATCTTATGCAAAGCCAACCTGCAGGAATGTAATAATATCATTCAGATCTTCCATGAATTTGGGAAATCTTCAGGACAACTGATAAACTTCTCAAAGTCTGGCATCTTCTTCAGTAAAAACACTGCCACTGATTTAGCTGACAGCATCAGTGCTACTATGAATGTCCAAAGAATCAATACTTCAGACAAGTACCTGGGATCCCCATTATTCACAACAAAGAGTAAATTCCAAGCTTTCAAGCCTTATGTTGATAAGATTAAATTCAGGTTTGCTGGATAGAAGACCAAACTCTTCACTGCTGGGAAGATGACTATGATCCAATCTGTTACTTCTACTTCCAGCATATACCAGATGAACTGTTTTAAGCTACCAAAAACTACCTGAAATGAAATCAATGCTATTCAAATAGAATTCTTCTGGAACAAAGAACAAGACAAATATAAAGGTCTCTACTATTTTGCATGGGATGCTGTTAATAAACCTAAGGAGCTTGGGGGATTGGGCTTCAAGAATATGGAAATCTTCAACTTGGCTATGTTTTTAAGAATTGCCCGGAGATTAATCAAGGAACCAGACTCACTATGGATCAGCACAATGAAATCTACTCACTTCCTTGATATAGAAATTATAAGAATGGATACCAAGCCAAAGTACAATGACTCTTGGATATGGAAAGGCATCTTGGAAGGCATAACCTTAATTCAGCAAAACTACATTTGGAAGATTGGTAATGGAAGGAAAATTCACATCTGGGATGATAGATGGATAGCTACCAACTCTGATAGAATCCATAAACCTACCCTCTGCCCTGATAACCTCACCACTGTTAACCAACTTCTCACTAATACTGGAGAATGGGATATTAATATCCTAATCAATGGTTCACACCTAACATTCAACACCTGTTTTCCCATCTGATCATGATGAAATCCAGTGGTCCCTTACTACCAATAACAAATTTTCTGTCAAATCTTTATATGACAAACAAATCCATGACAAGTATGCCAATGATAGTCAGATTTCTCAATGGAATCACATTTGGGCTCTGGACACAAGTCCAACCTTCCACTTATTCATTTGGAAATGTGCTCATGGCATCCTTCCAACTGCTGCTAAAACTGCCAGCATCTTGAGCTACATAAGTCCTATATGCTCATTATACGACAATGGAGCTGAAGATATTACTCATGTCCTTCTATCCTTCCCTGCTGCCCCTGAAGTCTGGAAGAAACTCCTTGGGGAACATCATAACCTATTCTCTGCCTTCACATATTTTCATGAGTTAATTAGTATTTGGGTCGTAGATTTTGGTACCCTTTAGTATTTGGGTCCTAAGTTTGTCCGTTATAGTGTTTGGGTCGTTGACCCCGTTAGTCAACGAAGTGAACTAACGTTTTTGGTTAGAAAGTTAATTATGTTTAGTCAAATCTTATTAATCAGTTAATTCGGCAAATCAAATTAATCTATCTCAAAAATCCCTAATCAATAGTAATTATCGTCATTCTTTAAGAAAACAAAAAAGATCATCTGTTCAGTCAAAATTCAAAAAACCAAATTTCAATTGATTGTTAGACTCTAACCATACATGGGTGTTGGCTGTTAAGATGGAAGATATTGTGGCTGTCGTGAATCGGTCATCTTTGTGGAGTTTCGTCGAATGGTTGTAGGGCGTAATACTAGTGACGAGGAGATTGTAACTTGCACATCAATCTTGGAGTCCAATGACTTCAACATCTCAAGCAATCATCCATGAAATTATCAGTCACAACACCTTCTGTAACTTGCTTAAAACTTGAGTTTAAGATAAACCCAACTTTCCTTATATATCACAATATAAAATTCCATCTTAATCTCCTGTGTTTTTCATCAAAAATCAATGATCAATCACCTCACTTCTTAGTTGTTTTTCCGGTTTGATACCCTGTCCCTTTGCTACCTATTCGAATGTGTAGTAGTTTCAGATGTATAGTAAATTATATTGTAGATGAAAACAAGATGAAGGTTTTGTTTGTAATGGAAGCTCAAAACTATCAGAAGAAGGAAATAGATGAAATATATACATATATATCTATTGACTCTAAAATATTAGATATATGCTGTACAGTTTGAGTATAGATTCCAAAAGGAGATAAAGAAGAAATTCCTTCGAAAAATTTAATTCCAACTGAACCTTTACCCTTTTATAAGAAGAACTTCTTTAAACGTTTTTTAACCATTAATTTAACGGTAGTCATGGATAGTAACAGTTTGACCATTTGACTGCGTTGACTAACGGAGTCAACGACCCAAACACTATAATGGACAAATTTAGGACCCAAACACTAAAGGGTACCAAAATCTACGACCAAATACTAATTAACTCTCTTTTCATCATTGGTTTAATAGCTGGTTCCAGGCTAATAATCTCTCTACCAGCTGGAATGAAACCTATGCTACTACCTGTTGGTTCATCTGGAAAGCCAGATGTGACTTGGTTTTTAGAAAAATCTCTCCAGATGCTAATGTTACTGATAGAGACATATCCAAGCACATCTGCAGTCATACTAGAGTGCATCATAAACCAGGGCACATCATGAACAACCTTTTTATCAGTCTAACAACTCTAATTCTCCTCCTGAGACCTGCATCCATCATATACATACCTCTGACAAATTTGGAATCACTATTAGCATGCATTTTGAATCTGTGGAACCATGCCATGCTACTAGTGATGCTCACTCTTATACTAATTACTCCTTTATTGCCATGTCCTTTGCAGATCAATGCATGGGAACAAGAAACTTCAAAGACTATACCACTGGACTCAGCAAAGCTGAAAGAACAAGAAGAGGAGCTCAACTTGGGGAAAGACTATGAGGCAAATGAATGTCAACTTTGCTGCTGAAGCGGAAGAAACACTACAAGCTATTCAAATCAAGTTATCAACTAGAAGTCCGAAACAGGTTCAAAGGAGGAGCAAGTATAATTCAAGGCAACAATAACAACAATGACCCAATCGACTTCGTCTTAGGGAAGCTCATTATAGTTAATGCTCAACAAAACTTCGTTGCTATTAATCTTGCAAAAATAACTAGGCAGTCTAATCTCTTCTCTTACTCTACCTGGAGAGGAAGGAATCTTCAAACCATTTTGCTTGCTTTACAGAATTCCACAAACATCAATCTCCATCTGGATTACTATAATAACACTAATTATATTTTGAGAGATATGTCTAAGGAGCCTGTTAGCCCAGACAATATCCAAACTGTTGCTATGAGAGGGTGGTCTAATTTGGCGCCCTGTCTCTTTTTTATAAAACAAAAAAGTTAAAGAAGCAAAAACTTTTTCTTGTATTTTGAATCTTGTATCTCTTCCTTTTTATCAGTAAATAAATCTAGTATCAGAACTCACCTGGTATTAGATGGCTTTACTAACTTTGAATCGGCGGTTACTACCACCCAGAGTGCTTTCAATTTAATTTCCTAACTTACAAGAAAAAAAAAGGAAAAAATTTCTTAACTTGTAATTCGTACGCATACAACTTGATGAAATGCAATGGTGAGTTAACTACATTGTTGGCATAGATGCGTGCACCATATGCACACTGGGTTGTCACTTGTAGTCCGTCATCTTCAACAATAAATGTACCTGTCAAAACTGCTCGCTCATCCCCTTATCTCTTCGTACATAAAAAGAAATCAAGCAACCAATTACAACCATACACATTAATATCCACAAACCTACCAAAAAGATTTTAGTCCATTCAAAATTTCAAACAAGTTAAACTACAAAACTTAGCCTAGAAAAATGAATTAAAAACAAAATTATATCAATAATTAAACAGGTAAATCACAATTAGATATTGTTGAATTATTGTACTTGTTTTACAACATGATAATCAATATGTTAGCTACAAGTTATAACTAATTAAAATTTATCGTGTCCTCCATAAACTCTGGTGTCGCTCACCGACAGGCAGTGAACGCTTTTCACACCATGTTCGACGTCAAAATTGAACAGCATAAAGGACATCGGAAACATCATCTCTACTACTCTTATTCACCGCCACGTTGTTGCTTCTTCCGAGGTTATGCTCAGGATTTTCATTACTTGCTTGCTCATGCTTTTCCATGCCATTCCATTTGATAGATCGCGTTGTTTTAATGGGCAAGAGGAGATTAGGCTTCGTAGAGCACCGATACGTAGGGATATTTTCGATATCGTCTTCTTTGTTTGCAGTACTGTGTTTAACTAAACGCAAATAACAACAAAAGAGAAGAGACAGAAGAAAAAGAGGAAAAAGAATAACAAGTATAAGCATCATGATTTCACCATCTTTTGCGAAACTCTTATCGTTGGAGAACAGAAGTTGTTGCAGTTCTTCCCCACTAGGAGCCATGGAAGGTGACATCACGAACTTATCAGGAATATTTACTACTATATTTGCAGCTTCGCAACCGTTTTAAAATCTCAAGGCAGCAAGGAACATGCCTTCTTATGCATCTTTCTAAAGCAAGTGAAAATTCCAGGAAACTTCCTTAAGGTAGCCACATGTCTTCTTCAGTCTTTCGATAACTCTGGTAGTCAATGTTCCTGACTATTTGGTATTTATTGGACATGACTGATAGATATTTCAGTACACACTTGTAGTTAGCAGTCAAGACATCGAGAAAGTTGGATGTTGCAAGAAAAATCTAATGAATATATATGAATTTGGGGTATACACTTGACAACTTCACTTGAGCTTCTCAGCAATAAGTTTTGGATCAATGAGTGATGGGGTTGCGTCTGGTTTGAGCGTGCAATTGGACCACCAAGTTGGGAATTTTCATGGACCATGCGACCAAGCCACGCGCTTGATTATTCTCTGTTAGTATAATATGCATATCCATCAGGAAAAGTAGGTTGTTTTATGTAGGGTGCAATCAATGAGTGATCATTTCATATATGGAGAAGTTTCAAATATGAGCTTGGATAGCCTAGCATGCTTGATTTGGGCACGGAATCTAGCATATAATGCATTTGTAATGCTAGTTAGACCCAAAATATGAACAACATATTCTCAAGGGATCAATTCGGAAACTTGCTGCAAAGGAAAATGCCATACGCCAGACGCAACCTTTGAGACAAAAAATCAAAAAGGTCAGCGGTAAAAAAGAACAGGCGCATAGTGCAACCTTGGATATTGATATCAACAATCAACGACTTTATCGGTAAGTTATTTAGCAAGACTCGGTAACAAGTCCCCCGGGAAAAAAATGCATTATTGCCGGGTAGTGGTATTAGTTATAGTAAGTTATTTAGCAAGACTCGGTAACAAGTCCCCCGGGAAAAAAAATGCATTATTGCCGGGTAGTGGTATTAGTTATAGTACCATGAGAAACTAAAATTCACTTGAAAAAAGACATACATATTAATTGCAACTTAGGATCAAGTACGTCAATTGCAGAACATTGGCCCTCGCCATGTGCAAGTGCTTTTTACCTAGATACAATTTGGGGTGAAAAAGGACTACGCTAGGTCGCTACCTAGATCTTTCTCTTCTGTCTCGAACAAATGCAGACCCTGAATGATATAAATTGGAAAACTCTAAAGCTGGGACAAATTGTATGGTCCAAATCCAGGACCATGAATCGAGACCTTTAATTATTTCCCTCTCCTCCTCACTACCAATCTCAATGCTTAAATCATTTCCCTCTTTACAGTTCAGATCGTGCCACGTCTTGTCGTAAAATTGGACCAGCCTCTGTTGTCTCGGCCGTAGGATGGTCGATATAAATTAAATCGTGACAGTAAAGAAAATGAAAGTCGATGAATTGTACAAGAACAACTGGATACACGTACCCTTGTTTGGTGTTTGAAAACATGAAAGGACGAAGTTTTAAATACATGTACCTGAAATAATTATTTCGGAATTATCAAAGGATCCAGAGAAATTTTTAAGAAAAAAAAATTTAAAGAAAATTAAATACATGTCCGACCGACCCTATAATTCGTTTTATTTACAATCATATAAGCACAGGCCAGATTTGTTCGACTTCGACTCAAAAGGACAGTTTTGTCATTTGGGTTATTTGGAGTCTGGCTCGGGAAGGCTTCTCAGTGAAAAAATAAAATAAAAAAGGGTTAATTAGTATTTGGGTCGTAAGTTTTGGTATGTCTTTGAGTTTGGGTCGTAAGTTTGTCCATTTTTGAGTTTGGGTCGTTGACCCCGTTAGTCAACGACGTCACTAGTCAAAGCGTTAGTCAAAGTTAACTTCGGTTAGCCAATGTATTTACCCGGTTTGTCGAGGCTCTCTAGACTTCGTTAGAAGTCGGAATTAAGAAGTTTGACCCTATCTTAGAAAGCCGAAATAACCACCTTCCAAACTCACTTTAAAAATCCAGATTCCGAGTTCAAATGGTCAATCAAAAGTATGCACAAACTAGGTCACAAATCTGCGTAGCTACTGATTTCAGCTCGAGACCCACTAGTTTAGAGAAGATCTCCTAAAAAGATAAATCCGATTGCTAATCCCTTTTAACTCATTAAATATAAGACATAGAGGAACGTTTTTCGTTAAGAAAGTGTCGCCTAAATCCCTACCTATTGGTGCCGAGTTCAAGACAACAAGGGGCAGAAAACCGGCGTAAAATCCAGATTCCAGAGTTTTCTCGCCCCTTGTTGTCTGCGAAACTGGCACCAACAGGTAGGGATTTAGGCGACACTTTCTTAACGAAAAACGTTCCTCTATGTCTTGTATTTAATGAGTTAAAAGGGATTAGCAATCGGATTTATCTTTTAGGAGATCTGTTCCCTGGAAACTAGCTGTCCTGAGCTGAAATCTGTAGCTACGCAGTTTTGTAACCTAGTTTGTGCATACTTTTGATTGACCATTTGAACTTTGAATCTAAATTTTTAAAGTGCGTTTGGAAGGTGGTTATTTCGTCTTTCTAATATGGGGTCAAACTCTTAATTCCGACTTCTAACGAGGTCTGGAGAGCCTCGACAAACTGGGTAAATACATTGGCTAACTGAAGTTAACTTTGACTAACAGTTTGACTAGTGACGTCGTTGACTAATGGGGTCAACGACCCAAACTCAAAAACGGACAAACTTACGACCCAAACTCAAAGACATACCAAAACTTACGACCCAAATACTAATTAACCCAATAAAAAATATCCCAGTTCATGTAAAATGCTCTTTCACAACCTAAAGCTATCAATGGCTTATGGATATTTTGGAAATATATATCTGAGATTAGTGATCAGTCATCATAAACCAGATAATCTACACGAAGAAAAACATCTACACCAAGCAAATCATCATCCAAGCAAGTAACCGAGACTATCAATTAACTCTAACATCTCAATGTTTTTTTACTTTGGTACTCTGCTTTTTGCGAGAATGGCAATGATACTCATGATAGAATGAAAACAAGATGTGAACTTAACATCCGTTGGAATTATATACACATTGACATGTTCGTTACATAAACTGTATGAGTACGCAAGTGAAAAAACTTGTTCTAACTGAATATGTTCATTTTTGTAACACGACAAATTTAATACCTTATTGAATGAACTATAGAAGTGGGTGCCCCAGACACCTTAATAATGCAACATTTGTGAATCGAAGGCACGAGACTCACGGCTTGGATGGATTTTGGACCCTTTAGGGTCCTCCTAGCTCACGAGTTTATCATGAAAATGAGTATATTATTACTTGCAAAAACACGTTTTGTTGTTACATGTTAGTGTGAGCCCACTACGGGAAAAAACAACATTTACAACACAATATAAGAGTTGTAGTACCCCTACAACAACTCCATTTCATGCATTATGGAAGGGGTATTGTAGAAAGTCCAAGCTTTTCTACAATACTTGACTAAGAGTTGTAAATGGTGTTGTGATTCATGGTTCGACAATACTTTGCCAAAGTTGTGATTCTCTTTCGATTTTTTTTGAAAGCCTAACACAACTCTTGATTGTGTTGTAGGACTATTTTAGACAATAAAGGATGCGTATCGTAGAAATATGTAACACAACACTTATATAAGTTGAAGGTCTATCTTAGACAACCTAGGATGTGTATCGTAGAAATATGTAACATAACACCTGTATAGTTGAAGGATTATCTTAGACAACCTAGGATGTATATTGTGGAAATATGTAACAACTCTTATTACTAATATGAATAAGATTTGCACAACACTTGTTAGAGTTGTAGAACTATGTTGGACAACACCTAATTATGTCGTAAAGACATTCTTTCACAACCATTGGTTTGTGTACTTGAAATATGGAAGACAACTCTTATTAGAAGTTGTGTGCATAAAACTATTTTGAAAAAAAATTTTATAGCCGAAAGTATTTCACATTCATAATTTCATATTAACCTGCCAGTGTAACACATTTTCAAGACCTGCCACTCCAATTGCATTGCCTAACTAACTTCAAATCACCTTGTATAAGAGTGTTGCGCACAAAAGAAAAGAAAATGATAATTATTTTAACATGACTAAAAATATCAAATAAATGGTAGTCTGGGTTACATTTCTAAATGGAAGTGATTTGTTTTTGCTGCACACTCTGTTCTTGGTAAACCGAACGATGATTATGGGAAACATAGAGGTATATGATACGGTAGAGGCACTGGCATAGATGTGAAGTGCCATAGTTTTCAATGAACATCATATGAGTTGGCATAGACTGAAAATCGTTGGTACTCTTTAAGTACAACAGGAAAACACCAGTTCTACATTTTCCTCAAACAACGATTAACACTGCCCGTCTTATGCTGTTGTTCATGCAAATGAAAATTTATCAGAAAATGAATACTGCTTAATCATTGAGCTACGACTAGAAATAAAAAATAGAGAAAGGAAGTTGACTGTTAGATCATGTTTCCATACCTTTCCAAGTATGCAGTACAGTAGAAATCCCTCATCATACGGCTGCAAATAAAAGAATATATTGAATAATATGCATTGCAGTAGAAATTTGTTATAAGTAGCACAACCAGAATCCACATTGAAGAAGAAAATCAACATACACACACCTGACAGATCACTATATATTCCTTGGCTTTCTATATACCCATCCAACTCCAATCATCATTCAATAATTCAATAAAGAAGATATGGAAGCTGAAACATATTAAGGATTGCAATCAATATAACAAAAATAGAAGATAAAAAAATCAAACACTCGCATAATTTATAGTCATAGTAACTCAAGTAAATTCCTTAACAGCACAATATACAAATCGGAGGTCCTTCTCTGTACTAGTATGAATAGGCATAAAATTTCAAATAAAGATGAAACAAGTTTATCCATATTGCAGGAGCACCGGCACGTGCGCCTTGACCTGGCTTAGCTGCATCGTCCTATACATAAAGAACAAATCAAATAAAGAACAAATCAAATAAAGAACAAATCAACACCAATTCAACTTAACTGAATCAAAGATTATAATCTTACCCTGCGTCTGAAATGCTGAGGTGGGTCACGGTTATGACACTTCTCGCGAGACCAAGGACTTGTAGTAGTCACCAATAACTAATTAAAGTCTTCCAGTCTCAACACAACTTCGATTTAAACCCAATTCAGTTCACTACCAGCTCCACTCTCATCTGCAAATCAACATACTCTCTGGCGACAAATAACAGCAGCAGTGCAACACCCTTCTCCACTGCCTACAACCACAAATCCACTTCTCTGAGAGAATTACCACACAGTAGCATTACCCTCTTCAACTGTTGTTTCTGCTGCCTTTGTTTTCAGTCCAGAAAGCAAGAACCTTCATTCATCAATGTTGCTGCAGTAAACATCTCATAATCTCAGCTGTGCTGTAACTTCATGCATCACCCAGAATACCACCAACTCGGTTAAGCAGCACCCTACACATCCAACTGAGACTTGCACCAGTGCACAACCAATCCAGACTAGTTACCCACATTTGTATACATCCAAGAATCGATGGCATTAACTCAAATTTCAATCACAGAACACCACCAATATTAGCACAAACCGAAATTTCATTTAGACGATTTGGAAGGAAGCTAAAGTACCCTTAACCCATCTTAAACAAGCAAAATTCCTCACTGTGTATAATCAGATTAATGAAAATTAAGAAAATCAAGGAACTAGATCTGAAACTATCTAGTATGTGCGCTCATTGTTCTGTGCACAAAAATTAAGGAAATCAAAACCACGCAAGGATTTTGAATGACAATAAAACAAAGGAGTGTAGATGTACGATTTGCTACAGTTAACAGAAAACTAATCACCTCTTTCAGTGTGGCTCTCTTTTTCTCTCTGTAATTCCAGAGCACTTGAACTCATGATTTTCCTCTCATTCTCTTTGCTCTACACTCTACTTCTGGAACTGTTATGTCATGCCTCGTGGAGCAGTTAAGGTGTATATTCGAGTAAAGCGTCCATGACACTTGCAAAAATAATACTCAAATAATTGACATTGTTCTCAAAATATCTCCATTTCACTGAACTAAAAGACAACAAAAATTCATTGAAAGTCTCCTTACTGTGAGAGGGTCATCCTGCAAACCATACCATTTATAGTCATTGACGAAAATTCTATGGTACTAATGTAAAAAGGAAATTCTCAAAAGAGGGAAATTTGAGTCAAAAGTTATATTCTGACCTCAAAATGTTAATTAAATGGCATGTGGGAAAGTTGTTCCACAAAAAGAAAACTATCTTCATCTTTCATCCATTTTGAGATTTTCTTCAGAAACAGTTGAATGTTTTTAATATGCTGCAAATAGAGAGAAACATTGACCTAAATGTCAATAGCTAACTAAGCGATATATCGGCAATGTAAATCACAAAAACTTTTACATCAAAAAGAAATATTCGCTGCATTAATAACACACATTTTCATCAAAAATAAATAGATAGAGCAGTAACCTTGTAAGTAGATGTTTGTACCATAAGTAAAAATACCACTTAATGGGCCAAAATGATACTTGAATCATCTTTCGGACCTCATCCGAGCCCGCTAATCAGTCAACCAAGGCAGCTCACCAGTCTGCACAGACCAGTCAATGGTAAAAATCAGTCAATAGTCAAAATCGGTCAACCGTCAATGTCAAAATACGGTCAATGGTAAAAATCAATCAATAGTCAAAATCGGTCAACCGTCAAAGTCAACATCCGGTCAAGGTCAATGATCAAAGTCAACATCCGGTCAAAGTCAACGGTCAGTCAATGGTCAAAGTAAACCGTCGGTCAACTATCGAAGTCAATCACACCCCTAGCCAATTTTCGGTCTTATATCCAGCAACGCTGCTAACCAATTCCCAGCCTAAAACTCTTCCGCACTGCCAACCATTCTCCACCCAAATCGCAAATGACCTCCATCCAATCATAATTTAACCATGCTGCCAGCTAACCTCCATCCAGTCTGCCAGCCAATTATGCTGCCAACCACCATCCATCCAAACTGCCAGCCGCCAGTCCATCTTGCTTGCATGCAGAATTTACCAATAGAGCACTAAATGTAGCAGTTTCATACATGCAGCATTAATCCCAACAGTTACACACAGAATTGATGATGAAGACATAAATCAGCAGTTTCATGGAGAATTCATGGTGGGAGCATAAATGGGCAGTTTCGTTTATAATTCATTATGGGAGCATAAATGGGCAGTTTCATTTAGAATTCTTTATGGGAGCATAAATGGGCAGTTAATGTAATTTATGTTTACATTTAGATATGGAACTGTATAAATAGGGGAGAGGAGAAACCAGGAAAGGGGGTAGCCAAAAGGAGAGAAAACAGAATGTAATACAATTATCAATGAGAAAATACTCCTCAAGGGGATTCACCCGTGTAAAACCTCTGGAATAGCATGTCAGAAAAGTTCTCAAAGGTGCAGCAAAACTATGGTGAAAGGTCCATTAAGAAACAACAACGGTTCAAGAAGAAAAGTCAACAGTTCCTGAAACTGTTACAACAACCGTTGCGAGGAAGAAAAGGCAACAGCTGCAATGGAACAAATCACATTTCAGAAGGCCGTTGCAAGAAGCCTCCGTAGCAAAGATCACAGTTCGTGTAAAAAGAGTCGCGAAAAGTTTTTAAAAAAAAAATCTGCAGCAGAAGCCGGCGGCCAAAGCCGGTGGCTCAACTGGCACGATCCGTTCACCCACTTCTAGATTTCCTTCACCCACGTCATATTTTGTTGACCCACGTTACAAACCCTAACCCACTTCTAAAAGGTCGGTTAACCCACTTCAACAAAGTTTTGTACACGCACTTCAACTTAGACAAAGTTCGATGCGACTATGGGACATCAATCTTCGATGCTCTGGATAGCATACCGTTGATTCTCTGCGAGGTATCACGATGCTCCGCTTTACATCGAAACTCAAATTAAAAAAAAAAAAAAAAAAATGCGAAAAACGACGCAAATATGATGGTCAAACCAGCCAAGTCCCACCATCTCCTGTTATTATATTTGTAGGAACTTGTAGAGACAAGCAGCAAAAGCGGGCATTACGAAGCTGCGGCTCTATAGTTTTTTCCTCTTTTAGAGAGGAGGCGAAAGCGTCTTCAAGACGAATTATTCTAGCGGCAATCGCCGATCATTCGGAGATTAATTGAAGTTTTCCCGATTAAAGAGATTAATCGGGGAGATTATTATAGGCTCTGATTTGGTGCGTCGTTTCACAAGTTAATTCAGTAGCCCTGATTCGGTGTATCTCGGTGCAACTCTAATCCGTAGTCCCAATTCGGTAATCAAGACGTTGTCCTTAACAACGTTCCGGATTTTTCAGCCCCACTCAGTTAGCTTTGATTTGGATTAATACGTCCCACTTGGGCTTGGTCTAAAAATTTGTTTCGTTGATATGTTCTTCGTCCCGCGTCCGAATTGGGTGATTTTTAGCTCGTTGCGATCGCATTTCAATATCCTACGACATGAGGGTGAAATTTTACAATTAGAGAATAATATTTTTCGGGTCCAACAACATGTTTGAAGCAAGGGTCTAACCAACCAATTTCGCTTCACCAATAACTTCTCCTTCGTGCATCCAAATGGAGTGATTTTCTGCCCAATGAGATCGTATGTCAATTCCCAACGTCATGAAGGTGAAATTTCAATTTTCGGAGAAAATTAAATTTTTAGAAATTTAAAATGACAGCACCAAAAACGGTCACATTCAATCACCACCGAAAATACTGCAGTCCAATTGATCGAACTGCTGCAGTCCATTTCTACATAAATATTACAGCCAGTTGGTCGAACTGTTGTAGTCATGTTTCATAACAACAGCTGCTGGCATGTTGATCGAACTGCCACAGTCCCTTCTAATTCCTACAGTCTAGATGATCGAACTGTTGTAGTCCAAATCTACCCAACACTTTTTCAATACAGTTTTTCTCACCACTGCTTCATTCCAGTTTTATGCATAATCATATCAGACTGACTAATCGCAAATTCTTTGGCTCTGATTTAAATGGCAACTATCTTCAATCCGATCTGGACTTGACTGCATCCCGATCCGTAGACAAATCAATTTACAAAGTCGAGACGAGACGTAAGGCAATTATACTAATCATCGTTGCTGGAAAACACCGACATAGCCAGTTGGCATCCTAATCACTCCGTAAACGAAGTCGCAGTTAAGTACTACCTCCGTTTCAGGAAAAGTGTTACTTTCACTTTTTCATTTTAGCCTAAAAATAGGCCAAATTGAAAAAGTGAAAGTAACACTTTTCCTGAAACGGAGGGAGTATATGGTAACATTTTTTGTTTTCATATATATTCATGCATACTTTTGTTCAGTAAGACACCTTTAATGTGGCAAGCATTTTATCAACGAGGGGATGCACACATTTCAATTCTTCGCAAATCTGGAATAGTGGGATTGGCCCCCCGCGCGAATTCCAGATAGCAAACATCGTCAAAATTCCATGCACGAGCAAAATGCAGCAAGGCAGTGCACCCTTGTGCGAGCATTGAGCAACATGACAATTACTATCTATCAAATGAGTTGCATATCACTTCAGCGTGACTATCACTTGGGGGCGAGATATGTGACACCTCATGGTCTGAAATGACTCCTTTGGGGTAGGTTGCGTAAACACTCTATACGATTGGGGGCAAGTTACATAGCGCCTAAATGCAATGCGGAGTTCAACTTCCGTAAATCGAAACTTCAGGTAACCCGAACTTATTAATCCTTAAACGAGTTGCAGGATTAAGAGGGGGCAAGCATACACCGTAATATTTTTACCCATAATATTTTTACGCAATTATTACAATCAGTAATGTTAAACTGCCATAGTTATATTGATTGAATTATTGTACTCCAGTTCAAAATAAACTGCTGCACTCGGTTGAACGCAACCGATGCAGTCCATTTGCCTGCGAATTATGTACTCAGTTGGACGCAACTGATGCAGTCTGGTGACACTCAGTTGGACGCAACTGATGCTGTCTAGTTTTATTTATAACATTTACACCTATGTTTATCGAACTATTTGAGTCCAGTCCCTCAGTAGCTGATGCAGTCCAGCTAATCGTTGTTCTTTACAGTAGATTTATTCGTAACCGCATAATCCAGTGATCGTATTGATGCAGTTGACCTAAACTCATAGTTCCTAACACCAGTAACGCAATTCTTTGCAGTGGAACTTTGTTCATTGTCGATGCATTCAAATGATCGCAATGATGCGATCCATCATTGCTCATAGTTCTATGATCGGTAACGCAATTCTTCTTGCAGTGAAACCTTGTTCGTTCTTCTTGCATTCCATCTGATCGCGAGTGATGCGGCCCATCCTTTCTCGGCAGTTCTGAGTCCAACCAACATTGCTAACGTGTGGAACTTTGTTCGATTCGCATATTCCGGTGATCATGGTGATGCGATCCAGCCTTGCTCGCATTCTGCTGATCCGACTAACGGCATCGCTTCTTCAGCTGAGAAACTTTGTTAAACGCTCTTGCATTCGAGATGATCTGAGTCCGTCCATTGCTCGCAGCCTCCTGTTAGCTAATCAATTGTTCTTTGCGTGGAACTTTGTTAAATCATTGCTTCATTCTAGCGATCTTGATCGGCCATGCTCTCGCTTCCTCACTCCAATCGAACGTCTTCCGTAGCGATGGGACATTGTTCGATTCTTCTGCATTCCAGTGATCACGTGATCTGATCAAGCCATCTTTCATAGCCTCTATGGATCCGGTGATCACCATTCTTGCGAGTGTAGTTTTGGTCAGCGATTCTAGAGTCAACTAATCCCAGCTACTACAGGACAACTTTACTCAAAGCTATTACCGTTCATTTCCAACATCACTCCGTTCCAGTATCACGCTTTCGATGCAGTCTTGTTCATCATTCAGTCAAGTTTTAAGATACAACAACGGTTTACACCCAATTTCTTCCCGCCAATCTCCAAATCACAATAGCATCACTTGGGGGCGTCTTGATTATGATTTCCGCAAACAACAAGGGAAGTTCGCCAATCACCTCGACATCCATAATTCACACTTGGGGGCGAGTTTTACCATAGACTAAGGAAAACATATTTTTCTTAACCCCCAACAAGTTGGAGGTTAAGAGGGGGCGATGTTTGTACCATAAGTAAAAAATACCACTTAATGCGCCAAAATGATACTTGAATCATCTTTCGGACCTCATCTGAGCCCGCTAATCAGTCAACCAAGTAAGCTCACCAGTCTGCACAGACCGGTCAATGGTCAAAATCAGTCAATAGTCAAAATCGGTCAATCGTCAAAGTCAACATCCGGTCAAGGTCAATGGTCAAAATCAGTCAATAGTCAAAATCGGTCAACAGTCAAAGTCAACATCCGGTCAAGGTCAATGGTCAAAGTCAACATCCGGTCAAAGTCAATAGCCAGTCAATGGTCAAAGACAACCGTCGGTCAACTATCGAAGTCAGTCACACCCCTAGCCAATTTTCGGTCTTATAGCCAACAACGCTACTAACTAATTCCTAGCCTAAAACTCTTCCGACCGCCACAACCGTCTCCACCCAAATCGCGCAGTAAACCTCCATCCAAATCTGCAATTTAACCATCTTCGCTAACCAACCTCCATCCAACTTCCCGACCAATTATCTTTGCCAACCAAGATCCATCCAAATCCTACCGCTTGATCCGACTTGCTTGCATGCAGAATTTACCAATAGAGCACTAAATGTAGCAGTTTCATACATGCAGCATTAATCCCAACAGTTACACACATAATTGATGATGAAGACATAAATCAGCAGTTTCATGCAGAATTCATGGTGGGAGCATAAATGGGAAATTTCGTTTAGAATTCTTTATGGGAGCATAAATGGGCAGTTAATGTAATTTATGTTTACATTTAGATATGGAACTGTATAAATAGGGGAGAGGAGAAACCAGGAAAGGGGGTAGCCAAAAGGAGAGAAAACAGAATGTAATACAATTATCAATGAGAAAATACTCCCCAAGGGGATTCACCCGTGGACGTAGGGAACCATGCCGAACCACGTAAAAATATGTGTCGCTTTGGTTCGTTCTTCAAATCAACCCCCAATCCAAAATACTAACAAAACTATCCATTCTTTGTGTTTCGTTCCCAAAAGTGATTTTGGGTACAAACAGTGGATCAATACATATTTTTGGGGAAAGAAAGATAGCATACCTTGATAAGTTCTTGTTGGGATTCGTGAATCTCTTGGGTGTCCCTGGCATCTAGACATAATGTATTGTTTTTTCTGTATTGGAAGCTAGCTTTTGCATGTCTTCTTGATATAATACGGTCCCTGTAGCAGCTCATATTGGGATAAAATTGTCACTAAATTTAAAACAAATTAACTCATGTATCCAAATGTAGTAAAGACTATGTCAGACGGAACGTAAACGTGTTTGGGGACCTCACCATTGTTTTATTCATCGTAAACGCTGCATTAATAACACACATTTTCATCAAAAAGAAATAGATAGAGCAGTAACCTTGTAAGTAGATCAATCCAAATTTTTGGGGAAAGAAAGATCTTTAGCAAGCATACCTTGATAAGTTCTTGTTGGGCTTCGTGAATCTCTTGGGTGTCCCTGGCAACCACTTTTTCATTCTCAGCTAATTCCTTCTCCCATTTGGTAACAAATTCACTAACTTAGGTAATTGAAGAATGAATAAACTCATCCTTCTCTTAATTTGACATTAGTTTTTAATGTATCCTTTTCTTGGTTGAGTAATTCAACGTTGGTTCGCAATTGATTCAAGTTCACTTGCGATTATAACCTTCTCTTTGTTAAGTAACTCAGTATTGCTCCCTAATTTAGACTTTACGAATTACGAATTGAAGTTGGGTTTCAAACTTTATGTTGTTGCTTATTTTGATAACTGATCCCCCATGTTATCACTTTCTGCCAACTTACTTTCTCAAGGGAAGAACATGTTTACTTTCCAAGACCTTCAGAATAAAAATTGAAACTTGAATCACAGAAAACACTTATACAATCCAGATATATGAAAAGGAAAATCTATACTGTAGAAGAATTGAACAATTTGGGGTTGATTAGTGGGTTTTACCTGGAAAGCCTCTTGCACCTCCATATTCTCATTCTTCATCCCACAACCCACAAGAACATGGCAGCCACAGGACCGAGCATCACCCTTTTCTTCTTTCTGAAATTCCAATCTTCTTCGGAAAACATACCCATCTCTAATCCTTCCCCTAAAACTTCAATTTAAATTTCAGTCACTTGATTCAGTTACATCAAGAACCCTAATATCTATTTCGGGGAAAGAACATAAACCCTATCATTTTAATGTTCATTAAAATTCACACATCAATCGTTAATTCTTCCTCATCATACTATGTTCACCAAACCCATCTTTAATTTCTCAATTTCTAACTTAATTAATGATTCACAGAGAAAACCCTAGTTCTCAAACTCAATTGCAACACGAACCCATCAATTCATCCGTGTTTCAATCAACAGCGACACACGATTAGTAGCTCCGTAACTGTATGAGATCTTTCTAGAGAGATTTAACACTGATTAAGAAATAAAAGGATCAAAGAGATTTGGTGAAAAAGGTAAATAGAGAGGGAGGGGAGAGGGCGATGAAGAATAAAGACGTGTTGGGTGAATTATATTTTCTAAGTGAGTAAAAAAATTCCTCAAAAAAAATAAAATAGAATTAGTGACTCCGACGTACCACCTTTCTTTTGATCCCTTCATATGGATTAAGAAAAGATCTTAACGGTTGAGATTTTATTTGGTATATTCATGCGGATTGGGAAGCATGTGTTTCTCTTTGTGCTAATACGAACTCATGTATTCGGTTTTATTATCAACCTTCGCCACAAAAAAAAATCCAAAAAGAATATTAAAAAATTTAGGACATTGTTATCAACATTATGATATAAAAATATCCAAAAAATGTATAATAATGAAGCTGAAAAATAAGAAATGAATTCGATAATTGGTGTATTTCTTTGTGCTTTCTCTTTGTGCTTCCGGTTTGAATTTCGACTACTCACATAGGTCACGAAGTAATTTCGACTAGTTATACAGGTCATGCAGTAGCTTTAGTTCGTACTCGTAGACTCAAGAAGCATAAAATTATGAACCAAGAATCTCCGGGAGGGTTCAGACTTCAAACTTAGCATGATAATCAACGAAATCGATAGATATGAATCTCAATGTCGATTTGAACTTCAAATGTGGTATAGTGGCGTACAAAATATGAACCAAGAAGCTTCGGGAGGGTTCTGTCTTCAAACTTAGCATGATACATCATTGAAATCGATATATATATATGAAATTTAGGTGTTGATTCGAACTTCAAATATGGTATAACGACATACAAACTATGAACCGAGAAGCTCCGGAAGGGTTCAGACTTCAAACTTAGCATGACACATCATTGAAGTCGATAAATATAAAGCTCAGTGTCGATTCGAACTTCCTATTCGGTATAACGACAAACAAACTATTAATCATGGTGCTCTTGGTTGGTTCTAACTTCAAACTTAGCAAGATACATCACCAACATCGATGAATATGATGCTCAATGTCGGTTAGAACTTCAAATGTGGTATTAAGGCTTACAAAATATGAACCAAGAAGCTCTGGGAGGGTTTTGACTTCAATTGCAGCATGATACATCATCGAAATCGATAAATATGAAGCTCAGGGGCGATTCAAACTTCAAATATGGCTATGAGTGGACCACTATAAGCCGAAAACTTGGTAAGAACGATGAATCCATCCATTTACAGGTAAGATTCCTCTAGAATATTCCCCGAAACTTTAAACAAAACCTGTTTTGGCGTATTGTATGCATAACCTGGCTCTGAGATAGAATATTGGCCGGGAGTGGACTACTATAAGTCGGAAACTTGGTAAGAACGATGAATCCATCTATTTACATGTAAGACTAATTCAGAATA
This sequence comes from Papaver bracteatum, assembly GCA_023529315.1. Classification (NCBI taxonomy): domain Eukaryota; kingdom Viridiplantae; phylum Streptophyta; class Magnoliopsida; order Ranunculales; family Papaveraceae; genus Papaver; species Papaver bracteatum. The sequence continues at coordinate 469,491 of JAJJWX010002064.1, read as the reverse complement.
TTAACCGAAACTTTAAACAAACCCTATTTTGGCATACTGTATGCATAACCTAACTCTGAGATTGAAACCTATCCCTGAGTGGACCATTATAAGCCGAAAAGTTGGTAAGAACGATGAATTCATCCATTTACAGGTAAGATTCCTTCAGAATATTTCCTGAAACCTTAAACAAGCCCTATTCTGGCATATTGTATGCATACCATGGCTCCGAGGTTGAAACCTGGCCATGAGTGGACTACTGTAAGTCGGAAACTTGGTAAGAACGATGAATCCATCCATTTACATGTAAGATTCCTTCAGAATATTTCCTGAAACCTTAACCAAGGCATATTCTGGCATATTGTATGCATACCCTAGCTCCGAGGTCGAAACATGTCCAGGAGTGGACTACTATAAGTCGGAAAGCTTGGTAAGAACGATGAATCCTTCCATTTACATGCAAGATTTCTTCGGAATATTCCCCAAAAATTTTAACAAACCGTATTCTAGCATACTGTATGCATAACCTGACTCCGAGATTGAAACCTGGCCCTGACTGGACCATTATAAGACGGAAACTTGGTAACAACGATGAATCCATCCATTTTATATTAGAATTGAACATCACAAGTTCAAATATTACTAGAGTTAGACAAAAGTTTCTCATTCAGATGAACTGAAGACGAAATATATCAGAATTGAACATCACAGGTTAAAAGATTACTAGAGTTAGCCCAGAGTTTCTCGTTCTGATGAACCGAAGATGAAATTTATGAGAATTGAACATCACAGTTTCAAATGTTACTAGAGTTAGACTTGAGTTTCTCGTTCGGATGTACAAAAGACGAAATATATCATAATTGAACATCACAGGTTCAAATATTACTAAAGTCAGACCTGAGTTTCTCGTTCGGATGAACTAAAGACGAAGTATATCAGAATTGAACATCACGGGTTCAAAGAATTACTAGATTTAGACCTGAGTTTCTCGTTCGGATGAACTGAAGATGAAATATATTAGAATTCAACAACACAGGTTCGAATATTACAAGAGTTAGCTCAGAGTTTCTCGTTCGGATGAACTGAATAAATTTTTTATCAGAATTGAACATCACAGGTTCAAATATTACTAGAGTTAGACTTGAGTTTCTCGTTCGGATGAACAAAAAATGAAATTTATCAAAATTGAACATCACAGGTAAGAACGATGGCTCCGAGGTCGAAACCTGGCCGTGAGTGGACCACTATAAGTCAAAAACTTGGTAAGAACGATGAATCCATCCATTTACTTCGAGACATAACCTAGCTTCGAGATCGAAACCTGGAGGTTAGTGGACTGCTCTAAGTCGGCGACTTCGTAAGAACGATGAATCTGTCGATCCACAGGTAAGATTCCATTAGAATATTCCTCCAAACCTTAAACATGTCCGGTTTTGGCAACTTCGAGACATAACCTGGCTCCGAGCTCGAAACCTGGAGATGAGTGGACTACTCTAAGTCGGCTACTTCATAAGAACAATGAATCTGTCGATCCACAGGTATGATTGCTATATTAGCCCACTTAAAATCTGCCTTTGTATCAGCTTGTGCATATTTGCTCTACATCTGCTTATATTCGTGTGTATATATATATGCTCCCTCCCTTCAAACTACCCTTATCGGAAATAAGTAAAGTAAATATTGCTGATTATGAAAATGACCATATTACCCTTCTTGGAAATTAATGCAATAAATATTATGGAGACTATAAAAATGACCAGACTACCCTTATCAGAAATAAGTAAAGTAAATATTACTGACTCTGGAAATGACCATATTACCCTTCTAGGAAATTAGTGCAATAAATAATATGAAGACTATGAAAATGACCATATTACCCTTAGTGAAAATTAGTGCAATAAATTTTATCGAAACTTTAATAATGACCAGGCTACCCTTATCGGAAATAAGTAATGTAAATATTACACTTTGAAAATGACCATATTACCCTTGATGGAAATAAGTGCAATAAATATTATGGAGACTGTGAAAATGACTAGACTACCCTTATTGGAAATAGGTAAGGTAAATATTATAAAATATGTAAATGGTCATATTACCCTTAATGAAAATAAGTGCAATAAATATTATGGAGACTGTGAAAAATGACAAGACTACCCTTATCGGAAATAGGTAAAGTAAATATTTCAGAATGTGACAATGACCATATTACCCTTGATGGAAAAAAGTGCAATAAACATTATGGAGACCGTGAAAATGACCAGACTACCCTTATCGGAAATAAGTAATTTTAGAGAAGGCTTCTCGCTGTTTGCGGCTCAGTCACCTGAGCATTATTTTTTGAGCATTACATTTTATTTTACAACACTTATGAAGGGTTGTCATAAAGTTAGTGTAATAAAGAACCACAAACTTGACAGAACCTGTGATAGTGTAGGATGGTTAGTGGTTTAGATTTCCATGCCTGAGGCTCAGGATCGAATCCCCCCAACCTCATTTTTTCCAACATTATATATTTTTACTTCAACAACACTTATAAGTGTTGTTATAGGTTTCTATTTAAAATAAATGAAAAAAACCAAAACTGGTGAACTTAAAGGATGGTTGACGAGCTAGACTTCCATGCAGTAGGTTCATGTTCGAATCTCCCCTCTAACATATTTTTCATTATCATATTTTTGTGTTCTTCAACAACACTTGTGAGAGTTGTGATAGGCTAAGTCACTACGCTTATAAAACAGAGTTGTTATATCTAAATGTCGTCACAACACTTTTTCTTGAAGAGTTGTCGTTTGTTTTCTTAGCGCAACCCCTTGGTCCTAAGTGTTGATAGTGATGATATACAACAACTCTTCCTTTGAAACCAGTTGTAAAACATAGGACTTTCTACAATGTTTAGAAAAGCGTTGTAAAACCCCAGTTGTAGATGTATATTTTTCCCATAGTGGCCGCCCATTAGTCCCACAAATCGTCCAATTAGGGAACATTAACTAGATTCACTCACTTAATTGTTATTTAATTTCCGGAAAATCCTGATCACTTGGGATTCATCTCATCCAAAACGAATTATATGCGTATTTACGAACTACCGAATCATACAGTTTGTATAATGTTTTGCCACGTCATCACTTTTTTTTCTTTCTTTTATATATTTTTAATTTTTAAAATCTTACGAACACCAATTTGATTTCAGTACCAACAACGTAATGTTATCAACTCATTGTAACGCACATATCAAATCTATAGTTCATGTAAATTATTAAATCATAGCATTTAAGGAGAGATTATGTTAAAAAAAAGTCTTTTTACAGGTTAATATATGTCGAATTTTGAATGCCGATTTTATATCTCTAAAACGAATTATACACGTACGTATGTTGATCCGTATTCCTGCCGAATCACGAACCACTGACCAGATTTTTTATCAAATTTAACTTTTTTTTTTTATTGAAGCAATTTAACTTTTATATATCCGTATAATATTCGTACGTATCATGTTCCAAACATTTTCGGTACCCGGAATTGCTAACTTTGCAACCATTTTAATCCCCAATACAGTAAGAAACATGCCTTCTTATGCATCTTTCTAAAGCTAGTAAAAATTCCAGGAAACTTCCTTAAGGTAGCCATATAACTCTACCAGTTAATATTCCTGACTATTTGGTATTTATTGGACATGAGTGCTAGATATTTTTCAGTACACACTAGTAGCTACTAGCTAGCAGTCAAGACACAGAGAGTGTTAAATGTTGCAAGAAAAATCTGATAAATATATGAATTGGGGTATACACTGAATTTGGCAATTTATAAATAAATCAATTTGCTTCTCGGCAATAAGTTTTGGATCAATGAGTGATGGGGGTTGCGTATGTTACGAGCATGCAACTTGGACCACCAAGTTGGGTATTTTCATGGACCACGCAACCACGCGCTTGATTATTGTCTGTTAGCCGGTGGTCTGTTGGCATAGTATCCATCAAGAAAAGTAGGTTGTTCCATATACATAGGGTGCAATCAATGAGTGATCATTTCGTATATGGAAAAGTTTCAAATATGAGCTTGGATAGCTAGCATGCTTGATTTGGGCAAGGAATCTAGATATAATGCATTTATAATGCTAGACCCAGAAAATCAACAACATATCCTAAAGGGACCAAATTAACCGGCTGGCCATATAGGGAAACGCTATGAACAACACTCAACTTTGTAGAGATCGTTTTTACTAGCGGTTAATTAGAACAGACTCATAATGCAACCTTAGATGTTGATATCAATGTCCAACAACTTTAACACTAAGTTATTCGAAAGTCATGTACATTCAGACAGGTGTATTGTCTGTAAATTGTTCTACCCTTCAGAAAATAAATAAAATTAGGAGCGGAAACATCGAATCTCAGTAAAGAGTCCCCCGGTGAAAAAAAATGCATTATTTCCCGGTAGTAGTAAGTAGTAACTAGCTAGTTAGTACCTTGAGCAACTTAAAATCCTTAGCTTGAAAAAAGACATACAAATTAATTACTTAGGATCAAGTACGTCAATTTCCGGACGTTGGTCCTTGCCATGTGCAAATGCTTTTTCCTAGTTGCAATTTGGGCTGAGAAAGGCCCATGCTACCTAGATCTTTCTCTTCTGTCCTGAACAAATGCAATTGCAATGCAAGAGCAGCAAAATCCAAATTATATTACAGTAAACAAAAGAGAAATTGTACAAGAACAACTGTAATTCACAGACAAACCTTGCTTGGTGTTCAAAACATGAATGGATGAAGTTTTAAATACACGTACGGACGTACCTGAAATAATCATTTCACAAATATCAGAATATTATTTGAATCAAATATAAACTCATGTTTGACTGGCCCTGTAATTCTGAATATCCGAAAGAAAATGAAAAAGAAAGAAAAATAAATGCATCTTTGACTGACCCTGTAATTCATTTATTTACAATGAGTAGCATATTAGCCGGATTTGTTTGACTTCGACTCAAAGGGAGAATTTTGTCATTTGGGCTCTTTGGAGTATGAATCAGGCTTAACACTCGGCTTCTGAGTGAAATATGCAAAAGAAAAGAAAAAAAATTCCAGTTCGTGTAACATTCTCTCTCGCAACCAAAAGCTATTAATGGCTTATGGATATTTTGAGAATATAGATATGAACTTTTGATTAATCAATAATCAAAAACCAGATCATCCACACCAAGCAGGTCAGTCGAATAAGTAGTTGAGACTATCAATTTACTCCAACATCTCACTTTTTTGTTGTTTTAACTTTGGTACTCTGCTTTTGAATCTTCAGAGGTTTAACAAGTTTGTGAGAATGAGATGATAGAATAAGAACAAGACATAAACTTTAACATCTGTTGTGCGTAAATTATTTGATTCTCAACTACTTATATACACATTGAGATGTTCGTTATGTATGAGCACGCAATGCAAGTGAGAGAACTTGTGCTAATTGAATGTAGTTTCATTCTGTAACACGACAAAATATTTAATACACACTTGTGCTAATTATAGTTTGGAAAGGAATCTAGCATATGATGATCCAAATATTGAACAACTTGAAGCGACCATATTACCAACTTGTTACAAACGGAAATGCCATATACCACACAATCTTTGAAAACTTTTTCATGAATGGTAAATTAGAATAGATGCATAATGAAACCTTAGATATTGGTATCAACATTCAAAAATTTACCAGTAAATCATTAGAAAGTAATTTACATTCAGACAACGACTATAGAGCTGAAATTTCTGAAAACATGCGCACCCACCCTAAATATATGTTAATAAACTATTTACCGTTCAAAAAAATGGAGATAAATAGCGAACCCAGTTATGGTAAAAAGACAATAAACAAATTAAAAATTATTACATATGCGGAAAGAAAACAAGATATTAGTGGTAACTTAGAAGGATTTTTTTCCGCAAATATAAACAAGCCGGTTATTCTGCCTCCATTTGAAAACCGAATTCCCAGATGGTGTGGAGAACAAGACAACAGATTGAGGTCTACTGAAAATATGGATATCAACAAATGATTTGTCAAGAAAAGACATCAAGTTGGTAGGTGTGGAACAAGGAGTAAATCATAGCAACTAAATCACGCGAATAAGGAGCCAAAACTATCAATTTACTCCAACTGACATCTCACCGTTTTTTGATGAGAGACTGTAAATCGAAGAACATAACATTTGTTGCGTCGAATTGATTTTCAACTACTTGTACAAGTCGAGATGTTCGTCACCTAGTTAGTAATTCGGCGTATGATACGCGAATTATTCGCGAATTTGTCCGAATTATTCGTTCCAGAATAATACGGCCGAATTACTCTACTACCGAACCTAGTACGCGTGTTTTCTGGGCTTAGCGAATAATTCGCGATTTATACGGGTACGGGAATACTTCGGAATTCGGATTCGTCTGTTGGGCTGTGACGTTAGCCTAAGTATATCTCACACGCCCAACTATAATCCTGCTGGGCTGTGATGTTAGCCCAACTGTACTCTCACAAGCCCAACTATACTTGGTACCATGGATTTTTTATGCAAAAATGCGAGTTGTAAGATTTGAACCTTCGACCTACCACTTATTAAATGGACCTTAAACCACTGCACCACCCGTCTGTTGGTGTCCTAGTTAGGTATATGAAATATATATTACATTTTAGATAACAAATCATGCCCTTCCCCAATTAAAACATATTATTTTATTAATTAATGTGTGCCGTATTTTCCATCCCGAACTCAGACTAGTAAAACGAATTATACACGTACGTATCACGTTCCGTACTACTTCCGAATCACGAATCGTTGACCGGATTTTTGACCGAATTTTATTTTTACGAATCCGTATAATACTCGTACGTATGCCGTTCCGTACGTATGCCGTATCCCGAATTGCTAACTAGGGTTCGTCACATGAACTATATGTATGAGCACGCATGTTGAAAACTTGTGCCAACGGAATGTATTCTGCATTTAGTAACACGACAAATTTAATGTCACGGGACCCCCGACTTAAATTTTACATCACCACGACTTATGTAGATCTTTGGACCCTTTAGGTCTTAGCTCTGGAATCTTATATTACTTGCAAAAGCTCGTTTGGTTGCTAGTAGACCCAAAAAATCAGCAACATATCTCAAAGGGACCAAATTAACCAGCTTGTGTCATATAGGGAAATGCCATGAACAACAGGCAACCTTTGAGACAAATAATAATTTTTACCGGCGGTAAATTAGACAAGCGCACAATGCAACCTCAGATATGGGCAATAATTTTACTGGTGAATTTGGAAACTCATGTACATTCAGATTTCAGACAAGGATTATATAGCTAAAATTGCACCCTCATCCCATCTTTACGTCAATGAATAATTTTACCGATATTAATTGGAGTCGGGGTCGGAAACACCGAGCTTCCGAGTGAAATATGCAATTCAAGAGAATAACAAAAAACTCTCTCGCAATCCCCATTAAAAGAAAACCATTTTTCTCAATGTCTTTATTTGATTTCCAATGCAAAGTCGAATTCTCCTTTTTCCTTATTGTTATGCACACAAAAACGGCAGATAATTTGGCGAAGGACAACTAATAAAGAGGTCTATTAAAAATATAAATACGAAGTTTCCGATCATCCATGTTAGAATATATCCACCATATACAAGGCAACCATGAAGATATAGTCATAGATATTCTAGATAAGTGTTGGAATTACCTAATTTGTAATGTCTAATATGAACTAATATGAACAAGGTTTAAAGAAGTCTAGAGTTAGGTAGAGTTCAAAGTATCTAGAATGATCAAAAGAGGTTGGTCAAATACCATAATTTAAAACATGTGATAAAAATGTTAGTATAGTTTGTAGGCTAAGGAAGTAGAACTCAATTTGGAGTTGCTCACTTGGAGGCTTAGCTAACTAGTATAAATAGGCATTTGTAGTATCATTTGTAGTCATCCAAAGTTAGTGAGATTGGGTCCTCAATAAGTGAGAGATGAGAGCTCTCCTTATGTGAGTTTATGTGTGTGGGGTTTGTAAATCATCTCTAGTATTGAGCAACAATATCATTCACCCTTCGGGGTTTCTCAGTGGACGTAGGCGTTAGTGCCGAACCACTTTAATCTCTTGTGTCTTCTTTGTTTACATCTGATCCTTACTCTTATCATAAATCTAAGATGCTATCAGAGCTCCGAAGTTTCATCTCAATTTCTAATATGGTATCAGAGTCCCGAAACATTTCAATTTCTATCATGGTATCAGAGCTTCGATGCATTTCCATTTCTATCATGGTATCAGAGCCAAGTTCGATCCAAATGGGCGTTTAAGTTTCCGCTATAAGATGAAGTTTAAGTTTCCACTCCTATCAGAGCCAGACCCCACTCAATGCTACTCGTGTCCATCCGTGTGTCAGTAGTTTCCATACCACTCGCATCCGTTATCGGTGTATCTCGTGGTTTCGTACCACTCGCATCCCCGCTTGAGTGTGCGTCTGTGGTTTCCGTAACCACTCAAGTATCCCCGCCAGTGTGCGTCCCGTGGTTTCCGTACCACTCGAGATCGTATGTCCGTGGTTTCCGTACCACTCGATCGGCCGTGTGCATCCGTGGCTTCCGTGCCACTCGCCGTTGTCTTGTTAAACGATTCCGGTCGGTATGTCCGTGGTTTCCGTACCAATCGATCCGCCGGTGTGCATCCGTGGCTTCCGTGCCACTCATTTAGTGTAACCTTTACGCATGGGCAACAATCCGTAGGCCACAATCCGCGTGTAGCCACAAATTGGCGGGATGCAATCCGTGTGCTACAATCCGCCTTCCATGCTTCGATGCGAGGTGTATTCAAACTCGACCATTTCGAGTTTGAGGGGGGGTGTCAGTCCACTTGCAATACTCGTTTGTAATATTTCACATCGTTTGGATTCAACTCTCAATCATCTCAACTTATCATACAACAAGTTCTCCGTTGCACCAGTACTTCCACCTATAGTTTCACCAACATCCGAACCAGTAGTCCCGCCAAGAGGCGCGCCAATATTTCCACCAACAAACTGCACCCATAGGTGCGCCACCGATTGAAGAAGTAGATACACCAACAACCGTACAACGGTTTCACCCATAGTTGAGCCACCGGTTGAACCGGTAGTACCACCAACGGATGCATCTCGTAGTTCACCCACCAAAGATCTCGAGATCTTCCCCGCCATGAACATCATCGTACTCCACGACAGCAATGACCGAGTTCGTCATCGTCCCATCACAACAACTTCCATCCAAACAAAGATCATCATTACGCCATGTTTTCTTTACTGCCTTCCAGCTCGAGCTCTTCCACCTGTAATCATGCCATCACGTTCTCCCGCCAAGATAAACCATCTTTTTCAACAACAGTTCAAGTTGATCACTTCAAAACATTTCCGTGCTCAACTTGAGGGGGGGTGTTAGAATATATCCACCATATACAAGGCAACCATGAAGATATAGTCATAGATATTCTAGATAAGTGTTGGAATTACCTAATTTGTAATGTCTAATATGAACTAATATGAACAAGGTTTAAAGAAGTCTAGAGTTAGGTAGAGTTCAAAGTATCTAGAATGATCAAAAGAGGTTGGTCAAATACCATAATGTAAAACATGTGATAAAAATGTTAGTATAGTTTGTAGGCTAAGGAAGTAGAACTCAATTTGGAGTTGCTCACTTGGAGGCTTAGCTAACTAGTATAAATAGGCATTTGTAGTATCATTTGTAGTCATCCAAAGTTAGTGAGATTGGGTCCTCAATAAGTGAGAGATGAGAGCTCTCCTTATGTGAGTTTATGTGTGTGGGGTTTGTAAATCATCTCTAGTATTGAGCAACAATATCATTCACCCTTCGGGGTTTCTCAGTGGACGTAGGCGTTAGTGCCGAACCACTTTAATCTCTTGTGTCTTCTTTGTTTACATCTGATCCTTACTCTTATCATAAATCTAAGATGCTATCAGAGCTCCGAAGTTTCATCTCAATTTCTAATATGGTATCAGAGTCCCGAAACATTTCAATTTCTATCAATCCACACCGAGCAAATCATCTGAACAAGTAGTTGAGACGATCAGTTTACTCCAACATCTTACTTTAAAAAAAAAAAAAAACATTGTTACTCTGTTTTTCAATCTCTTTAGAGGTTTAACTAGTTTGCGAGAATGGGGATGATAGAATGAAAACAACACAAGAATTTAGCATCCTTTGTGCATAAAGAATTGATTCACCACTACTTATACACATTAAGATGTTCGTTACATGAATGAACTATGTATGAGCACGCCAGTGAAAAAGCTTGTGATAAATGAATGTAGTTTCATTTCGTAACACTATAAGAGTATAAGTTTAATACCAACTATAGGAATGGGTGCCCTTAGACACCTTAATAATGCGACATTTATGAATTGAAGCGCACGAGACAAAGCTTGGATAGATTATGGCTCCTAGCTCTGAAGTTTATCATGAAAATTGTATTTCATTCAAGCTTTGGTGGCGCTTCTGATTTGTTAAAATTTATGTCCACATAACAGATGGGTTTGGCTATATAGGCATGTGAAATTGATGCGTGTGAATAAGGGCAATCAAGTCCGGGTCAAAGAAAATTGTCGAATCAACCTGGTTACCGAGCCGATAACGATTTCTACTCTCTTCCAATCACATTTTGCTCTCCTTCTAACAAAAATCATTATTAATAGCAAAAACACGGTGTGCCACCCATTAGTCCCACATATCGTCAAATAAAGGAACATTAACTAGATTCGTTCACTTATTTTAACAGATGGATGTAATTGTCATCTAATTTCCAGATAATCCTGATTATCTGGGATTTATATACTGCTGGATATTTCAGTACAATAGTAGCTAGCAGGCAAGACACCGAAAGTAATGTTGCAAGAAAAATCTAATAGATATACAAGTCATACACTGAATGTAGCTTTTAATACGAATATCAATCGGGGGTGGATGCAACAACATTTGAGCATTAATGAAGCATTTAAGATCTGGCCGTTATCTTATAATGAAGGAATGATGTTTTTTTTTTTTTTTTTTTTTCCTCACTTCATCTTTTTTTTCTCTTTCTTCGTCTGATGACGTGGCTAGAGATTTAGGGGCGATTTTTCTTCTGAGTTTTTTTCTCTCGTTTCCATGGCATCTAGCCATGTCTCTTCCTCAGCTGATTCTTCTAATCCTGCTCCTTTAGCTGAGATTAACATTGGTTTTGGAGAATTTCCACCTTTATTGGGGGTTAATAGACCTAAATCAATTCCAATCTCAGATCCAAAATCCCTCTCGAATTCGAATCAATCACAACCAGTATTAAGGTATTTTGGTTGCTTAGGTATCAAAAATCTTCAGGCTATCTCTTCAACCAAGCTTGCTTTTGAGGAAGCAAAGGAAATCGATGGAGTTTCTACGGCAGTCTTCAATTCAGGTGAACTCAAAACTCACTTTCTGATTGTGAAGCTTATGTAGTAGGGTATTTTGTTGGGAAGAAACTTCAATTTTCCTTTGTGAAAGAATCCTTAATTGCCCAGTGGAAATTGAAAGGAGATTTCTCCATGACTATTCATGGAGAACATGCTTTTTTGTTCAAATTTGCCCAGGAAGAAGACAGGATTAATGTGTTAGAATTGGGTTCAGTTTTCATAACTAAGAAACTCTTTCTGATTCGTCCATGGTCCATTTCTCTTGAAAAAAACATTGATGCTATTACCTCAGTCCCGGTTTGGATGAATCTCAGGCAGGTTCCTATTTATCTTTGGAATAAATTAGGATTGCAAGTATTGTTGGTACTCCAATTATGGATGATACTCCAACATCGATGAAGACTAGGATGTCATATGCCAGGGTTTTGGTTGAAGTTACAGCTGATTGTGACTTCCCAAATGAACTACCAATTCAGGTGGATGATGTTAAACTGGTAGTGAAGGCAGAGTGTCCTTGGCAACCAAATGCCTGTTCTCATTGCATGACTTTTGGGCAGTCATATACCAAATGTAGCTTAATACCTAAGTCTAAGGAAAACTCTCCTCCAGTTATTCATGAAATTGTAGTTGCTCAAAACAATGTAGATTTACTGGTTAACACAAGAGATACAACTAAGGTTCCAGCTGTAGATGCTTAAATCCCTCTGGTGGTGGAAACACAAGATACTAGTGAGGTTCCAGTTGAAATCACTGAAAGCGAAAAAGGTATTTCACAATTTCAACCTTGCTCACTGAATCCTTTTTCTGTTTTAGATACGGATGCGGAATTAGATGAATCTTTGACAGGGAGTAGAAAAGAAGAAATTAGAGAACAAGAGGGTAACAAGGAAGTTAGCGATGAAAAAGTCACAATTGAATCTTCTGACGATTCTATTGAAGAGTCGGAGTATGAAACGGATAATGATGATATAAAAGTTGAGAAGATGAGAAATCTAGAAGAAATACCTAGAAGGGGGCATATGACTGAGGAGCAAAAGGTTGATAATCCTGTTAACGTTAGTGCTTTGTTAGGTGTTGGAGGAAACAAAGCCGACATGAAGAATGTTTTCAATGGCATAATAGATAGGCAATCCAATCTAAACACTGAATAATAACTTGATAAGCTCAATTGGCCTGGGGTTTCAAATAATGATATGCTTGGTAGAGGGAAAAGGACCCCTGCTAGGAATAAATAGACTTGAGACTTTGCTTGTAAATCTCTTTCGAGCTGGCAGGGTGAGTGCTTTTGTTTGTTGTTGTTAGGGCTTGTTGGCCTTAGTTCTGTTCCCTTTTGCGGCACTTTATTAGTGCTTTCTTTTTCTGTACTTCTCTTCTTCTTTTTTTCAATAAAATTTTAACCTTTCAAGTCAAAAAAAAATGTTTGCTTTTTCTTTGGAAGAGAAAAAAAGGCTAGCTCTATTGGTTCTTTTCTGGTTGATGGAGTAGAGATCAAATTTATTCCTTGGTGTTCAGAAACAAGCTCAATTTCTTCTCAAAAAATCTCTAATGCTTGGATTACTATAGAAGGTATACCTCAAAACTATTGGGATTTAATGTTATTCAACAATATTAGGGCTGCTTGTGGTGGGCTTATTAGCCATTAGTCAAGAGACCAGATCAGGAGAGGTGATTTCAGAAATTAGACTAAAGATGAAAGGTCATATTTCTGCAAGTGATTGGTCCATAGGGCTGACTGTGAAAGAAGAATGGATTAATGCTAAGATTTATGTTGTTGAGAAGCAGGTAGAACAGTCTTTAGGGATTCACCGGAGCTTGGTTTTTGAGCCGGAATCATCTTCCATCAATATCGGTGTAGATAGTGATGAAGCTGTGCGTATCTCTAGGATAAATCAAGGGCTACCAACATTCATCTCACCTCTGACCTGTACGTCCCTTCCCATTAATTCTCAACTACCTCCATTTAATGGGAGTCCAAATTTGTTCACGCTCATATTCTTCTGATTGGTTGATTATTTAATTGATTGCCCCATTAACCTTCATGTTTAGAATCACGACCCTCGTTACATAACTCCATAAATTAAATCAAGGATAAAGATTGAAATGTTACGTGCAAACTCGTTCAGGAGTGTGCATGGCGTGCAGGAAAGTTATTATGTGTTGTATTCTTGGCAACGGAAAAATTTGAATTTTATTGATGCGTTGGCTAAACCAAATTTTAACTTTGGTGGGCCTAAGAAAGGCCTTTACGGTTTTGTTCCCAATGGTTCTATTTCCTTATCCAAAAATTCCAACTTATTAGCCAGTCCCTCAACATCTACGACAACATCCCGTTCAGTTTCTCTCCATGAGTCTCACGTAGATGATAAGGTTTTGGGATTTGAACGCAAACAAAATTGAAATTGTACAAGAACAACTGAATAACTGTGATAAACCCACACGCCTTGTTTGGAATCGAGAACATGAAATTGCGGAGTTTTAAATACATGTACCTAAACCAGAATTGGAACCCAAACCAGAATTGGAACAATATTTGGAGAATGAATTCTACACCTTCAGTTAAACACTTCATCTAGCGTGAAACTCATTTGATACTGCCTAACAGTATGAGAGTCGCAGCTATTATCCCAAGCATAAATACTACTTGCAAGTTGGGTATGAACGGACAGCAAACTCTAACACATTTATTTCTTGAGTGCAACTTTGTTGTCCAAGTATGGATGCATTTCAATTTTGACATGCAGTTTGTTTGGAATTACACAAATAATTTTCATGAATGGTTGAGTAATTGCTTTGAAAATCCAGACATGGGAGGATATGGAATAGATTGGCAGGTTCTTTGTAGTGTTATTGTTTGGCATATTTGGAAAGCGAGATGCAGTGTCACTTTTAAGAAAAAGAGTCAAAATAATGTCATCATAGATAACAACATTGTTAAATACATAAACAGCTACATGACAGTGAAGAACCCAGGGCACAACATAATGCAATCTATATATTACAACCCCTTAAATGATAAAATTTTGAAAGTGACCAAGCAAGCTGGAGGGAAAACTGAACAGATGGACATAACGATCAACATCGCTTTGTCAATGATGAACTCTAGTGCTAAATCTGGAATTGTCCTGACTATGTTTGATTACACAGGACAAATCAGACAAGGTAGAGGGACTTTTTCAGCCGCAACAACCATTGACCAACTTGAGAAAGAAGGAGCGGAAGAAGCTTTCAATTGGGAAAGGGAGTGGAGTGGGCACACCATTACCTTCAGCAGTAATTCAGAACCTACTCTTTTGTTACTTATAAGAATGTATACAAATACAAGACAACAAAGATACAAGATCAGTAGCGAATTCTACAACAACACCGAATTCGATATCAACTTCTTAGCTCAATCCTTTACTTTGATAATGAGATCTGACATAAATTGGGAAGACAGTTTAGCTGTTTTTTGTAACAAGTATTCTATCAAACATAACTGGACAGGATATGCTCTATGGGGGATTCTAACCTATTTGAAATTGCAGAACTTGAATCAAAATGTAATGGTTTATAGAACCTCCAACTATGGAAGTTGTGGTTCCCATTTATCTGTAATATGAGGGAAACCTCTTTTTCTATAAATAAAAATAAAATACATGTACCTAAAATATTCATTTCATCTTAGAAAAAAAAGTTCGGACTGAACCTATGATTGTTTTTATTATCACTAGCAAGATTTGTTTGAATTTGACTTGAAGGGACAATTTTATCATTTGAGCTATTTGGAGTCGGAGTTGGGTTAACACTTATCTTCCGCCGGTGGCGGAGCTGGAAAATAAATGTGGGTGTCTTGAAAACTAATTGGATCGGTGGGGTGGCTTAAACCTTTTTTTTAGGCATTTTTTTTTTTTTGCCAAACTTACAACCATGGTAGAAATTTGAGTTTTTCTGGACTTTGGGATTGATTAAGGAAGCCCAAGTCTATAGGTAGTTCCGCCCCTGGCTTCAGATTCCGAGTGAAATATGCAAGCAAGAGAAAAGCAATAACTCTTTAAAATGTCACTTATGTGGGGTGCCATTTTGCTTGGAGTGAACCAACCCAAATGCAATTGTTTTTTTTGTCCTGTATGATAGAATTCAAATAATTCTTATATATATATATATATATATAGGATTTTTTCCTAATTCAACCAACCTTGATCTCCCATTAAGAGCAAAAAACCACATTCCTCTATGTCTTTCTTTGGTTTCCATTTGATTTGGCAAATCATTTGTGGTTTATCCCTATTCAAATAATTCTTACATATATAAAGGATTTTGCAAAATTATTTGTGGTTTATCCCTATTGTTACGCACACACAAACCACAAATGATTTGGCAAAGGACAACTAATAAAGTGGTCTATTAAAAATATAGACACTAGGTTATTGATCATCCACACCGAGCAAATCATAGGAACAAGTAGTTGAGACGATCAATTTACTCCAGCGTCTTAATTTTTTTTTAAACTTTGTTACCCTGCTTTCCAATCTTGTTTGAGGTTTAAAAGTTTGTGAAAATAGGGATGATAGAATGTAACCCAGACATGAATTTACCATCCCTGGGCATAAAGAACTGATTCTCAACTACTTATATACACATTGAGATGTTCGTTATATGAACCATGTGTGAGCACGCAAGTGAAATAAACTTGTGCTAACTGAGTATAATAATGTCACATTTGTGAACTTTAGCGCACGAGACTCAAGTTGGATAGATGTTGGACCCATTAGTGTAAGAAATACCATATGGTCCTAATAATAATACATTAAAAAGAGTTTGGTCTGGTTGACCTAGTTAACTGTCTGTTTGGTCCATATATTACTGTAGGAGCAGAACCTCGCAACAACTACGTGCTAGCGAAATTATAACCAATAAGTATTTGTGAAGACCTCACAGACCATTTGAAGAATGACGTAGCAGATGCCATCAGCATAATCACGAGGAAAGTGTGAGGGTCCTGCGAGATTTAAGAAGAATTGCGAAGAAAACCCTTACATACCTGCGAGAATGCCGCAAGTCAGATCCGAAAATAAAGGTTAACTTAGCTGTCATCCACTATGTAATACCCTATATATATAGATAAACAGATTTGAAAGAGAAGGGAGATATTTTTGGTGAGAATTGGAGAGCAAGTAGGAGAGAGAGAGTCTGAGAGTTATTTTGATTTCCTTGTACTCTTACTTTCTTTGTTAAGATCTTTAAGAAATTATAATAAAATTTAGATTACAATTCTTGAAATTAGAGTAAACATTTATGTGATCTTAACAGGGTATAGTTGTGGGATTTCCTGCAACTACATAATGGCGCTAGAAACAGGGATTGACTGAAGAAGATTCAATATAGTTTGAAGATAGGGATGAAAGTTGTTGTTGACGATTGAGGTGATAAAGATGATGAAAAAAGACAGTAAATCAGTTAGGGATAAGATAATCAAAGCCAGAGAAGATGGTAGGAGATTGGAGTGTAATTTGATAACGAAAACGATGATTAATGAATTTCATGATAATATCAAAGGATGAATACACAAACGAGATTTTGAAGGAAAGAAAATTATGACGGTGGAGAAGGAATCACCATTGAAGGAATGGGAGAAACAGAAAATTACATTCACAGCAACAGAAATACCAAAAGAAAATTTAAGTCATATAGCTCCGTTGGTAACCACAGTAACTGTAGCGCGAAAAGAGAAGAATGAATCGGTAAAGTCTGTAGAAGAATGGGCGGTGAACAGAACTTTAATAGATACATGAAGTTCAGTTGATATATTATTTTACAAGGCATTCAAAGGAATGGGATACAAAGATGAAGAAATGACTTGTTCAACATATCATATCCATGGCTTTGGCAAATTTACAACAAAACCTAAATCAGAAATTGTGTTGCGAACATTGCTAGGAGAAATTTAAGCTCAAGTGACATTATGTGTATTGGATATGGAGTCACCATACAACATGATGCTAGGAAGGCCGTGGATACATGCAATCAAATCCGTGGCGTATACATTGCATCAGAGCATTAAATTTCCTATGCCAAGTGGAGTAGGCGAAATTAAAGGAGACATTGATGCAGCAAAGAGATGTTATCAAGTAGAGGTGGAAAATTATGAAGGACGGGCAAAGAAGTGAAAACTTCGCTGGAAAATAGCAAAAGAGGCAAAGAAAGAAGAAGAATTTCGAGTTTACATGATAAAAGAAGAAGAAGGAAAAGGAATACCTAGCGAAATTTCGGAAGAAGGAGACAAACCAGTCAAACCAATAAAAGAACCAACACTAGTAGGAGAACCAAAGGTGATATACACTATCGCAGAGCTAACAAAAGAAATAAATATTGGAAATAAAGAATGACCAAAGATGCTTAAAATCAGAACCAAAATGGACGCAAATGAAGAAGAAAGAACAGTCAGTCTCTTACGAGAATATAAAGACATCTTCGCATGGAGCATGGATGAGATGACGGGAATAGATCCTTCTGTTGCGTGTCACAAATTGGAAATCAACAAAGGTGTAAGACCATTCAAGCAGAGAATAAGGAAAATAGCAACAATATACCACCCCCAAATAGAAGAAGAATTATAGAAGATGCTTGATGCAGGAATTATAAGGCAAGCTAAATACCCAGAATGGATATCGAATATGGTTGTAGTTCCTAAGAAATCTTATCCAAAAGATAGTTTTCCACTACCAGATATTCCACAAATGGTCAAATCAGCGGCAGAAAATGATAGAATATCTTCTTTAGATGGATATAAAGGTTATAAACAAATTCCTCTCGCTGAGGAAGATACACACTGCCTTTTTTGCACCTAGAGGGTTATATTGTTACACAAAAATGCCGTTTGGTTTGCGAAATGCTGGAGCGACATACCAGAGAATGGTAGAGAAGGTGTTTCCAAAGTGGATACATAAAACATTAGAAGTGTATGTAGATGACATGTTTGTTAAAAGTAAAGAAGCTAAAAATCATGTGCAAGATTTGAGAGAAATTTTTAAGCAGATGCGACAATTTAACATCAAGATGAATCTGGAAAAGTGTATTTTCGGTATTGCGTCGGGAATTTTTTTAGGTTACATTGTGTCAAAGGAAGGAATACAAGTTGATCCTTAGAAAGTACAAGTAGTTCGTGATATGCCAACACCAGCGACGGTGAAAGAAGTACAGAAGTTGAATGGGCTTTTGGCTTCACTGGGAAGATTCATTTAACGATCATCGGATAAATGCAAGCATTTCTTCAGTATATTAAATAAGGGAGCAAAGTTTAGATGGACGGATGAATGTGATAAAGCAATGCAAGGGATAAAAGAGCATTTGATGAATATATCTATCTTACAAAAGGCATAACCAGGGGAAGAATTGTTAATCTACCTTACGACAACTTCGCATGCTTTGAGTGTCGTGTTATTACGAATGGACGCAATGGTAGAAAAGAAAATTCACTACATCAGCAAAACATTTAACTCAGCAGAGAATTATTCGAAGATCAAAAAATTAATACTGCCATTAGTTTACGCAACCTTTTAGCTTCGTATATATTTTCAAGCCCATAAAATAAGAGTGTTAACAGAGGTGCCAATTAAATCAGTAATGAAAAATTCAAAAAGATCAGGCAGAGTTGAAAGATGGAATCCACAAGCGGGGCATTTTGAGATCAAGTATGAAATATTATCTTCGCCAAAATCAAGTTGTTGCGAATTTCTTAGCAGAATTTCCATTGGAAAATGATGAAGTTGTGGAAGAGATGATGGATATAGAAGAAAAACATGGGAATCCAAGAGACTTGCTGACAGAACCTGATAGATGGGAATTATTGGTGGATGGATCATCAAATGGAGAAGGAAATGGGGTTGGAATTGTCTTAATTTTGCCAGAAGGAACGAAAGTGGCTTTTTCCTTCAGATTGGATTTCGCATCCACTAACAATGAAACGGAGTATGAAGCAGTGATACATGCTTTAAAACTCGCAATAGAGATGAAGTTAGAAAATGCAAGAATCACTAGTGATTCGCAGTTGGTCATTCGCCAAATAAAAGGAGAATATATTACAAACGAACCCTCATTGAAGAAATACAAGAAACTTGTTGAATAATCGTCAGCGAAAATCCCAAAGATAAAATGGAGGCATATATCAAATAAGGACAATAGACTAGAAGACGCATTTGCCTTTATCCTAAGCATGATGGTTGATCCAACTGCGAGATGCATAAAGATACAAACACTTCTTTCGCATTCAATCAACAAAGAAGAAGAAGAAGAAGAGACAGATGTAATGATAATAGAAGGTGAAGAGGATGAGCAAGCGAAGAATTTCTCAGATTGGAGAGTCGAACTTCATGAATATCTAGAGAAAGGAGAGGTACCAAGGAATAGGTTGGAGGCACATAAATTAAAGGGTCGTGCAACAAATTATGAACTTAGAGATAGGATATTGCATCAAAAGTCATTTAACGAACCATCACTTAGATGCTTGACACGTAAAGAAGGAGAAGAAATATTAAAAGAATTACATTACGGGGTTACTGGTAATCATAGCGGAGGAAGATCTCTAGCAAACAAAACAAAAACGCAAGGATATTATTGGCCGAACATGCATGAGGACACGAAAGAAGTGTCAAGGCGTTGCGAAGAATGTCAGTGGCACGGTAAGAGGATACATGCACCTGGAGCACATTTATCGTCTTCAACAAGTGTGTGGCCCTTTGGAAAATAGGGTTTAG
Organism: Papaver bracteatum; assembly: GCA_023529315.1. Taxonomy (NCBI): domain Eukaryota; kingdom Viridiplantae; phylum Streptophyta; class Magnoliopsida; order Ranunculales; family Papaveraceae; genus Papaver; species Papaver bracteatum. The sequence continues at coordinate 449,337 of JAJJWX010002064.1, read as the reverse complement.
ATATTATGAGACCATTTATACCAGGATCTGGGCAAAGAAGATATCTGATTGTCGCAACAGATTATTTCACAAAGTGGGCAGAAGTAAAGGCAATACAACATATTCGCGATAAAGATATCTTCAGTTTTATATTTGAAAATATCATCTATAGATTTGGAATTCCTGCACAGTTGGTATCTGATAATGGAAAATAGTTTGAAGGACAGAACATAGAAATGTTGCTTAGTGCATTTAAGATAAAATGTGGGAAGTGTACACCTCTGTACCCGCAAGGTAATGGGCAAGATGAGGCAACAAATAAAACAATCGCAGATACACTAAAGAAGAAGTTAGAAGGGAATAATAAAGGATGGTGCGAACAAGTGCATAATGCAGTTTGGGCTTATAATACAACCAGGCGAGAAGCTACAGGAATGTCACCTTACTGTTTAACATATGGGGTTGAAGCAGTACTACCAACTGAGGTCATCATTCCAACCACAAAAATAGAAGCATGGGAGAAAAATCTAAGTGCGGACACGATTTTAACAAAACTTGATGAGCTAGAAAAAAAGAGGGAGAAGGCGCTACAACAGATGGGGAACTATCAGCGAAGATTAGCCCGAGAATACAATAAGCGTGTTAAAATAAGAGAATTTCAGCTAGGGGATTTGGTACTGTGAGAAATACCAGTATATCAAAGAGGTAATGATGGAAAACTAGAAAATAAGTGGGATGAACCATATATCATCAAAGAAATAGTTGGAGCAGGGGCACATAAGTTGATGGATCCTGAGGGAAAGGATATTGGCCACAAGCTAGATCGACCATGGAATAGACTATATCTAAAGAAGTATTATCCCTAAAAGACCTGGAAAACACAGTTGCGAGATTACATTTGTTTAAAGAAAAAGAAAATGTGCGATAATTTCACATAGATTATATTTACAGAATGAAATCTTGCGGTAATATTGCAGAAATTGTATATGCAGAAACAAAATAGAGACATGCGATAATTTCGCAAGAAACACAAAGATAGATGCAATCCTTTTATGGCGTACACCCTAGTTCGCGAATAAAATTTCGCAAGAGGCAAATATAAGACCTAAAGTGCGTCATAGAAGGGGGTACCTATTGCATGGCTCAGGGAAAGGTTACACCGCCCCCGGAACCTTAGTCATGGAGATTTGGGGTCAATAAAGCCCATCCAGGATAGGTACCTTGGATTTTCAACCTAAACTTATAATTTAGGTTAGACGACTAAGGGTTTCTTCTAAGGAGTGAAGAACTCGATCAAGGCACTGAGGTACACGGTTGAGCCAAGAGTGCCTGGGGCGTATGGAGCATACCTGGCCATTCTTGGCAAGTCTTGGCTATGATGCACTCGGTCCAAAGAAAACCCCGCTTAGGGTGCAGTCTCGTAACCATGAGCCATATAGGCAAAGGGATAAGAGGCTGCGAAAACAACTGGTTATTGTTAAGAACTGATGGGAGGAGCCAACCTTGTATGGTAGCGGTACGTCTCCTTGAAGGGGCAACCAGGGGGATGATAAGGACTGCACCCTCCATTAGGGAGCTGACAAGTGTCAAAGACGCAAATGTCATGAGGTTTTTTACTCACGTGAGTATTAAGGCTTGTCATATTTGTGCAACGATCCTGAGGAGAAAAAAATACTAGAGAAAAGATAAGACGAGATCAATTGTAACACCCCGAGTTCCGGACCAGGGTCAAAACCATATGGAGATCCGAACTCGAAGCGTTACGGGTTGGAAAGAGACTTAAAAGTTTATTTTTATACTAAACATAATTAAATCTTTATATACATGAGTTGATTCATATGAATTTACTAAACATCTTTAACAACATTTCAGTTAAGATTTACATTTCAAGCAATACAATAAAACAATTCAATCACTAAGCTACTCATTTCGAGCTTTCGCTGCGCCACTTTGATAAATCTGTAAGGATGTCAATTAGGGTGAGATGACATCTCAATAGAATGCATTCCAAATTCTCCAAAGATGCAAAAATATAATCATTTTATCAAGCAAAAACATATACCAAGAATCACATTACTACTTTGGCGAATCAATGTTATATTCGAAAATGACATTACCAATAATGTTTCTAATAAATCATCTTATTTATATTCCAATCAGAATTCACAACTCCAATAATATTTCCAACAACTCGTCTAAATTCAGATTCAAGACATGAGTTCATAACATCAATAACATTCTCAACAATTCATGCAATTAGGTTTCAACTCATGAGTTTATAAAATCAATTATATTTCCAATAAATCATTTAATCTATATTTCAACACATCTCACCAACAAATCTTGAGTTAACGGTACGAAAACCTTGGTTCGTACACCCACCTATCGTTTATCGGCACAGACAGCCTCCATCGATGGTCAGGAACAAAAGTTACTATGGGGATCATACCCATATGCACTTGGGGATCATTACCCATTTTATTCACAGTACGAATACACCACCTATCGTTTATTGGCACGGACAACCGCCATCGATGATCGGGAAACACAAGTTCCCATGGGGATCATTACCCATTTAATTCTCGGGGATCATCACCCGCCGTTAGCATGAAATCATATTTCATCTAACGGAAAAACATGAACTCATTTCATTTTAAAAATATTTTTTAGACACAACACAAGCAACCATGGCTTAAGAACATAAATTTCTTTCAAACATTCCTACAAACAAGTTAACTGCATACATTTTACATCATCAGTTTAAGGTGATAACTTTTTCCGATCAACCTCAAAATTATAGTGAACATTCTTGACATCATCACATATAACATATCAACTCTCATAGTAAACCAACGGTTGAACCAAAAGATATTGAATTTCCAATAGCATCCTAAAAACTGGGAAGATTATATATTATTACTAAACAATTCATGCTAAATTTATAGTAACCTCAAATTGAGCAAATCCAACTGAAAATGAAAGATAACATACAAATCTATAACTTTGATTAAGATCAAAACTCATTCAATCATAATTAAGGTTACCTAAATCATGCAAAAACATGACAAAGAGAAACTACACAGAATTTCAAAAATCATAATCAAAATTGCAAGAAACATTCAACGGTGAATTTATGGTAGATTATTCCCAAATTGAAACCAGTAAAACCCAATCATATTATATATCATAAGAACCAACCTGATCATCAATCGGATGCATAATATTACGCAGATAAATTTCAGAAACCTAACTATATAAAATCATAAAAGAAAACACATAAGGACAAACACACCAAAAGAGACTTCACATTCTACCTCTCAATTTCTACAAACTCCACTTGATTTCTTCCCTAAAAATCTCTAGATCCATCTCTTTGTTCTTCTCCTTAGCCTTATGCATTCTAACTTTCCTTTTCCTAATCTTTTGATTATATAAATATTAATAATACTAATATTCATAATGATAACTAATATTTCTATTTCTTTCTTTCTTTTAATTGTCTTTTCATCTTCTATTCATTTTATTTTATTTATTAAAATAAATTACGTGACTTTATTTTCACCTAAGTTGTGTCCCTTCTAGTTCAATTAACCCACCTAAGTTAAGGTAGGGGAAACAATATAAACCACATGGTTAGCTAATTTGGGTATAACCCGGCCCGAAACCGCAACTAAAAATAGAGGGTATTATATCAATGGGTCAATGCATGAAAGTGCATAGACATCCTGCGATTTCGTCGCAAGACGGCAATGTCATGGGGCAATATGTTCGCAAGAATATTTAGGCCTGTCATATTGTCGCATGAAAAACATCCTGAAGAGGCAATAATACTAGAAAAATGATAAGACAAGATCAATGGGTCAATACATGAGAATTTAAAGACGGTCTGCGATTTGGTCGCAAAGACAAAGGGTGGCGAAATAAGACCTTTACTTAGGAAGGCAAAATAAGACCACATAAGAAACTAAAAAAGAAAATATAATTGCGAGACATACTTTGAAAGATTACGAGTGTTTATGGGTGAAAACTATTCCTGCTAATTTTGGTAATTTGGGGTGTGGATGGGGAATGAATTTAAACCTAAAACAAATGCACTGCGCGGTGAGTTCTTGTAGATTCGAGAGATCAATCTGTGCAAGTTCGGCCTAAACAAAAAAATGGCCATTCCAGACTTGTTTCGGTCACAAAGTGAAGGACATGGGGTTGATCTTAGGGAGGGAAGCGAAGAAGGTGTTGAGAATGTGAAGGTGTTGGCTATGCAGTACTTGTATCAGAAAGCTGAACTGGCTTGCAGGATGTAAGCTATCAGTTCCGGTGTTTGAATACGATTATATCAACACTTGATTCTGTTGTCTGGACTTGTGTTGTTGTTGAAAATAGGGCGGAGAACCTATTTATACAAGCCTTTTATCCTAACCTTCGTATCTCGTGGGAAGTGGAGAAAGTGGAGTGATGGAGTAGTGTGTTGGTGTCACATGACCAGGCTTGCCCACTTCTCCCATCATCACTAACCGTCCATGACTTCCTGACATGTTCTTATGATGGCGCGTTGTGCGCTACACGTTGTAAACCGCCAGACCAATACCCTAGTATGTATCCCCCAGTTTGTGACATGATCGATGTCTTGAATGTTTTTGGAAAACATGTAGCATGTTGTTGTGGCTTTGCAAGTCAGGATTGGGAAACTTTCTAGCTTGGTGACCTTCGACGGCCGAGATTTTGCATCTTGAGAGGAGGGGAAACCGTTGATTGTTGCACTAGAAACCCTAATTAGCGCCCCTTACTAGAATCGTTGTAGAATTCTAGTACGGACTCGGATTTTGATGGTCCGCCCCTCCATTCCATACGGAAAAGAATTTCCTATCTCCGAATGAGGGAATATTTAGGTTTTAAGCTCGTTCGGGAGGAGAAAATATCCCGAAAGCAAAACCCAGGAAGAATTTAGGAAATTGATACTTGTGAAGTATCGTGTGTATAATATGCAGGTACTGCATTGAGTATATCCAGCATGGTTTGGAAGTTGCGCATGCAAACCCTTCCTTGACCGACCACATGGTGTGGTAAAGTGGCGGATGGTGATCACCATGACTCCGCACTGACTAATTAACTCATGACCAGGGCTATATAACCGAGCTGGTGAAGTTGGACGGATGAGATAATCTTTGAGACACTCATCTGCGACACTTGGTGGAATTAGGGTTTCGAAGGAGGTGCGCAAGCACTGCTCTTCACCCTGACCGAAACCAGGCTTAGGGAACTATTCTGGACTGGCCGATCATACATGTGTGTAGATGGTGTGACGGTGTAGGCGCCTATACCTACCGTCACTAGTGGAAAATCAAAAAAAAAAAGTCTGACAAAAAAACACTTAATATCCCTAAAAACGTCTGCTTTGGGGAGCCCTAATATTGGAGTCTTATTTCTCAAAACGTCTGCTTTTGGGAACCGTTCATTTGGTTCAGTTACGACATCCATTGGTAGTCAAGATAATACTGCTGACAGAGGTAGACGTTTTCATGGATTATATTATAAATAAAAAAATGCGATTAATTCATCTGAATCCAAAACTGATTCAACTGAATCTTTCAGCTGGAACTAGAAATATATATGTAAATATGAAACTTTTCAAATATCCTAAAATTGAACAAAAATTTGAATCAATATTATATTAAAATCAAAATTTGTTATACAACTTAGAAAAACTAGAATTACTCATAATCCAATTCTGAATTTTCTTTTTGATAAAACTACTAAGGCAACTTGACCTAAAAGTATCACAATCCATATGGTAATATGGTGTTCAATACAACTCCAACATTATGAGCTTTGACCCAACGTAGCCCTTCACAAAATCATTTAGACTACCAGATATCAACAAATCTTTACGAACAAGAAGCGTTTCCTGAAAATAACAGAAACAAGCATCTTAGTGACTAACATGTTGTACTTCATTTACACTATAAATAAATACATGATCATCGATGAGCGGAATTCAAAGGAAAGATGCATACAAATAATATGACTTCAGCAAGGACAACTAGAAGTAATTTGGGTGTAATATTAAAAGACAAATTTGATGTATTGCAAACATATTGAGACAAATTTGATGTATTACAACAATATCAAGTGGATTCCTAAGAAATCCCATCCCTGCAGTAAAGGAAAGCGATGCTAATGGTTGTCATATGCAAGTTTAACTTTTTCAAGGATCTGCATTAGCAAATAATAGCATATCAAGCATGTCTACAATAGATAACATACATGGTGTAATCTAGGCATGTCATACTCAACCAACAGAAGCTCGATCAAGAAAAAAAGATAGAAACTCAATCTGGTTCAAAATGAAAAAAATATATATGTATCCACGTTACAGAAGTTATCAGATGCTATGGATCAACAGTTTAAGGTGATGGGAGACTAACTACATGACCCTTCATATCAGACTGATCCTCTTTAAAGAATATTTTACTGCAAAGATAAAGCATACACAAAGCATCAGAAAAAGTATGAGCATCCAAACGTCCCAATCACCATTAATTCAGATATATCGACAGTGCTTGAGCGAAAATGTTATGCTAACAAATTACACATGCACCTTGAACATGTTTTTCCTAGCCTACAAATCCAGGTGTACTCAGGCAACTTGGTATATGCAAACTTTCTCAATTTCGTAGTCTACAGATCCAATTACGCTATGGGTCATAATATTTTCCATTAGACTTCCAATCATTCAACATAAAACAATTTAGTAAGAAATATACTACAAACCATTAACTATGTTACCACTGAAAAACTTGTTAAAAAATAGATCTATGATTTTCGAATCGTATTTTAAGAAAGTAAATTTTAGAAAAGAAGTACCTATGAACTCAAAAATCCATAAGGATCAAAACTAACCAGTATCTTATATACTATAACCAATGGACATCAATTACCATACTTCATTTAACTCATTCCAACACATATCATACAGAATCATAAAAAATTTACACCCTGAAAAAATCAGAGTCTCTAGATATTTTCTAATGAACATCAAACACAAAAAAACATCATTGTGAGAAATTAATACTTACATACCACTCTTCTTATCCGCGAGAGAAATCCCTACAAACATCAAACAACAAAAATCCATCAATATTCATACCAAAACCCATTTCATAATCCATCAATATCCAAGCAATCGAAAAATACTAAGAAATTCGACGATATAAAGAAACAATTATAAAATACTATCCTTTAAAACACCTGAATCACCCAAAACAAAAACATAAAAAACATTTCAGAAATCAAATCAACATCGGAGAATAGATCCGAAACAAAACATAATATCTTAATTTCAAACACATGGAAAGAAGAACTATTACCCAAAGATGGATCTTTTCCTGGACAGATTGATGCTCAAATCTATCTAAGTTCCATAATATCTGACCCACGGTACAACTTTAAGAATCTTGATTTCTTTTTTCTTTTAAATTTCCAAACTGAAACAACAACACCAACTAATTAATCATCATCAGAAATTAAAAAAAAATCCAAATTGAAGAAACAAAATCAGAATAAATCGAAATTGAATAAACAAAAACATAACATAACAAAACTTGTATGTAAATTCTCTGTAGTATAACAGAGAAATGGCATCGTAAGTATCTTCTCTTTCATCTGCAAATCATTAAACTCAACTTTCATCACTTGTTTAATGACGGCCGCGAATAAATTTGGTAAAGTGAAGGATTATTAGGGTTTTAAAATTGGGAATTTTGGGGTTTTTTAAGAGGTAATGAGAATTGAAGTAAAGGGTTTTGTTTAATGAGGATGAATCACAAGATAGGGTTTTTGATTTAAAGGTAAGAAAAAAAAAAAGGGTCATCTGTGGATTTATTAGAGAATTTAATTTGGGTTTTGTGGAAGAGATGTCGAAAGGGGTTTAGATTTAGGAGAAACAAAAGGGAAATCAGTTAATGTTTTTCTGTTTCACAATTCTAGAAGAGGGGTTTCCTGGAGAGAAGGGATTTTGAGATCTGTTTCATGGAAGAGATGAAAATGGAGAAGGAGATGGGGATACAGAGTAAAAACAAAAAAATAGTGATATAGAGAGATATGATGGAAGAGGCGGACTGATCGAAGACCATACTCCTTCTGCACACTTCCCTAATAAAAACAAAAGAGTTTTCTTTCAACAGTCTTAATTAGACTCCACGTGGAGCCATTATGTTTCCAAAATTACCTCTAATATTTACGTCTTCCAAGGGAGCTCTCCTTGTTTTTATTACAAATATGTCTGCCATTGGGAGCCCATTCTATAAAGAAAGCCTTTGGTAGACGTTTTTATAAATCCTAAATAAACTTTAAATTTTCATTTTCCACTAGTGCGTCCCATTAAAACGTGATCTGGGTCACTCAATTCATCTAGAGAAGTTGAGTGGTCGAGATCAAATTGCGACAGAAGATTAGTGCTGCAAAAGCCGTTTTCTATACCAACTGCGGGCGGGCGTTCCAAGACGACCAGGCTTGGTCGGTCTTGGTCGACTGCTCCAATGTGTAGGTGGTAGGCTGGTGTTCACGCCTATGCCTTACCGTCCCATGAAAACACTATATATAAGCCACCCAATTCGTCCGGAGAAATCGAGCGGTTGAGATTAGTTTGCATCTTGGGAGGTGCGACCACGCATGTTGGAGCGAAAGATTTGGGGATAGCCAGGCATGGTATGCCTTGGACGATCAGGTGAGGGGATAGATGGGTCCACGGTGGTCATGTTGACATGGCCGGACCTGCTTTGATCTAATCTCGGAACCTCCATTCGTGCCGGAGAAGATGGACGCTCGTGATTCAAAACCCTAATTTTTGGGTTTCAAAGCCGTGCGTCATGCTCCATTCAGGCGCACGATTTGGAATGACCAACCATGCTTGGTCCTGACCGATTGGTCAGGTATGTAGGCAGGCCTGCGGTGATTGTATTGACATACTCCGTGCCCTTTGAATCTACATCTGCACCCTCCATCTATACCTGCGAAGATGGATGGTTGAGGTTGTTTTGCGACACATGTAATGTGCCGCAGACCCTAATTTAGGGTTTTCCATCCATACTGCTATGGTTTGGACGTTTTGGCAAGCTAGGCCGACCATGCGGGGTCCGCGTTGGCTCGGCAGGTATTCCATACCTGGTTTGGGGTTATGAAATCGATATGGGCCATCCAATCAGGCTGGTGGAGTTGGATGGTCGCGATCATTTCCAGACTGATACGGTCAGTCTGGATGCTCAATCGGTCTAGTTTAACACACCGAGAGGGGCTCAATTGGGCTAGTATAACACACCGAGAGTTCAGCCTGTATGGGTATTTCGTACATGCTTTTATTATAATGCTTGGAGATTCGTGTTACTCTGCTAAGAGAAACACTCAGTCGTCATGCCGCACTGATAATGAGTACAGGAAATACAAGGCTGTTTGTGCATTAATTAATAATGCTTGAAATTCACAGGGTATATGGGATTGTTTCTACATGCTCCAACCTAGATGAATTTCGTGTATTTTAGAATGGGATTGTTACCACATGTTCCATCCTAAGTGAACTAATAAAGTGAAGGAGTATCCATCACTCATTAATTTCCTTATCATTTACAAGATGTTGGCGCACAATTTTTTGGCTTTTACAATCTTAGCCTTAAATGAAAATCCACCATCAACAACGAGATATATTAAATAACATGTTTTATAAATATTAACCATTTAATATTTCGCAGATAAAAATACAACTTCTCGCAAGAAAGATAATGAGAGGCAGGTATGGGAATTAGTAAGAAGAAGCATTATCTTTCTCGCAACTGTAAGTAAATTACAAGGTTCAGTGAAATACATCATTCAGTCAAGAAGAAATAAAACAACTTGAAGAGCTAGAGCTAAATAGCTAGTTTTAGACTTCAACGTTAGTTTTTCCAGAAGGAGTTGACAAAGGATCTTCCGCAGCTTTCTCACTTTCGCGAGTATTCTCCTTCTCCTGATCCATTCCAGTTTCTTCCACACCTTGGTTATCGCCAGCATCAACTTCTTTAGAGGGTTCTTCTTAGAGGTGGCAATCAAGCCGAAACCCGCGGATAAACCCGAACCCGGCCCGTGAAAACCCGAACCCGGCTTGACTTGGTTATAAACAGGTCGGGCGCGGGTTAAAGAAATGATGACCCGTTAGTAAACGGGTTAACCCGTGCCAGTCCCGTAAACTCATGGGTATACGGGTAAACCGTGTCTGATAAAATAAATTTAATACTCACCGTTGGATATAGAGATAACTTAATCATAGCCCTACATTTAACATATAAAAACACTAACCCTAGAGACAATCGAATGAATCTTTTCATTTCTTCTTCCTCCTAATTTTTTTTCTCCACAGTCTTCTCGCATTGCGCTTTGAGCGCCCCCCTCCTCCGTCTTCAGAGTTCAGACTCCCCAGTCTCACCATCAATCACTCCTCCTCTTGCAGTCCCGCTGTTGATCAGGTTTCTACTGTTGCTAAGTTTCATTCACAAGCTGTACGTATATTATATTTTCTCTTAATTTTTATGATTTTTTTGTTTGTATCATATAGGAACTGACTGATTTGGATGGTTACTCTAATTTGGATGGGTACTTTTTATGATTATTTTGTTTGCAAGTGCTATTGTATCTTACTTTTAATTTAGGGTTCTTTGATTTAGGGTTCTTTGATTTAATAATTGATTACTGTAAAATGGATTATGAATAGAAGAATTAAAGGATGGGTTTTGATTTGGATGGATGTTTGATTTGCGCTTGACTGATTTGTGTGATTTTGTTGAGATTTTATATGCAACAGGATCTAACTATGTGGTTTTAATTAGGGATTTGCTTATTTATGTGATTTTGTTTTGTGCAAGCAATTGTCTCAAATCCAGACTATCCAGTAGCCATGATTTAATGAAAATGTTGGTATCCAACTATCAATGATACTGTGATTCTGTATTCATCTTTATATTTATGAGATTCCTTGATTGTTGTTTCTTTGTTGAGTATCCAACTATCAATGATACTGTGAGTCTGTGATTATCAATTAAGTGGGATGCAAGTTAGTAATGTACTAATTTGTGAGTAATTTTCCTATTCTTGTGGCTCTATCCAGGTTCCAGGATGTCAAGTGTACAAGAACAAGGCCATTATAATGATGTTATGAGTAATGAATCTAATGACGGTGATGATGTTGAGATGCTAGATTCTCAGGAATGACTCAGAATTGTTGGTTGTGCAACTGCAGCTGCACCCGTTTCAGGTGAGAATGATCATAAACTTAGGTCTGATGTTTGGGAATATTTTAAACTCGTGAAATATGAAGATGGAACGAAGAAGGGAGTGTGCAAGGCTTGTAATATTTGATATAAATATGATAGCAAGAATGGTGGAACCTCATTTATGATAAGGCATAAGTGCATGAAGCGTCATTCTCAGGACATAGGGCAGATGATGTTAACTGCAAAGAATGGCCTGCTGTCATCCCGCGTACGCAAAATTGATCAAATGAAATTGCGAGATCTTTTTTCAGCATTAATCATTGCAAGAAATGTCCCATTTGCTTTGGTGGAGTGGAAAGAATTTAGGAACATATGTTCTTATTTAAATGAGGATGCTAAGCCAATATCAAGGAATACTGGGAAAGACGATGTTGTCAAAAAACATAAAGCACGAAAAGAAGGTATTCAAAACAGATTGAAACTTGCTCCAGGTACGATTCAGTTCATATGTGCTTATTTATGTATGAGTAATTGATTATGATAAGATGTGTTGATGTGTATGACTTATCCTTACAGGTAGGGTGTGTCTAACATCAGATATGTGGACTTCCGTTACGACTACAGGGTACATTAGCTTAACTGTGCACTTTCTTGATCAAAATTGGGAGTTGAAGAAGTATCTTCTGAATTTTTGTGAACTTCCACCACCTCATACAGGTGAATCAACTTACTTGAGATATTTTACTTTACGTGTATGTGAGTAATGTACTAATTTTACTGTCTCATGCAGGTGAAAACCTTTTTGCCAAGCTATTTGCAATGATAGAAGATTGGGGAATTGAAGCCAAAGTATCCAACATCACCTTGGATAATGCTGCAAATAACGGAGCTTGTGCTAGAATTATGCAGAGTAGACTTTTTGCAAAGAATATTTTGTTTAACAAGGGAAAATATTTTCATGTGCGTTGTTGTGCTCACATCTTAGCTCTGATTGTAAAAGATGGACTTGTGAAGATTTATCCAGCTGTGCTTAAGATAAGAAAGTCAGTGAAGTCCCTTAAAAAGTCCCAAGTAAGAAAACAAAAGTTCTTGGACAAAGTTAATACTTTAGGAATGTCTGGAATAAGAAGGGGTATTCTCCAAGATGTCAAGACAAGGTGGGTTTACACTTCTATTTCGGTTTCCTATTATTCCTTCTTTTTGTGTTAAATGAACTTGACATTGTTGATGCTCACCGAATGTTTGTTTTATACAGGTGGAATTCAACTTATCTTATGTTAGACAGTTGTCTTGTTTATAAAAGTGTTTTCGCTCATTTTAAGGAGGTGGATCCAGACTACATAGACTGTTCAACTGATGTAGAATGGGAGCAAATTGAAGTTGTCACAAAGTTTCTCAAGACGTTTTATGATCTTACAACTGTATTTTCTGGTAGTAAGTATCCTACTTCCAATCTGTATTTTGATGGTGTTTGTCAAGTTCGGGTGTTATTAAAAAAAGAAAGCACAAATGAAATTGAATACATTAGGGAGATGGTAAAAGAGATGCAAGAAAAATTTGATAGTTATTGGACGAACTTGAGTCCTATATTGGATATGGCAGTTGTGTTAGATCCTAGATGGAAACTGAAGTATCTAAACTTTGTAATGTCCAAGTTGTATCCTGATGTAAGACAATTAGAAAGTAAAGTTGATGATGTGCGTGAAGATATGAAAAAGATTTATAATGAATATTACACATTGTCAAGTTCAAGAGCTTCTGGCAGAGGAACTCAGAATTTGGGTACTCCAACTGGTGGGAATTCTGCCCATCAAGGAAGTGAGTGGATCAAGGTAATCAACTTCATGCATGTTGTGAGGTTGTATAACTTGTATTGTATGTTCTCATAGAATATGACTAGTACCTTGAACTCACTTCTTGCTTGTTTCATGTAGGAATATGCTGCAGCACAAGAAATTGGTGGTGAATTGCAATCTGACTTGTCAGAGTTGGATCAATATCTTAGCGAGCAATATAGATGTTCTTTAAATCAACCATTCGATATCCTTATGTATTGGAAAGCCCAGGAACAACGGTTTCCAGTACTTACAAGAATGGCGTGGGATATTTTGTCAATTCCTATTTCAACCGTCGCTTCAGAATCTGCTTTTAGCATTGGTGGAAGGGTGATTGATCGATTTCGCAGTTCCTTATTACCTGAAAATGCTGAGGCGATTATAACCACTCGTGATTGGGACCTTGGAGTTGGTAAGTGGCGCCGCATAAGTTCGTTATATTTTGTTTAGTTGAATGTCTATATTTCATATATAATTTTGATTGTTTTTATCCATGTAGGAAAAGAAGATTTGGATGAGGACACTGGGATTATAAGAGAAGATGTTTTAGGATTTGAACTTGGTGCAGTCGAGGATGGTGCAGTGGAGGATGGGGAAGTAAGTTCTTATGCGTCTAATTAGTATGCGTACTTCTTCAATATAAAGCGGGGTAGTTATTGAAATTTCATGTATTTGACTTGAATATCTTCTTTTGTTTGATATATTTTTGCTTGAAATTACAGATTCTTATTGAATAGTTGGAGCAACTCAAAGGTTATTTTACTTTGTTCAAGATATCATATCATGAACTGATGAACTGCCGTGTCTGTGTGTGTAACTGTGTGCCTTTTATTATGCAAATATTTTCTTTTGTGTGATTTATTTTTGCTTGAAATTTCAGATTCTTTTGTGTGCCTTTTATTATGCAAAACTATTGTCAGTTGACTTGGCTCAATTTATTGTTAAGTTTTTGAATTATCTTGATACTTTCATTGTAACTTGTAAGAACAAACCTAACACTTTCACTAAGTTTTTAAATTTTGGTGCCACACTGTAACTGTTACGGGCTAACCCGTAACCCGCAAGCTTTACCCGTTACGGGCGCGAGTTGAAGAAATGACAACCCGTGCATAATATCAACCCGCAGGTTTCAGCCCGTGTAACCCGAACCCGTGTAACCCGTACCAAGCGAGGCCCGACTCGCCCGTTTTCCACCCCTAGTTCTTCTTCTTCATCATCGTCAAGATACACTTCATCATCACTATCGAAATCAAAATCACTATCAGGTTTGCGAGGAACTTCATCAGCATCTACTTCTAGAGGCGCAGTTTTTGTAGGAGGAATCCCTTTATCCAACAAAATATTATTTACAAGAACTTCAGCCTTGAGATGAACTTGGAGAAGAATTTCCTTCTGACTGTTTCTACTCTCAATATCTTTGAAGTATTGGAGGTAATCAAATCTTCTTTCGGCACGATCACGAGAATTTACAAGAGAAGTAGTAAGAGTTGCATTCTTCTTGAGAATCTTGGCTAGCTTAGACTTCAAAAAAGAAATGGAAGAGTAAAGATTTTTCTCAAATTCTGCGAAAAAACAAAAGCACAAAAGGTTATTAAACTGAAATTTTCGTGAGAAAAGTAATAAAAAAATAGTTAATTAAGAAAAAATGGTTGAGGTATCCAGATCATCCAGATCCTTATGACTACCTTCCTTCTGCGAAATAAGATTTGGACTAAAGCTAAGCTATTATTTTCCCAGTGGCTGATTGCATCGTCAAAATTATCTCCAATTAAACCTTTTAGACGAAATCAAAAATTCTTCTCATTAGAAATAAGTAAAGCATTTTCTTTCGCAAGAGATGCGCGGGATTATTCTAATTTGGAGAGCTATTCTTTAAGTTAATTGCCCCCATACTTAAAGTTATTCTACCTTAGATAAGTTTATTCTTCTCAACAATAGATGTCTCAGTGACTTCCTTAAGTTCACTCTTCAGAGAGTGAAGATTTTTCTCTTGATCATCATATATTTTTTGACGTATATTAAGCTGTTGCGAAGATATCACCACTTTGTTTATGATAATTCGTTTCTCTCGGGACATGGTTTCATTTTCATCTGACAAGGTTTCAATCTCCAAGTTAGATTTAGTTAATGAATAAGAAAGGTGGGTTATTTCGCTACTTAATGCTTCTTGATGTTGAACTAATTGAGCATTTTCATTGGTAAGATTATCAAATTGGTCAACAAAATATGAGTAAAGGTTGTCTAATTGATTATAATAGTCCAACAAAGCTTCTTTATCAGCACGAGCTTCTTCAGAGGCATGTTGAAAATCGTATATCTCCATTATTCGTTTCTGATTTAAGGATTAATGTACGAACAAAGGATTTTAAGAACAATGAACGCGAAAAATATAAAATTACCAAAGAAGATAATTCATAAGCGAAGATAAGAAGACCATACCTTTTAGTTCATTATTCTTTTTGCGAAGATTCTCGAAATCAAGTGACATATTCTCAAGATTTTGATTCTTGAGACGAAGATTCCCACACTCCAAAGATATAACTTGGAGGCTATTACGTAAAGTTTTAAATTACTTCTCTAAAGATACTTGTGAAGCTGTTTTTTTAAGACTGAAATACTTTCTCAGAGTTTTGCAGACATTAAGTTTGACAAGGTCCACCAAAGATTTTTGGACGTCATCAAGAATATCCGATAAAACTTTGAAGGCGACATCCACTCCTTCCAAAAGTTCTTTGTTAAAATGGAGGGATTCATATGAAGAGGTAGTGATGATTGAGAGCTTTGGAATTGAGTCATCTTCCACAGTGGATGTATCTTTCGCAGAAGAAATATGAAGAGAAGTGTTAAATGAGATTGAGGAAGAATTAACCCTTGAGGCATCGACCAAAGGGGATGAAGGGGTTTCATTCGCAGAAGGGTCAGTAGAAGGGGTGACATCCTTAACAACATCGTCATGAACAGAAGGCGAAGTCATCGCAGCAGTTTCAAGGGGTTTGAATTCAGGGAATGAAACTGAAGATTTAACAATCTTTAGATGACAAGATTTCTTTATGGGCTTGGTAGCATCCTCACCATCCTGCGAATATCAACTTAGATAAGAAATAGAGGAAACAATATTGTTATTAAAAGAGTAGTGTTTCTTACTACCTTGCTATCCGCAGGCTTCCTTTTGCCTACAGTAACCTTGGGCCACGAAGCTTTAGGAGCATTAGGGTTTTGAACTGTAAATTTGGTGTTGGAGGTGCTTTTGCTAAAACAGAATCAGTATGGGATTTATACAAAATAGTAAAAATAATTAAGAAAAGTAGCAAGATAAGATCACTTCTAGCAAAATAAAAAGAAGAAAAACAAAACTAACCTTGGTGAATCCATGATAGCAGCAGCAGGAAGATCAGATCGTGAAAATCAAAGACGTAGAAAAATGAAAAAGATGAAGATTTACAGAGAACTGGGAGATGAGGAAGACGAAGTAAAGGAAGAAAATTATCTCTCTACTGAATTTCTCTTTAAATATACAAAAAGAGGTGACCGATTGAGACTAGACGTGCCGGTCATCTAGGGAAATAATAAATACGTGTAGACATTCATGCCTAATTTACAAGAAGTTGTCGGTGAAGAAGAATATGGAAAGATTAGCGGTTACGGCATTCAGAAATAAAGATTCTCATAGCATTCCCTTCTTCACATAGAAGAAATGAGAAGAGGCAAGATGTAGGAGCAGAATCTCGCAACAACTACGTGCCAGCGTAATTATAACCAATAAGTATTTGCGAAGACCTCGCAGACCATTTGAAGAATGACGTAGAAGATGACATCAGCCTAATCACGAGGAATGTGTGAGGGTCCTGCGAGATTTAAGAAGAATTACAAAGAAAACCCTTACCACCTGCGAGAATGCCGCAAGTCAAATCCAAAAATAAAGGTTAACTTAGCTGTCATCCACTATGTAATACCTTATATATATAGATAAACAGATTTGAAAGAGAAGGGAGATCTTTTTGGTGAGAATTAGAGAGAAAGTAGGAGAGAGAAAGTCTGAGAGTTATTTTGATTTCCTTGTACTCTTATTTTCTTTGTAAGATCTTTAAGAAATTCTAATAAAATTTAGATTACAATTCTTGAAATTAGAGAACATTTGTGTGATCTTAACATGGTGTAGTTGTGGGATTTCCTGCAACTACAATTACTATTTAGTCCTAGAAATTATAGTTTGGTCCTATGATGACGTAATGCATGATGTAATTATCATTTGGTAGGGATAGTAATATCCTTTTGGGACCATATATATATAGAAAAAAACCATAGAAAATATCTTATTTTTCAGATTCACTTTCTCTCTGTATTCTTAATTTCAGATATAGTTTCTCTCATTTTCTCTCATTTTTCTATTTTTTTTCCTGCTAGTGATGAAGAAGATAAAAATGATGATAAACGATTCTCTCTTCTCTCCATTTTTTTCTTTGCTAGTGACGAAGAACATGAACGATGATGATGAATACGATGAAGTTTTGCGTTTTTTTTTTTTTTTTTGATTATTTGTAGTTGTTTTGATGATGAAGACGGTGATGTTAAAGATTCTGCTGCTATTTATGATGATGATGAACCTTTATTATCTTCACATTCTTGGGTAAGTTTCGGATCTACAAAAGAACCCTGAAATCCTTTGATTTCTTCATCTTTTTTTTTTTCTTCATCATCACTTTGGATCTTCTGTTCTTGATTTTTGTATCTGGTGTTGTTGTTGTTGAAGATGAAGATGAACTATGTTGCTGCTCTTGTTGAAGATGAAGATGAACTATGTTGATGTTTCTGTTGAAGATGAATATGAACTCTGTTGAAGATGAAGAATGATGAAGACGACGAAGTTCATCAAACAAAATGAACTCGTGTTGAAGATGAACTCATGTTTGATGAAGATGAACTTTGATTTTTATGGATTTTTTTTTTTTGCGTGTTCATGTAAAGAATGAACTCTGTTTTTATATCTTGAATTACTAGGTGTTCATATAAAGAATGAACTCGTGTTGAAGTGAACTCTGTTTTTTTGTGTGTTCATGTAAAGAATAAACTCTGCTTTTTTTTTTTGTTCATGTAAAGAATGAACTCATTTCTAGGTTTGAAATAGTTAGTTTTTGATAGGTGTTCATTTTTTCGAATGAACTCTGTTTTCTTATAGGTTATATCAGGTGTTCATTTGAAGAATGAACTCGGTTTCCATATAGGTTTTAATGAGTGTTCATTTGAAGGAATAAACTCCGGGGTTCATCAGATAAAATGAACTGCTACAAAAAATAAGTATATAATTTAGTTTGGTTTTATTAGGTGTTTATTTGAAGGAATAAACTCTGGAGTTCATCAGACAGAATAAACTGCTATGAAAAAAATAAGTATGAAATTTAGTTTGGTTTCATTATGTGTTCATTTGAAGGAATGAACTCCGGAGTTCATCAGACAGAATGAAGTGCTACAAAAAATAAGTAGGAATTAACACGGAAGGGTACTTTGGTCCATTTAATATTTTTAAATAATTATGAACCAAATGGAAAAGATGATTTCTGAAAGGACTAAATAGAGTTGGGAGTTGGGACCACATAAAAAGGGACCAAACATGTTTTCCCCTATATTATTATATTGCAAAGAAAAATTTATTCTTATGACCCTGGAAATTATGGGTCTTACTCTTTTGGCCCCAGGGTTATTTAATAAAATTTGCAAATTATTCTAGTAGCCCTGGAATATTATAACCGGTGTGCATATTGTATGCACATAAAATCAGTATGCATATTTTCTGCACACTATAAGATATGAAGAGAATTTAAAAAATTATTTATCAAAATCAGTGTGCATATTTCCTTCACACTATAAAATATGAAGAACATTTAAAAAATTGTTTACAAAAATCAGTGCGCATATTTTATGCACATAAAATCAGTGTGCATATTGTCCGCACACTATAAAATATTAAGAAAATTTAAAAAATTATTTACAAAAATCAGTGTGCATATTGTCTGCATACTATAAAATATGAAGAAAATTTAAAAAATTACTTAAAGAATATAAAAAATTATATGAAATGAAAATTTGATGGTTGTATTTATGCTCGTTATGTAGATCTTTTAAAAAACTTTCCAAATATATAAAATTTATCGAATTCTTACGTATGATTCGTGAGACATGTTATGTTTAAGTTGGCATGACGATTATACCCTTAAAGTATATAGTTTATCATTTGATAATATCATCAAACATCTTTATCCAAATGGCCATCCTCCTTTTTTGGAACGCGCAATTGGGGGATATGAGAATTAATTAAGGGATATGAATTACTTCCCCCAACACATGGTGGCTGATAAGGGGTGACTTTTGGGTGCTAAAATACCAAAACACCCTTAGATTAATTAAAAACATAATGAAAAGACTGTTATTCCCTTTCCCCTAAATCAGTAAAATCAAAAAACCAAATCATTTTATCCCCCATTTTTATTTGTGTACCGGCACAATTAGGGTTAGGTTCTGAGAAAAAAAATAATCTTCATCGACGATTAATCGTAAAATCGAAAATTTCTTCGTCGATTAACCTACCTGAATCATAATCATGCCTCCATGAAGGAAAACAAAATCCAAACCGAAAACCAAATCGATTGGTCAACAAAAACACGAACAACGAATTGCTTCGATTGCTGAAGAATAAGGAGAGGACGAGGCGTCGAACTCGGATGATCAACCACTCGCAGCAAAAATGGCTTCTGTGAGAAGGTTAATGATTTTGAACTCATTTATGATTGTTTTAATCGATTTATAGCAATGTGTTTAGGTTAGAATCTCCAAACATAGCTGAAAAAGTCGAGGTACACAGAGTTCCGGCATTCGATATGGGATGAATACCACGCCGGTTTTAAGTATCGGCGTGGGATATGGGATGAATACCATGCCGGTTTCAATTCCTGAAAGTGAATTTCTAGTACCGGCATACAAATTGGGTTGAATACCATACCGGTTTTAGGTACCGACATAGGTTAATAGTAATCCGTGTATGCCGGTAGTATACTTAAAACACACAGAAACATTATGAACTTTGTCACCAGTACCGGCATTCAATGTTGGTATCATGTATGCCGGTATAGGAGAAACGACATAGATTTTATTGAATTCGTGTACGCCGGTAGTAACTTTTAAACATACAGGAACATATATTATTTGTTGATCAGTACCGGCACTCTATTTCTATTCCATTGTATGCCTGTACACTGTTACCGGCACGTAATTGATTTACTTTGAAAGTGACGGTAGTTGTCTTTTGGTATTCAGAAGACACCCATTTATTTACCGGCATTCTCGATAGCTAAGTTTGAATGCCGGTAGCACTAAATCGGCTTCGTTTGTTTAAGAGTCTTAATGTCGGTACTTAAACTTCCAATATGACTTGTCTTATTTTTGTTTCGTGTGCCTATGTTATAGGTAAAAAGCCAAGGAAGCTAAAAAAGGAAAAAAAATAAAGATTCTCTCACTAAGAGAAAGAGGAAGGACGGTCTTGATACTCCTCAGTCTCTGCCTCCATGAGGAATAGATGTAGGTCGCAAGAAGCGTTTGGGGTTTGAAACAAGAGGGCAATTTGGGAGAGTGGTGGTGACGGTAGTGCACTTGTAATCCGTTAAGGTACTGGAACAGTTGACGACGGTGAGCATGATGAAGGTGAAAGTGAGGATGAAGATGGTGAGGTTCCCCCAAGTCAATTAGCAAGCCAAAGCGAAGTTGGTGGGCCGAGTGAACAACTAACACAAGGTAAGGTCAATGGGAAACACAAAGTTAAAGGTTTTCACCTTCCTCACATTGATAACATGATACCCGACCTTGAACGTGGTAAAATTTAGGGTGAAGCTCCGGAAACAAAAGTACTATTTGGATACAAGCACTCTTGGGCTCGTACTAAATATCAAACCTATGTAAGCATTTTTTTTATTTTGTGCATATGTACTGTTTTGGATTTATGCAAAATCTCTTAATCGTATTGACTTCTAATTATAGGATCATACTAAGGCTGTTTGTGTTTGCTGAAACCAAGCCGCGGCTCATTGGGATTTGTCTTTGGAGCATGATGATGTCCAAAAAAGAGTAAAGGATTCTGGTTTATATGCTTTGGTTGAAAATTATGTGAAGCCAGATATTGTGACAGTCAATTGCTTCATCTAAAGGTACCATGGTGAAACTGATACAATGCACTTCCCGTGGGGAGAGATGATCTTGATCCCTAATGATGCTCAGAATATTCTAGTCTTGAACGTTATCGGCAAATCAATTGCAGAGGGAGTTGAGTGTCTGGACCTTGAATGGTTGAAGTTGCACGCTTTGACTAACAAGCTGTTTGGTTGGGACTTCAAAACTTCTACGGAGAGATTTTATGAATCTCAATCTAGTAAAATGAAGACATTAAAGATGACGATGCTTAAGAAGAGGTTTGAAAATACAAAGCAAAGAAGTTTGGAGGATGGATGGGACCCTGCAAAAATTCGTTATACAGCCGCTGCATACCTGTTATACATCTTGGGAACTAGGGCATTCACTAACACTAATGGCAATAGGGTAAGTGCAAACTTTCTTCAGTACTTGGATCCGTTGGAAGATGTTTATATCTATTCTTGGGACACCGCGGTAATGACACATCTGATGGCGAATATGAGAAGGGCCTCTTTGGATAAAACAAACCAATTTGTCGGGAATTTCACTCTACTCCAGGTAAATTTGTTTTCTTAACTTATTTTCTTATGTATATTGTTCACATGTATTCATCATGAACTTAGAATAAAAATTTACTGCTTCACATTGGAATAGGTGTGGTGTTATGAACACTTCCCAACATTGTTCAAGAAGTTCCCTTTCTTGAAGACCATTGACCTTCCCGAAACCGATACTCCTAGAGATAAGAA
Organism: Papaver bracteatum; assembly: GCA_023529315.1. Taxonomy (NCBI): domain Eukaryota; kingdom Viridiplantae; phylum Streptophyta; class Magnoliopsida; order Ranunculales; family Papaveraceae; genus Papaver; species Papaver bracteatum. The sequence continues at coordinate 427,365 of JAJJWX010002064.1, read as the reverse complement.
GTTCAAGTATAACAGCATTCCAAATCCCGGTAACAATGGTCTACTGATCGAAATGAGATTGGCTCTCGACGAAATGAGTACAGAAGACGTTGTGTTTGACCCATATAAGGAGGCTATAGAAAACTGTCAACTTGTGAGGTTTGGTAACGTTGCATTTTACAATGGGCCGTTGTTCCACCATAAAGGATATATCATGGCTAATCCATGCCGTGTGATGCGCCAACATGGATATAAGCAATTATCACGTTTTGAGTCGGCCTCTGATGATAATTATCTTCTTCACTTGGAGCAATACAATTCAACTCCCAACAAGTTGCATGTAGTGTATGATCCAGATCCGGAACCAGCACAATGGAGGGATAGGGAGCCACGTCGTTTAGTATATATTAGTGGGATATTGCGGAAAATGGTGATGAAGTTGATAATGACTACATGGAAGATTACCTGGAATGGTCACATCCTTATTTCGTGCCCCCGGATGACGTCCAAGTTCCACCCCAGAAAAAACCTCCTGTTGAAACTCCTACACCTCCACCACCTACGACGCCCCAACTTCTTAAGACCGTTGGATTGCTAGTAAGTTTTATTAATTTCTTAGTCGTTTAATGTAAACATAATGTTATATATTAGTATATACTAATGATGTGTTTCATGTATTAAACTAGCGCCATCGGCATCGCAACTTGAAGAAGATGTTTGGTTGCAAGTATGATGAAAGAGTGGTGTTATCCCTTCAAGAAATCAAGGAAGTCGAGCAAAAGCTTGATAGAATTGAGGAATATGACCCTAGTGCAAAAGCTTTGTTTGGAGAAGCGAGGAAGGCGCCCACCAAAAAGAAACAAAAGACCAAGTGAACAACTGGTGGTTATTTTAATTGTGTTGAACATGTCTAGATTAAACTTGTTTTCGTTTGTACCTCAGGGTTAACTCTTTAGTTGTTTGGTTTTCTTTTGGTTTATGCTAACTGGATTAAAAACACTTAAGCAGAATCCAGTTGTTTGGTTGATGTTGAACATGTCTGGATTTCTAGTGAAAGATTATAATTTCCGGCATAGATGATTTCAGTTCCAGAAACTCCGGTACTTATACCGGCATCCTAGAAATTTACAATTCATTTCCGGTTCCAAAGTGCCGGAATTGAAATTGTCTCTAATTCTATTCCGGAACAAGAAGTTTAAAATTTTCAGGTTCCTGTATAGATATTGACAACTACCGGCATGGTGGTATTTTTTAATTTCTACGCCGGTATTCTAATTTTTCAATTTCCTACATTGTTGACAGAAAACCGGCATGGTTATGTCGATTCAATCAATGCCGGCACTCTGCTAAAAATTAATTTCAAATGCTTTTTTATTTCATTCCTAAGTAATCTATTACATTGGATTGGATACTTTAAATTAAAACATGATAAAAAACATTCAATATATTGCACTTTGTTAGAAATAATCTATTTCCATCCCTTTTCAACAATTGCGGAACCTTTGAGCCTTTCCCGAATCTGTTCGAAGACATCGTCCGGGATTGGGGTGTCAAGGATCATCTTCATTGGTTCTTCTTCTTTTTCAACATATTCCTTTCCCTTCATATAACACCCATCACACCCATAGATATGCTTGTATTGGCCCTTGTGGTTTTCTCTTGAATCTGCTAGTTCAACGTCTTTGTTAAACCATTGAAACTCATCGCACTTTTGGTGATTCAAACACCTTAGAAACATTCTTCCATTTTCAGCATCATCAGTTTTTGCAATCCACAACCGGCGTGTCCTATCACAACTTCTACACTTTGAATAAATAAAAGGGTAGTCCATTGTTATATGAGATGGTGACTTACAAATGTGACACTTGCAATGATGACTCTATAAGAGAAAATTATATTAGTTATGCGTCATGGTAATGAAGATTATATTGCTATTAATGATTAATATACTTACTTTGCAAATAGAGCTAGATAATGAATCTCCCATCGCTTGTGAAGCTTTAACCGTGCTTGCTTTGTTGATAGAATGAATTTTGTTATCTTGTGGGTAGTTTGTATATATTTTCGCCAAGGAATGAGGGTATTATATACAAATGCTTCTCCAACGGTCTTTTTTTCTTCAAAAAACTAGCCGTTTTTTTTAATTTCACCAATACCGTCATGTTCGATATTGAATATTCAATGCCGGTATTGGTTACATATTTGGCCGAATCTATGTGAAAAAACGGCATGGTAAGCTTATGGAAATAAAAACCGGAATTTAGTGTCGGTTTAGTTATTCACAATGACATCAATGCCGGTGTTGGTTATTTTCAAAAAAAAAAACTAGTCGTTGAGGTTTTTCACTATATAAAGAGAGCTAATACTTGGACCCAAAAGTCCAAAACCATTGTGTTCTTATATATCTCATTTAGCCTCTTAACTTAGAAACCATACACCCTAGTATATTACCTAACCCCACATTCAAAAAATGGCATCGCTTGACTCGGAGGAAGATTTAGCAACCACCCAAGCATGGTATGCCGAATTTCGTCCTTCAACTATAGATAACATCACGCGGGATTCCATGTGGTTGAAGATTTTTAACAAATTTGTTCACGATTATGTTAACCTGAAAGTAAGAATTGCTAAACAAATCGAGCAATGACACGACATCATCCTAAATGTGGTGGTTAAGTATCTAAAATTGAAACACCGGATTCATCAAGCTAACCGCAATAGATTGTCTCCTCAACAACTTGTAAGTATTTTTACGATTAATTCGACATAATCCACTATTTTTGAATTTGTATGTAGCAAACATAATTTGTGCATTGTTTTTGTAGCATGAATCCGTGAAAACGCGTTACTTACAAGAAAAGGGAGAAGCATTCTTGTTTGAAGCCAACGTCAACCATATTGTAATACAAAGTCACGAAGTACCACCAGCTGGGTGAATCGGAGACGGATTCTTCTTAAGAATATTGATAGTTTAGTGGTAATTGCTTAGGTTTTTAGGGTATTCTATTAGGTTTTTTCGTAAGGTTTTGTTGGTAGATCTCTATGTAAACCCGTAATACACTACCGGCGTAGACTTAATATATATTTGAATGCCGGTAGTACGTGCATAATTTTTTTATGTTCCTGTGTACAATTTACGTATTTCCGGCACACTCTTTTGACACTATACATTTCCGGTTCAGTGTGTCGGCATGCACATAAATATAGCTCAGTGATGGTACGTAGGATTCAACGCCCAACGACTATTTTTTCAAACTATAAACCTGTAAAGTAAACTGCCGGCGTAGATTTGAGGTTACCGACAATGCCGATACCATAAAGTGGAAAAGAGCCGTTGTGTACTCATCTATTTAAAGTGGTTACACCTATTGCAGTTGATACATTTCTATGATAGCAAAAAACTCACCGACTACCGATTTCAGAGAATATTTATATGAAAAAAAAGTCTCAACTCCGGTATGGAATCAATCATCATCCACCACCAACTCAATTCCCATGATACTAGAAAAACTTAGAAGGAAGGACCAAACCACCAAGTCAATTGCTGCAATGGAAGAAGAGATACTTATAAGGAAAAAAAAAAGAGGCAGCAAAGGAAGATTACTATCGCGAAGAAACAAAGAGAATATACCAACGTGTAAAAAAGGCGAAGATTGAAGCGGATGTTGAGGAAGAAACCAAATGTATCAAAAATTACTACATAGTATCTGATTTCCCAGAAGATCACCGCCCTCAAAACCTTTTTTGTGGTCTTGTTGCGGATGGTCCTTATATGCCAGAGTTCGTGGACGGTAAGTGCAAAAAACGTAAAATAGATTACGGGGATGAGTTTGTATCACATCGGACAATTTTCCTCATAAAATTATGTCGAAAATACAACGAGTTTCTTGCAAGATACCAAGATAATAGGTTTCAAGCTCAGGCCGCATACACCAAATGGAGAAAAGAGCCTTTTAGGCATTTCGAAGATGCTTTGTTTGTTGAATCTCGTACCAAGAAATGTGTTAGTTGCAATTAGCTTGAGATCTTTCATCTTATGTGTAAGGTTGTTCAAGTTTTAATGTTTTTAAGTCTATTTCCTTATGATTAATATGAAGTTTCTTTGGTTTGTGGTTAATGTTGTTTATTTCATCAAGTTTCTTTCACATACCGGCATTGAAGGGTGCACCAGAAATTATGCCGGCATCATATTGAAAATTTAAAGTTATTGTCAGAGTGCCGACATTGAATTGTTTCATGTGTCTATGCCGGCATTTTTACGGTTACAATTGAAACTCCTCCATTCCACTGGTTTGACGATTACAAACTACTTCAACCTAGTATTTGGACGGTTACAAAATCCTTAATGTGTCGGTTACAAATTTATCATTCTATTTAAGTGACGGTTTTGGATACCAATCTCCATATTTTTTCAATCTTCCTTTGTATTCAATCTCCGTATTTTTTCATCTTCTATACAATGGTTCGTCGCAAATCTCATGAACAACTCATTCCACAAATACATGTTGATGAACCGGAAGAAAGTCCAGAAGAGTCTGTTGGTGAGGTGCGCATAACAAATTTGATGTGGTAAGTGAAGTATTTGTTGAATTGAAGTATTTTTAGGGTTTATCCCATAATATATAACACGAAGTCAAACTTTCTTGTTTAGTCTTTATACTACACTGAAAGAAAATTTTGAAATTGCAATCTAGTCAATTGAAATTCTGTTCTATTCGCGGTCGAATTAATTTGAAAATCATGCCGGATTATATGTCTTGAATCCAGATTGTATTGCATGAGCTTGCCGGCATATAAAATTAGTCAACTACCATGCCGGTTACCTATGTCGGCTTTGTACATTTGATCAATACCATGCCGTTTGTATTTGCCTAATTTTGTTAAAAACTCTGTACAAAAATCCCACAGTTACGGCATCCTCATAAATATGTTTTACAATGCCGATATCTGTTCCCGCAGTCTCAATATGTTTACAAACTATGCCGGTTTAGTTTCCCTAGAATAGTTATTCTCTGTATAAAATTTAGGAAAACCGGCATGGAATATATAATTTCTTGTTATGCCGGTTCCGGTACCGGCACTCATATTTGGTTCCATTTGTGTGCTGGCTTCCAGTATATAACTCAGTTTAACCTGTTGATGAACATAGGTCTAAAGCATCAAAAAAGGACAAAGGAAAAGGCAAAGTTGTTGTAGAATCAAAACGTAAGTCTTCTCGATGTAGCCATCCTGATCCGGCTACTGCTAAGGTCACAATTCGTGATTAACCTATAACCGACTCAACCAGTAGTGATGATGATGATTATGAGTCGGAAACTGCGCCTGTACCCGAACGAGCAGGTGGCTCATCCTCACAAGCAGCTGATGTCGGAGTTGAAACCTCTAAGGATGGTGAAAAGGCACCCCCAGCCCACCTTTCAGATAAATATGACATGATTCCAGACCGCGTTGATGGCAAACATTGGGGTCAACCGATAAACCCGCAACTATTATTTTCCTACAAAGACTCTTGGCCTCGTTGGATCTATCAAACTTATGTAAGACGTTTGCATCTTGTTATTATAATATTTATCTGTGATCAAGTGAATTTAACTAAGTTTGGTGTGTTTTTATAGGACCACGAGAAAGCCTTTCGTGTTATCCGCCATCAACAATCGGATGTACGGACTTTGAAGAATAAGTGTGCGGCTGTTAAAGCAGTAGTCAAAGCATCTGGGTTGTATCATGCGATAAAAAATTATGTGGACACTGATACCGTCACGGAAAACTGCTTTTTGGAGAGGTTTTTTGCTGACACTGACACCATGCATTTTCCTTTTGGCGAGATGACCATTATCCCTGAAGATGTCCAAAGGATAATAGGTCTAGAGGTTCTTGGGAAAGCCGTTAAGGTAGGAGATGACTCTAAGTACCTAGAATGAGACAAGATTTATGAGCTCACTGAAAGGTTGTTTGGATGGAATAAGGAAACCACCTTGGAAAATTTGTACAAGACAAGGCATTCCGAGAAAAAGACTATCACCTTCGTCAAACTCATTGAATTGTTTGGGGATACAAAGAACAAGGTATTAACTCCAGAACAAGTTCAGTAAAGTGCCGCTGCTTATATGTTGTTCATCTTGGGCTCCGCTATATTCCCTGACGCTAATGGTAATAGGGTGCATATGAACCTCCTACAATACTTGGATCCGTTGGACAAGGTTCATGAGTATTCATGGGGCGCTGCTTTCTTGGCACATTTTTTGGCAGAAATGCGTCGAGCTTTTAAGGCGAAAGCCCGTCAATTTAATGGGAATTTCACTGTAATTCAGGTTTAGTGAACTACCTATTTTGTGATCGTTATCATTATTTATTTTATTACATATTTCACTGAAAATATCTTTCATGGGCACAGATGTGGGCTTATGAACACTTCCGAAGTTTGTTCGTATGGTATAAAGGATTGAAGACTGTTCGTGGATATGAACATAATAAGGCTCTAGCTAAGAAATACTACTTCGAAAATACCCCGAGGCCCAATAACAAGAAAAGGTTAATTGCAATGAGGATGGATTTGGACTCGGTGGCTGTGGAAGATGTTGTGTTTGACCCATATAGGAATGCCAGAGGAGTTCACTTACAAAGGCGTGACAATGTTTCATTTTACAACGGACCTTTATTTCATCCTAAAGGATTTGTTATGCACAACCCTCGTCGTGTAATGCGCCAACTAGGGTACAAGCAGAAAGATCTCACGGATACATCATATCAGAAATTCTCTCATGACTTTCCTCAATGCCATTTAGATAAGAACCATACTCTCATAGTTTATGACCCTAAACCTATTCTTGCACATTGGACTGAAAGGGAAGAAAAAGGACTTGTGCTGAATATGGATGATTGCGAATTGGCTGAGAATGGTTATGAGAGTGATCCAAACTTCCTAAGAGGCCATCGTAAGTACTCGCATCCTTATGTCATACTCCCGGATACCGTAGAAGTACCTCCACTACCAGCACGTCCCTCCACAACTCCGTCAACTGTGCTCGAACTTCTACAGCTCTTTACGTTGTTGGTACGTACGTCTTGTGCATTACTATTCTTTTAATCTATATATATGAACTTATACAATTGTACATAATAAATACATGTTGAAAAATCCCTTAACAGCGTCAGCAGATTGGAAATTTGTCAAGGTTCTTTAAGAAGAAGACCTAGAAAGGAGAGTTTCTGACCCAAGAAGAAATGGAGAACGTCGTCCAAAAGATAGACCAAATTGAAGATCCTGAGGCAAATGACTTGTGGGGAGAAAGGAAGAAGAGGGTACACAAGAGGCCAAGAACCGAGTGATCGTGTGTTTCTTTTATAGTATTATTTTGGTTTGAACAATTAGAGTTAGATTATGTTTGTTTGTGTGTCTTGTTAAACTTTGAACATCTTTCTTTCACTTGTTTTCGGTTTGGAACATCTTAACTTTACATTTGGTTTGGTAAACAATCTAGTCTTCGCTTATGTTATTTTATGTGTCTTGCTAAACTTTGTTCGATGTTAATTTCATTTGTTTTTGGCTTAAAACATAATATATTAGTTAATCTATATGAAACTTAAGTTTTTTTTTTTAAACCGGCATGGTCGAAATCGTGAAAACTATGCCGGAAATCTGTTTTCGTCTCATCCTTTTCCTTGAAGCCTCTGAGAATCACTATTGGTTTGATACATACTTTGGTCATTATCTTTACATCCTCGAATTGATGAGGTTTTAGATTCACAACTAGGGAGTGACCAACAAAATCTTTCGGATCCCGATGGTTATGACGCCCAAACCACACCGTATAATCCCATTCTTCTTCTTCTTTTAATTTGTCTCTTAGATAGAATACAAGCTTAAAGGGGCAGTCATCCTTCCTCGTACGAGTCTTTTATACCCTATTAGTCTTCTTTTCATATACATAACCCTTTCTCTTATGGCTATTCTCCTTGTATTTTCCGCTTCTCTCACAAATCATCTCAAAACGAACATCTGAACGCTGTCTATTCAGCACTAAGACACACATGTTCTTAAGAGCCGTCTCTTTTTCCCAAGCTATTGCTTCCTCTGGAAATTTTATTCCCTACATAAGGACAACAATGGGAGATTATAAGGACAATTTAAAGCAATCCCAACATAAAATTGTAAAAACTAGGTGTAAGTATTGTTTGGTAACCTACCCGAGGCATTTTATAATATTCGGACGTATCCCGAAAGAGAGGTTTGGAATTTGGATCGTTGTATGTCACAACCTAAGGCATGAATGAAAAGAAAATTGAATTAGTTCCACAAAATAATGTTCCGGCATTGTATGTTATTGAACTGCAATGCCAGGATTCCCATACCGGCATTGTCGAAAAGGTAAAATCCATGCGATCTATCTAGTAGAGCGTACGATAATTTACATTAGACGCTGATCTTCAAGTTCAAAATATCATTAACTATTATATGGTTTTCATTTAAAACCTAAGACATCGTATATATGTAAGGTTCCAAGCCGGTACTGACTGCCGGCTTGTACCATAATATACAAATTACGCCGGTACTAAGTGCCGGCGTTCACGAAAAATTAAATTGGAAGCCGGTATTTAAGTTCAAAAATCAAAAACTCATGTATGTTTTTCTTGTGGTACCGGCATAGATAGTTTGGAGTAAACCATGCCGATATGGATATTCCATGGAATATTCAGTGGTAGGTAAAAAGTTTAAATGTGTACTGGCATTGAAATTTGGTTTGAATACCATGCCGACACCTTTTTAAAAATGAGGGATATCTTGTACCGGCATGGCAAGAAGTATGAATACCACGCCGGTGGCACTAGTTCCAGCGTAGTATTCATACAACGAGCATGCAGGTACTTAGCTTTTTCAGACAAAAAAATGGCGGTTTGAAGAAGAAAAATCATATTTTCGACCTCTTTGAAGCATTATACCTGTTTGTTGGGGTTGCTTGTATGCTGAACATGTTTACTTTCTTAGGTTGGTTCTTCACAAAACACTTCATGCTCACGAAAATCATGATCCAAGGGTGTTGGTTCATCATATAACTCCAATTGTGAGTTGTTATCATTAACCGAAGATTGAAGATATGATTGTTGTTGTAGTTGAGCTAAGGATTCAGCAACTGCAAGTCTCTCATCACAATCATCTTCCATTTTAAAAAAAAAAATTCCACTCAATTTTTTTTCCCTCCTGCACTCTCAACTAACCCACACAAATTCAAATAAAAATAAATACACACTAATTTATCCCCCAAATACTTAACATTTTACTAATTTTAATTAATCACTAATCCTGATTAGTGGGGCTAGATTAGGAATTAAAAAAATAATTACATAGGGGGCACCCAGAATTGCTATTGGGACACCGTTTTTGTCCTGTAGCTATATCCCCCAATTGATTCCCATATCCCCAATTGCGCGTTATTTTTTTGAGGGTTATTTCAATAAAATGAGTTAAGTTTTTTTAAAATTGAGTTTTAAACTAAAGACCATTTAAGTAAGAAAAAGTGAGGAGAGGGTCAAACACTTAATTCCCATTATTGCAAACGTTTTGTTGTTACCTGTTGTTGCGTGCTTCCCATTAGTCCCACAAGTCGAATTAAAGAACACTAACTTGGGATTTATTCACTTATTTCGACAAAGACTTAAATGGATGTAATTGTCATTTAATTTCCGAACAATCCCGATTATTTGGGTTTTATAAATTGTACTTGACTGCTGGATATTTCGTTACACTGGGATTTATAAATTGGACTTGACTGCTTTTAATATGAAGATCAATCAATTGACAACTTAACTTGAGCTTCTCGCAATAAGTTTTGGATCAATGAGTGATGGGGGGAGCGTATGTTATGATCATGCACTTGGACCACCAAATTAGGCATTTCCATGGACCACACCAAGTGCATGATCATTCGCTGTTTTTTTGTCTGTTTGATCGGTCACCTGATCATGCACTGTTTCTCTTATCAGTCGTCTGATCATTCGCTGTTAGTCGGGGTGGTATGTATGAAAATCTCCAACCACTTGTCCGTATTGAACTTTAATGCAGTGTTTGCACCGCGCTAAGCACACTAGATTATTAGTATACTCCAACATCTCACTATTTTTTTTTTTTTCGGAAACTTGGTTATTTGTCCAAATAATTTTAAAACATAGTTTAAATGGACGAGTAAAAATTAGTACGGGTGAAATGGACACCAAAAAAATAGCAAGGATGAAACTTGATTCATCCTCATGTAAATTAAAAATAAGAAAAAGTATTTGAAAATGGGTAGGATGAAATTGTTTACATCCTGGCTATTTTTACATTTTTGTCCATATAAACAGTATTAAAATCTAAATGTCTTTTTCACCCAGGAATGGTTGATTTTGGTCTTTTTAACCAATTTTGTGTTTTTCTTTTTGCTACTTCTATTTGAATCTCAAGAGTTTCCGAAGATCTTGTGAATGGGATGACTGAACGAAAACAAGGCGAAATTAACTTACATTGAGTAGAGATGTAGAATTGATTCTACTTATACATATCGGCCTTGTTTGGTAAAATTTATGATTATCTATTTATGATTATAAATAATTATTAATTGATAAATGATAAATGATTTTAGCATAATCATTTTTAAAATAAATTTTTCCAAACACTTTTTTTCAAATAATTGATTATCTTAGAAAAAATCATTGATTATAATAAATTTTCAAAACAACTTTTTTCCTATTTATGAAAATAATGGATTTTTTCAATTATAATTAAAATAAACATTTATTATTATAATGGTTACCAAACGCATATAAAATCCATTATAATCTGCATAATGGATTATGGGCTGATAATTCATTAAAATAATGGTTACCAAACAGCACCATTGAGATATTCGTTACATAAACTATCACGCATATGGAAACCTGTGCTAACCGAATGTACTAGATAGTCTTGTCCACAATGAAATTTAATACATTAATATACACTTGTTACGTGGGAAAGGATTATCTCTTTTTCGTTGTTGCCTTTTTCGGGAAAGGTAACACAGAATTCATGAGTAACCAAAAGTAGGGCTGCACATGGTTCGGTTTTTATTGGTTTTTTGCAAAACCAAAACTGAAACCAAAGTACTCGGTTTTCCAATAATAAAAACCAATGAAACCATATAGCCTATTCGGTTTTATTGGTTTAGGTTTCTACTCGGTTTTGTTAAAAACCAAACGGTTTTTGGTTAAACAAACTTCTACTCGATCTCTTCTACTCCAACTTCAATCTGATGGTGAGGTTTGTTACAATCCTATGTAAAACAAAAGAAGAAGTAAAACAAAGAGAATAAGAAGGTGATGGTGATCCTGGTGGTGGACTGGTGGTGGTAGTTTTAGGATCGAGTGAAGTATGGTGGTAGTTCTTTCACTTTAGGGAAGAACGGAACAAGAGAGATGGAGTTTAGAGAAACATATGGAAGAGAAGACTCGAGTGATGTATTACAGTATTAGGGTAAAATATCTAACATCCTGTGGCTAATATCATTTCGATCCTATGGCTAGGAAAAGTCGGTTAACCATATGGTTTTCGGTTCGGTTTTTCTAGGAAACGTAAACCAAAACCAATAATGTCGGTTTTTTGGGACTGACAACCATAAATGAACCATTAGAGTATGGTTTTGGTTCGGTTCAGTTTAGATTCTTCGCTTTCGATTTTGGTTCATGGTTTTGGTTAGATTTTGTGCAGCTCTATCCAAAAGATCAAAGGTTCGGGACCCTTAACTGGTTAATTATTTGGATTTGAATTCATGTGTTGCTTTTGTTTTAGTACGTAATGCCAGACCGCCAGTAGACTCGGTACCATGAGCAAATTAAAATCATTAGCTTGAAAAAAATAACATACAAATTAATTAAACTTACCGAATTGTACAGGAACAACTGTGATTCACAAATACCTCGTTGATTATTGAAAACATGAAAGGACTAAAATTTTAAATCCATGTTTTTAAATTGTCATCTTTAACAATAAATGTACCATAAAACTTAGCCTAAAAAATCAATTAAAAACGAAATTATATCAATATGTACAATTAAAAGGTACTTCTGAGGGAAATCATCTCTTGCAAGCATTTAGATTTCCACTGGCATATTAAATGCAGTTTCCTTAGGTTATGTTTTCGCAAGTATCCAATCTTTTATACCCTTTAATCTGATGCTTATGAATTGTTACTCATGTTTGCTGCCGTGTTGCTGTTACTGTGTGCCAGACGGTTGGAAGAAGCTGCATTTAGATATGTACCATGTCTATTGTCGGTACTTGCAATAACAATTATTGGTAGAGGTGATAACATTGTCCTTGACCAGTAGAGATTGAAGTTTTGCGAGTTTCGTGTATTGTATATGTTTACTAATGCCACATAGTTTCTATTGCAGGAAAATAATAGTAGGAGAAGATATTTGGACTCTGTGGAGCGACAAGTGACAACAGTCTACAGAAACGAAGAAAGCTTATTGAAAAATGGTAAGTTTTGTGCCTAAAATTCCCTATTCATCTTTACCTGGAGCCTTATATAAACTGACTATTGAGACTTGATCATGTTATTAATCAATGTAACCTAATAATATCTAATTTTACTAGTTTGTTGATCATTGTTTGCCTATGTCGTTATATGCCACTACTGACATCATTGAAACCTGATATATCATGCACATTACTTATCAAGTCCATTCAGTTGACCTAGCCATATTGCAGACACACCATTTCCAACATATATATGTCTTGTTTAATAATTTTACATTCAGCTATATTAAGGTTGATTATCTATTGATGTTAATTTCCAAGTTATGACCTCTTTGCAGTTAAGCTTGTAATGCCCAAACTTGTTTTTTCCACAGGTACTTACAAGTTCTGAATTGGGCAGATCATTTCATTTTTCTCGATGGTTTTGGCTGCAGTTTGTGTTTATTGGGTCGGTCTGCACTGATTGTAAGAAAGCATTATCCTTTTAGAACTTATAATGGTGTGAATTCAATATTTGACTAGATTTCTTTTGGTGTTTTTGACCGAATGTGTAAACTGAATTCCAATGTATATTGGACTTGTACATTGATATTGTGAATTTGAAAGTTTGATTGAATGTTGAAGTATGTCTTCTAAGTATACGGAATCATAAATTAATTCCAGTATAATTTCATTGTAACTTGAGTTTCGATTTAGTGTAATTTGAGTTTTGAATCAGACTTATATCAGCCCAATAAGAATGGCTGGAATCATACATATTTGATTTTTTTTATTTGATAAAATTATATATATATATATATATATATATATATATCTACGACGTATTCCACGTGTCCTACCTAGCGACAAACAGAAAGTATCGTAAATTTGAGTCAACTTGAAAGTGTCGCTCCAGAAAAAGACACCGAATCTACGACACTTTCAGCGGCAACTCCAAAGTGTTGTATTAGTCGGTAATATGACACTTTTCGACTATCTTAAAATGGTCATTTTCTACTAGTCATATAAAGAATGAACTCGTGTTGAAGATGAACTCTGTTTTTGTGTGTTCATGTAAAGAATGAACTCTGTTTTTTTTTTTTTGGTGTTCATGTAAAGAATGAACTTATTTCTAGGTTTGAAATAGTTAGTTTTTGATAGGTGTTCATTTTGTCGAATGAACTCTGTTTTCTTATAGGTTCTGTCAGGTGTTCGTTTGAATAATGAACTCGGTTTCCATATAGGTTTTAATAGGTGTTCATTTGAAGGAATGAACTCCGGAGTTCATCAGACAGAATGAACTGCTACAAAAACAATAAGTAGGAAATTTAGTTTGGTTTTATTATGTGTTCATTTGAAGGAATGAACTCCGGAATTCATCTGACAGAATGAATTGCTACAAAAAAGAAGTAGGAATTAACACGGAAGGGTACTTTGGTCCATTTAATATTTTTAAATAATTATGGACCAAATGGAAAAGATGATTTCTGAAAGGACTAAATAGACTTGAGACCACCCAAAAAATGACCAAAAGATATTTTCTCCAATATTATTACTTGCAAACGTTTTGTTGTTACTTGTTACTACGTGCGACCTAGAGGTGTAAAACGTGCTGTCCCGGCCCAGCCCGGACCACGAAGTCACGTGCTTAGTGTGCTGCATGCTGGGCTGGGCTATTCCTGAGATTCAGACGTGCTGGGCTGGGCTGTGCTAAATGGCATGCCGTGCTGTGTTGTGCCAGAAAAATAAACGTGTTGTGTCGTGCTGTGCTGTGCTAGCACACTTATTTTATGTTCTTCAAAATAAATATTTTTGAGATATTTTAGTTAGTACATGTATTATTATAGAAATAAATTAGCATAACGAATATAAAATGTAAGAAATTGGCTAAAACAATGATTTTTTTGTGAAATATGCATCAAATGTGATGTATTATGTAGTATTTTACGCATGACGTGGCGCGCTTTCTTGGCGTCTTTGTCTTTGTGCGACGTGCTAACACGTGCGCGTCTCTTTGTTGTCTTGCCGTGCCTATTTTGTCTGGCACAACACAGTACATTAAGCAAACGTGATGTGCCCGTGCTGGGCCGGTCACGTGTTGTGCTCGAATTTTAACGTGCTGTGCTGTTCCATAAACGTATTGGCTCGTCCCAATTTACACCTCTAGTGCGACCCATTAGTCCCACAAGTCGTCGAATTAAAGAACAGTAACTAGGATTTATTCACTTATTTCGACAAACACTTAAATGCTAATTTCCGGACAATCCCGGTTATTTGGGTTTTATAAATTGGACTCGACTGCTGGATGTTTCGTTACACTGGGAATTATAAATTGGACTTGACTGCTTTTAATATGAAAATCAATCAATTGACAACTTAACTTGAGCTTCTCACAATAAATTTTGGATCAATGAGTGATGGGGTAGCGTGTGTTATGATCATTCACTTGGACCACCAAATTAGGCATTTCCATGGACCACGCCAAGTGCCTGATCATTTGCTGTTTTTTTTTTGTCTGTTTTATCGGTCACCTGATCATGAACTGTTTTTCTTATCGGTCCTCTGATCATTCGCTGTTAGCCGGTTGTATGTATGGAAATTTTTCAAATATATGATAGCTAGCTAGCTCGCTCAATTCTGGTATAAAAAGTAAAGGAATCTTGGATATAATTCGTCTGTCATGACCCTAGTTAGTAAGTTCGTGAATGATTCGCGAATTTTTCCATATCACGAATTTTACCGTTTTATTCGCGTACGTTTGCAACTCCGAACCCAAGTCGCGTATTATGTGGCATTCCTGGATTATTCGCGAATCGTTCACGAATTTTACGTATCCTAAATCCCGAATGATACGCCCGCTTAATTCTCCATAAATTCTTTAGCTTTTACATTTTTAAAGGCCCCACATTTTGGGGTTTACTGCCTCCCGGGCATACACGACCCAATATTAGACGTTGTTGTAATTTTTATGAAATAAAAATGACTGAAAAAATTTGAAGGTGAAGGTGAGAGAGATCTCAAACTCACTGACCAAGCATCTAAACCACTATACCACGTCCTCTTGGATAACTAATGTTGTATATATTATCAATATCATCATATTAATTTTATTTTTTCTTTAAATAACTCACATATATGCATAAAAATTGATCTATGACCTTATAAATATAAATTATTTAGTATATATAAATACCGAATTTTCAGAGCCGAACTCATATTTATAAATCGAATTATACATGTACGTATGCCGTTCCGAATTACTGACGAATCACGTCCCATTAACCGAATCTTGGACCGAATCTGAACTTTACAAAACCGTATAATACTCGTACGTTTACCGTTCCGTACATTTTCCGAATTCCGAATTGCTAACTAGGGTCATGACTGCTAGATCCAAAAATGAATAATAGGTCATATATATATATATATATATATATATATATATATATATATATATATATTTTGAAGCATAACAGGTCCTATATATGATTTTACTTCACAATATAAGGTAAAACTCAAACATAAACAAATCAGAACTTGTCATAAAGGGAATCGCCATGAACCACACGCAACCTTTGGAACAAAGGTTTCTAAATTAGAACATGCACATCTTTCAAGATAAACAGGTAAGAAACCTAACATGCACATCTTTCAAGATAAACAACTGGGATACGATGCGTTAGAACGAGTGAAATAAGCAAAAGAAAAACAGAATTTCTATCACCGAACCAAAAACCATCCTCGCTAATGAATCTTTTTCGTAAAACTAGAAAATCTCCTGTCAGTATCACTCTTACGCAATACAGGCAGTATCAAAATCCATTAATAAAAATAGAAAATCTCCAAACACTTGTCCGTATTGAACTTTAGTGCAGTGTTTACACCGCGCTAACCACACTAGATTATCAGCATACTCCAACATCTCACTATTTTTCTTTTTGCTACTTCTATTTGAATCTCAAGAGTTTCCGAAGATCTTGAGAACGGGATGACTGAATGAAAACAAGACGAACTCAACTTACATTGAGTAGAGATGTAGAATTGATTCTACTTATACATATTGAGATATTCGTTACATAAACTATCACGCATATGGAAACCTGTGTTAACCGATCGTACTAGCTAGTCTTGTCCACAATCAAATTTAATATACACTTGTTACGTGGGAAAGGATTATCTCTTTTTCGTTGTTGCCTTTTTCGGGAAAGGTATAGCACGGAATTCATGAGTAACCAAAAGATCAAAGGTTCCGGACACTTAACTGGTTAATTATTTGGATTTGAATTCATGTGTTGCTTTTGTTTTAGTACGTAATGCCACCAGTAGACTCGGTACCATGAGCAAATTAAAATTATTAGCTTCAAAAAAATAACATACAAATTAATTAAACTTACCGAATTGTACAGAAACAACTGTGATTCACAAATACTTCGTTGATTATTGAAAACATGAAAGGACTAAAATTTTAAATCCATGTTTTTGAAATTGTCATCTTTAACAATAAATGTACCATAAAACTTAGCCTAAAAAATCAATTAAAAACGAAATTATATCAATATGTACAATTAACTACAAGTTATAACTAATTAAAATTTATCATCTCCTCCATAAACTCTGGTGTCGCTCACCGACAGGCAGTGAACGCTTTTCACACCATGTCCGACGTCAAAATTGAACAGCATAAAGGGTATCGGAAACATCATCTCTACTACTCTTATTCACCGCCACGTTGTTGCTTCTTCCGAAGTTATGCTCAGGATTTTCATTACTTGCTTGCTCATGCTTTCCCATGCCATTCCATTTGATAGATCGCGTTGTTTTAATGGGTAGCAGCAGATTAGGCTTCGTAGAGTACCGATACGTAGGGATATTTTCGATATCATCTTCTTTGTTAGCAGTACTGTGTTTAACTAAACGAAGATGACAACAAAATAGAAGAGACAGAAGATAAAGAGCAAAAAGAATAACGAGTATAAGCATCATGATTTCACCATCTTTTGCGAAACTCTTATCGTTGGAGAACAGAAGTTGTTGCAGTTCTTCCCCACTAGGAGCCATGGAAGGTGACATCACGAACTTATCAGGAATATTTACTGCTATATTTGCAGCTTCGCCGTTTTAATCCTCGACAGTCAACACAGCAAGAAACATGCCTTCTTATGCATCTTTCTAAAGCAAGTGAAAATTCCAGGAAACTTCCTTAAGGTAGCCATATGTCTTCTTCGGTCTTTCGATAACTCTGATTTTTTTTTTTTTTTTTGAAGCATTCGATAAGTCTGATAGTTAATATTCCCGACTATTTGGTGTATTTATTGGACATGACTGCTAGATATTTCAGTAAACACTTGTAGTTAGCAGTCAAGACACCGAGAAAGTTAAATGTTGCAAGAAAAATCTAACGAATATATATGAATTGGGGTATACACTGAAATGCCATACATCTGACGCAACCTTTGAGACAAAAAATCAAAAAGGTTAGCGGTAAAAAAGAACAGACACATAGTACAACCTTGGATATTGATATCAAAATTCAACGACTTTATAACTAAGTTATTAGCGAGACTTGGTAATAAGTCCCCGGGAAATGCATTATTGCCTGGTGGTGGTATTAGTTAGTACCATGATAAACTAAAATTCACTTGAAAAAATGACATACATATTAATTGCAACTTAGGATCAAGTACGTCAATTGCAGAGCATTGGTCCTCGCCATGTGCAAATGCTTTTTACCTAGATACAAAATGGGGTGAAAAAGGACTACGCTAGGTCGCTACCTAGATCTTTCTTTTCTGTCTCGAACAAATGCAGATTCGGAATGATATAAATTGGAAAACTCTAAAGCTGGGACAAATTGTATGATCCAGATTTGGGACAATAAATTCGGACCTTTAATTATTTCCCCTCCTCCTCCCTACCCATCTCAGAATCATTTCCCTCTTCACAGTTGAGATTATGCCACGTCTTGTCGCAAAATTGGACCAGCCTCTATTATCTCGGACTCTCGGCTGTAGGAGGGTCTATATAAATTAAATCGTGCCAGTAAAGAAAATGAAAGTCGATGAATTGTACAAGAACAACTGGATACACACACAACCCTTGTTTGGTGTTTGGAAACATGAAAGGACGAAGTTTTAAATACATGTACCTGAAATAATCATTTCAGAAAGGATCCAAAGAAAAAATATTATATCCAAAGAGAAAAAAAGAAAGAAAATTAAATACATGTCCGACTGACCCTATAATTCATTTTATTTACAATCATAAGCACTGGCCAGATTCGTTTGACTTCGACTCAAAAGGACAGTTTTGTCATTTGGGTTATTTGGAGTCGGGAAGGCTTCTTAGTGAAAAAAAAAGGGCCATTTACAAAATGGGCATACTTTTTGTAATTCAGTTACAAAATGATCATATTTTTGTAAATTGGTACAAATTGATCCCACTTGGTCCGACATAACAGTTTTCCAAAAAAACGGGGTTAGTTGTCCCCAAAATACCCCTGCTCTTAACGTAAACAAATATTAACCATAGTTAACCAATTGCTGACGTGGCAACAATTTTGTAACCAGAACCTAGCAGACTGGCTCAGGATGACTAGTCTAATTGCCAAGGCCTGAGACATTTGTTTTCATCCTGCAACTTCCCTGTAATGCAACTCTGCTTCTCTATATCCCTTCCATCTATCAGTAAACACCACAAGAATCTCAAACATACTGCAGCTCACTAAAAAAACACTTCCACCTCATAGCAACATCAAGCTTAACTGCATTAAGACTTCAAATCAACTGCAACCATCACCAGTTCAATCCAGACCTTGCTCTTGTCCTCAACTGCAATACATCACCCATCTTTACATACTAAAACCAGCTTCACCTTCATCTGTATTGCAACTCCATCTCCATCACCAGATTCATAAACCACTTTATAACACAACCAATGGAAAACCCATCCAATTGCACATTGGAGTCCCCATCCATCTCAGCATCACCAGACTTCAGCCTTGTACCACAAACTTGTATCACAACTCCATTACACACAACCAATCTCTCTTATCTGCAGCTTCACCAATACAAAGCACCACATCAGTCACCATTAAGTTTCACAGGGCTAGCCATTCATTCACCCTCATCCATCTTCTTCTCCACAGCACCACCATCTGCAACTTCTCTAAACTCACAGGGCTATCCATTCACCATTTCAGGCCATTCACCATTTCAGCCACAGTTTCTCCCACAACCATTCTGCAATCTCAATACCACCATCTCATAATTCCATCTCCACATGCAACCATCACCACCAACAACTTCTTGGTACTTCTTGCACCACCTGGATCTCAAACTCATCCATCACCTCTCTTAATCTTCAAAAGCATCGATCATCTTCTCGATCTCTCTATCTTTGTCTTGCATCGGACCACCATTCACTCAATCAACACATCTATTCTTTATCAGTTCATCTTCCTTGAATTTCTTCTTTCAATAGGAACCCTAAACTCATCTACAACTCCTGTAAAAATCAACATAACTCTGCATCATTTCTTCAACAAAAAATCGAACCTAATTTCTGCTTCAATCTCAACTTCAGCACAAACCCATCTCTCTAATTCCATGGAAATCATCGCATGAATTCCTTAAATTCCTTCTACCCATAAATACCATGAACTCCAATCGGAAAACAAAATCAGATAAAATACCCAATTTTTCCTAATTAGGGTTTACGAAAAAAAAAATCCCTTGTTAAATAACCACTACAACTAATCAAAGAAATACCCAATATTCAACAACCAAGTTACCTGCTTTGCTCGAAAATCTTCACAAACACACCAATACAGTTCATCCACAATCAGGTCATTAATCAACATCACCAGAGCTTCACTCAGACCATTAATTCATACAACCCATTAATTATTTTACCAGAAATATCAATTTCTCTACCATGTTCTTCTCGATCTGAATTAAATCACTATCTCCATCTCTTTCTCAGTTTAAGTAAGCATCAAATAGAAACCTAACACGAACTATGTGAACAAAACCTCACTGTTGATGATGAAACTCACTCGAAATCTCTCATTCTTCACTCAATCGCCATTTTTGCGGAGCTTGAAGAATAGAAATAGAGGCGGCAAAAAAAAATGAAGAGGAGATGAAAACCCTAACTGTTATAGGATTTTTTTAGTTATGACTAATCTTATCCATCGAAATAGTTCTTGAGATGTGATATAAAAATGATCTAGGGTAACAGATGTAATGTAGTTAGGTTAAGGATAAATTAGTAAATGCACCAGTCCATTTAACTCTGATTTTAAGGGGCCCACCGACTTAACCATGTTACAGACGGAAGTATGACTACTTTGTAAATGGTTTGTAACACTATGACCATTTTGCAAACCGGGTCTTAATAGTGGGACTGTTTTTTAATTTGCCCAAAAAAAAAAAAAAAAAAAAATCCCGGTTCATGTAAAATGCTCTTTCACAACCTAAAGCTATCAATGGCTTATGGATATTTTGGAAATATATATCTGAGATTATTGATCAGTCATCATAAACCAGATCATCTACACCAAGCAAAAAATCTACACGAAGCAAATCATCCAAACAAGTAGCGGAGACTATCAATTAACTCTAACATCTCACTTTTTTTTTTTACTTTGGTACTCTGCTTTTTGCGAGAATGGCAATGATACTCATGATAGAATGAAAACAAGATGTGAACTTAACATCGGTTGAAATTATATATACACATTGACATGTTCGTTACATTACATAAACTATGTATGAGTACGCAAGTGAAAAAACTTGTTCAAACTGAATATATTCTCCTAAAAAAAAAACTATAGAAGTGGGTGCCCCAGACACCTTAATAATGCAACATTTGTGAATCGAAGGCACGAGACTCACGACTTGGATAGATTTTGGACCGTTTTGGGTCCTCCTAGCTCTGAAGTTATCATGAAAATGAGTATATTATCACTTGCAAAAACACGTTTTGTTGTTGGGTTAAATGGCAAAATGCCCCAAAATCGACCCCCCAGGTTTGAAAATGCCCCGGACGTTAGGTGAAAGATCAAAATGCCCCAAAATGAAATCAAAATGCCCCATTCCGTTATGTATTCCGTTTCATAGAGTTAAGTGGTCAAAGGCGTAAGCATGTGGCCCGCACGTGGAAAAAAATGGCATTTATACCCTTATGTCACGTGTTTAAAATTCAGGGTTCAAGGCTTAGGGTTCAAGGTTCAGGGTTTAGGGTTTAGCGGTGGTGGTGGTGTTTAAAATTCAGGGTTCAAGGCCTAGGGTTCAGGGTTCAAGGCCTAGGGTTCAGGGTTCAAGGTCTAGGGTTCAAGATTCAGGATTCAGGGTTTAGGGTTTAGCTATGGTGGTTGTGGTGGTGGTGGTGGTGTTGGGTTTAGTGTTTAAACTTCAGGATTGAAGACCTAGGGTTGTGGTGGTGGCGGTGGTGGTGGTGATGGCGGCATTGGTGGTGGTGGCGGTGGTGTTGACGGCGGCGGTGGTGGTTGCGGTGGTGGCGGTCGCGGCAGTGGTAGTGTTGGTGGTGGTGGCGGTGGTGTTGGCGGCGATGGTGGTGGTCATGATGGTGATGGCGGTGGTGTTGGTATAATGAAGTTATAAGCATACATGTCGGGTGTCGAAGGGCAAAAATGAAAATTCACAGAACAGTTGACTAGTCAAAGGTAGTGAAAATGCCCCATTTTGACTATTATAGGGAAAAATAACGGAATGGGGCATTTTGATCTTTCGCCTAACGTCCGGGGCATTTTCAAACATGGGGTCGATTTTGGGGCATTTTGCCCTTTAACCCATGTTAGTGTGCCACCCATTACTTAGCCCCACAAATCGTCCAATTAGGGGACATCAATTAGATTCTCTCCCTTATTTTAACAGATGGATGTAATAATTGTCATTCAATTTCTGGACATGACTGCTGGATATTTCAGTACACTAGTAGCTAGCAGTGCCCAGTTAGCGAGCATAATTGGCGAGTCCATCAGAATTAGTTTTGCAAATTTTCAGTCCAGAATAAATTATAAGTTTTCTATTTTTTAGTTTTATATAATTTAATAAACATTGAAACAGATTCATGAGTTATTACATAGAAGGCAAGCGAGCAACAAGCTGCGCCGCAAGCCTTTTTTAAATGGCAAACCCTTTTTATATAATTATAAGTGTATTTATGAATTACTGAATCATGTGGTCTATCATGTCATGTCATCACTAAATTATCAATCTTTATTATATATTTTTGAATTTTGAAATTTTATATACACCAATATGGTTCCACTACCAACAAATGTTATCAACTATTTGTAATGCACATATCATATCTATAGTTCATATAACTTATTAAATCATACTCCAGGTTAATATATGTTGAATTTTGTATGCCGAATTTATATCTCCAAAACAAATTATACACATACGTACGTTGTTCGGTATTACAGTCGAATCACGAACCGTTGAGCTGATTTTTGGCCGAATTTAACTGTATAATATTCGTATTATCTCGTTCTGGATGCTTTCCGTACCACCGAATTGCTAACCGTTATAATCCTAAATACAGTAAGAAACGTGCCTTCTTATGCATCTTTATAAAGCTAGTGAAAATTCCAGGAAACTTCCTTAAGGTAGCCGTTTGTCTTCTTCGGTCTTTCAATAACACTGTTAATTAATACTCCGGACTATCTGGTATTTATTGGACATGACTGATAGATATTTTTCAGCACACACTAGTAGCTAGCAGTCAAGACACCGAGGAGAAATCTAATGAATTGGGGTATACACTGAATTTGGCAATTTTGTGTAGATCAATCAACTTGACAACTTCACTTGAGCTTCTAAGCAATAAGTTTTGTATCAATGAGTGATAGGGGTTGCGTCTGTTTTGAGCATGCAATTGGACCACCAAGTTGGGCATTTTCATGGACCACTCCACGCGCTTGATTATTCTCTGTTAGGGGGTGGTCTGTTAGCATAATATCCATCAAGAAAAGTAGGTTGTTCCATATACATAGGGTGCAATCAATGAGTGATCATTTCATATATGGAAAAGTTTCAAATATGAGCTTGGATAGCTAGCATGCTCGATTTGGGCAAGGAATCTAGCATATAATGCATTTGTAATGCTAGACCCAGAAAATCGACAACATATCCTAAAGGGACCAAATTAACCGGCTAGTCATATAGGGAAACGCTATGAACAACACTCAACTTTGTAGAGTGATCGTTTTTACTAGCGGTTAATTAGAAAAAACACATAATGCAATCTTAAATATCAATATCCAACGACTTTATCAGTAAGTTATTAGAAAGTCATGTACATTCACACAGGTGTATTGTCTGTAAATTGCTCTAAGAGTCAAAAAATAAAATAAAATTGGGAGCGAAACATCGAAACTCAGTAGCAAGTCCCCCGGTGAAAAAAAAATGCATTATTACCCGGTAGTAGTAGTATCTAGCTAGTTGGTACCTTGAGCAACTTAAAATCATTAGCTTGAAAAAAGACATACAAATTAATTACTTAGGATCAAGTACGTCAATTGCAGGACATTGGTCCTTGCCATGTGCAAATGCTTTTTCCTAGTTGCAATTTGGGCTGAGAAAGACCCATGCTACCTAGACCTTTCTCTTCTGTCTTGAACAAATGCAATTGCAACGCAAGCTCCAAATCATTAGGTAAACAAAAGGGAAATTGTACAAGAACAACTGTAATTCACAGACACGTCGTTGGGTGTTGAAACATGAAAGGACGGAGTTTTGAATACAAATGTACCTTAAATAATCATTCCAGAATTATCAAAATGTTAATAAATGTTCCACTCTGACCGTTTAATCCATTTTTATTTACAACTGATAAGCACTAGCAAGACTTGTTTGACTTTGATTTGGGGAGAATCTGTCATTAGGGATCTCTGGAGTTGGGGAACACTGAGCTTCTGAGTAAAATACGCAAAAGAAAAGGAATTTTTTCCCAGTTCATGCAACATGCTCTCTCGCAACCAAAAGCTATTAATGGCTTATGGATATTTTGAGAATATAGATACGAAGTTTTGATTAATCAACATCAAAAACCAGATCATCCACACCAAGCAGATCAGTGGAACAAGTAGTTGAGACTATCAATGTACTCCAACATCTCACTTTTTTTACTCTGCTTTTGAATCTTCAGAGCTTATACAAGTTTGTGAGAATGGGATGGTAGAATCAGAACAAGACATGAACTTTGACATCTGTACGTAAAGCATTGGTTCTCAATTGAGATGTTCATTTTGTATAAGCACGCAATGCAAGTGAGAACCTGTGCAAACTGAGGCCCCTTCCTATGGGTGTGGTAAATCAATAAAAACTTGTGCTAACTCAGGCCCCTTCTTATGGATATGGCAAATCTATTGATTTGCCATTTAAGCACCCATTATGGAGGGGGCAAACTGACATGGTTAAGTGGCAAATTTGCCACTTAGCCAGGTTAGGTCTAGTTTTTACCGAGCGGTCGAGTCTCGACCGCCCGGTCCAGATTACACCGAGAGATCTAGTTTAGATCGCTAGAGGTGTAATGTCGATCGCTTATTAATATTTTAGATTTTTTTTCCTCTATCCTGCTTTTTAGTTAGTATAACTTATTTTTATTATAAAAGGGTCCTACATAATATTTTATAATCTCTAAAACTTTATAAAGACCCCACCAAACACAAACAACTAAATTTTTTATTAATAAGAGTCTCATAAAACACAATATAATATACTACTTTAATAAAATTTATCAGTTTACTATAATGGGGAAACTAGTTTGCCATGCCACATGGCAAAACCAACTTATATACAAACTCCCATGGGAAGGGCCTGAATGTGGTTTCATTTTGTAACACGACAAGTTGAATACCTTATTGAATGAACTGTAGAAGTGGTTGCCCCAGACACTTTAATAATGCGACATTTGTGAACTGAAGCGCACGAGACTCACGACTTGGATAGATTTTGGACCCTAAAGGGTCCTCCTATATCTCTGAAGTTTATTATTATTATGTTGGAAGAGTTGGAAACTGAAATGCCATATACCACACACAACCTTCGAGACAAAAAAAAGCTTTTTCTTGAACGGTAAATTAGAAGAGATGCATAATGCAACCTTAGATATTGGTATCAACATTCAACAATTTTTTCAGTAAATCATTAGAAAGTAATTACATTTAGACAATGACTTTACAATTGAAATTGCTAATAAACTATTTGCCGTTCAAAAAAATGGAGAGAAATAGTGAACCCAGTTATGGTTCCCCAGTCAAAAAATGCATCACTTCCAGGTAAGGAGGTAACAGTTAGTTAGCATTATGAGCAAATTTAATTATTATTTTTTTGATAGGAAGGATCCCCTCACACTTTTATCAAGTTGATATCATTTTTACGAATTGAAACCAAACCGTAATTAATTTGAAGCTAATACTTTGGGGATATGTTACTATTACATAGTTGTACTTTCTTATCGATAATGAGCGTATTCCGAGACGTATAACACCACCATCTATTACTTTGAAAATGAGTCGTTGAAGATTTACGGATAATTGGCCGTCGAAATTATGACCGGTATATTGTAATGTTTTATAATTCGGAATGTGCTCATTTTTGGTAGGCATGTAGAACTTAGTAAGAGGAACATATCCTCAAAATATTAGCTTCAAATCCTTTACGGTTCGGTTTATATTCACAAAAATAACGTCCAACGTGTGAAATAGTGTGAGAATAGAAGTGTGAAGGTATCCTTCCTCAATTAAAATAACATACAAAATTAATTACTCATGATAAAGTACGTCAATTGCAGGGCCGTTGGTCCTTGCCATGTGCAAATGCATTTCCTAGATGCAATTTGAGTTGAGAAAGGACCACGCTACCTAAATATGTCCAAGCTCCGAATGATATAATAGAATTGCGACAGTAAACAAAATTGAAATTGTACAAGAACAACTGTGATTCACACACAACATGTTTGGTGTTGAGAAACATCAAAGGACTAAAATTTTAAATCCGTATACCTGAAATATTCATTTGAGGAATTTCAATATATACAGGTAAAAAGACAATAAGTAAGTTAAAAATATTATTTATGTGCTGAAAGAAAACAAGATATCAGTGGTATCACAAGCCGCATACTCGGCCTCCATATGAAAATCGAATTCCAAGGTCCGGCACAAGACAACCGATAGAGTATGGATATGAACGGATGATTTGTTAAGAAAAAACATCAAGTTGGTAGGTGTGGAACTTTTGTACAAGCAGTAAATGGTAGCAATTAAATCATCGAATAAGGAGCCCAGATTATCAATTTCCTCCGACATCTCTTTTTTTCTTCTTTCCAATACTCTCTGGTTTCGATCTTTGGAAACCAGATTATCAAGTTAAAAACTTGTGTTAACGGAATGTATTCATCTAGTCTACATTTAGTGACACGACCAATTTAATATACCTTATTAATGAGGAGAGAAGTGGGTGCCCGTAACACCTTAATAATGTCACACTTGTCACGGGACTCCCGACCTAAATTTGAAGTCAGCAAAATTGAAATCCACGACTTGCATATAATTTTGGACCCTTTAGGTCCTAGCTCTGAAGTCTTACTAGTAGACCCAAAAAAATCAACAACATATTTACCAAATAAACCAGCTTGTCATGGGCCTTCACTTGGAGCAACAAGAGAGAGGGTAGATTTAAAGTTGAGGAAAGACTTGACAGAGCCCTTGGCAACCAGAAATGGATTGATATCTTCCCTAAGTCAACAATCCATCATCTAATTGCTAGGGGATCTGATCATGGGCCAATAATTCTAAAAACTAACCCAGAATGGAAGGATGGGGCTTACCCATTTAAATATTTTGGAGAATGGATGGCTCATCCTGAATGTAAAGGGATTATTAGAGCATCTTGGAAATCAACACAACAAGGCTCTGCTAGCTTCTCCTTTGCTTCTAACCTCAAAAATGTCAAGTTTAATCTTAACAGGTGGAACAAAAACACTTTTGGCAAAATACAGAACAACATAGCAAAAATAAAGAGTGATATAAACAAGCTTGCTGATAATCCAAATAGATGCAATACTACTATTCAAAGAATGGAAATTTCTCTGAATAAGTGGCAAAACATAGAGGAGAATTATTGGAAAACCAAAAGAAGAAATAATGTCATCAATCTAGGGGATATAAACACCACTTTCTTTCATAATGCAGCAAGAACCAGATATAGAAGGAACAGAATTGTTACTCTAAGAGATGCAAATGGCACTTGGCTAGATGATAAAGCTGCCATCTCTAACTGCCTCACTAATCACTTCAAAAGTATAGCAACAACTACTATCCCACAGATAAATATGGAAATATTGAATCTAATTCCTCAAACAATATCCATAACAGACAATAATTTGCTTCTTGAAACACCTTCTGCTGCTGAAATAAAAGCAACCCTCTTTGGCATGGAGGGTAACAAAGCACTGGACCAAATGGGTTCCCCTAACTTTTTCCAGAGTAATTGGGAAATAATAGGTGAGGATCTCATAAAAATGGTTCAGAAGTTTTTTATAACAGGATACATGCTCAAAGAAATAAACTCCACCTTTGTATCTCTAATTCCTAAAGTTCAGTTCCCCTCCTCTCCAGGAGACTTTAGACCAATCTCTTTATGCAATACTACTTATAAGCTAATATCCAAAATTCTTGCTCATAGAATGAAACCTCTCTTAAGCAAAATAATATCTCCCTACCAATCTGCCTTCATCCCAGGAAGACAGATAAATGACAATACTTTGGTTGCTCATGAGATCATACATAATATGAGAAATAGAAGAGATAGTCAAGAATGGATGGGGCTAAAGTTAGACATGTCCAAAGCTTTTGATAGAGTGGAATGGTGTTTCCTCCTGGCTATTCTTAAGAAAATGGGATTCTCTGATGAGTGGTGTTCTAGGATTAACCAATGCATATCTACTTCCAGCCTAGCTATTCTGCTAAATGGAGTACCATGTGAATTCTATAATCCAACTAGAGGCATTAGGAAAGGGGATCCCCTATCCCCTTACCTCTTCATACTATGCATGGAATACTTCTCTAGAATGCTATTGCAAGCTGAAAAGGAAAGTAAAATACATGGTATCAAAATTGTGAAAAAAGCTCCTTCTATTAGCCACTTGCTATTTGCAGATGACTGCATCATTTTCTTCAAGGCTTCCAAATCTGAAGCTGAAAAAATTCTCAGTATTATTGACAAGTTTAGCTCTTGCTCTGGGCAAATGATAAACCTAGCAAAATCTGGAGTGTTTTTCAGTAATAATTCTTCCCCACAAACTGTGCTTGACATCACTGAGATAATGCAAATCAGTCACATATCTCTTAAAGACAAGTACCTGGGGTCACCATTGTTCACTAATAAATCAAAAGTGGAAGCTTTCCACCCTGTGGTTGATAGTATGAAAAATAGAATTGAAGGATGGAATATCAAAAATATAAACCCAGCTTGGAAGAAAGTTCTCATAAAACATGTCACTTCAACATTGGCTAACTACCAAATGAACACTTTCAAACTACCAAAGAAAACTATTGAGGATATGAACAATATCCAAAGAGATTTTTTCTGGGGTAAGGAGAAAGGGAAACCAAGAGGCATTTACCTAAAAGCCTGGAATGGTTTTTGCAAACCTTTGGAGGTGGGTGGCCTAGGGTTTGTTAATCTGGAAAAATTTAATAAAGCTATCATCTCCAAAATAGGCTGGAGAATGATGGAGCAACTAGACACATTGAGTGCCCAGGTAATGAAGGCTAAGTACTTCAACTCTAAGGACATAATGAACATGTCACCTTTGCCAAAACCAACTGACTCTTGGGTCTGGAAGGGTATATTATCTGGCATTGCAAATGTTCAAAACTATGGAAAATGGAGCATAGGCAATGGAACCAAGGTTCACATCTGGACAGATGTTTGGCTCAATGGTCTAGATAATAAACTATTCAAACCCAATAACTGTCCTGTAAATATTGATATGGTGGCCGATCTTATGAGTAACAATATCCATTGGAACAACTCCCTTTTAGATAACATCTTTACCCAAAACATAGCTAACAAAATAAAGAATACTGCTATTCACTGTGGCAGTGAAGACAGAGTGTTCTGGCAATTAACTAAGGATGGAAAGTTCACTGTAAAATCACTATACAATGAACTGACTCACAAAGGAGAACACCAGTATAATAGGAAAAACTGGATGGCTATTTGGAATCTAGATGTCTCACCTTCCATAAAACTTTTCTTATGGAAGGCGGCACATTCAATTCTACCAACAGGTGAAAGAGTAGGAAAGCACCTAAGTTACATAGAAACTACTTGCAAAATATGTAATTACTCAAGGGAGTCGATCTCACACTTATTCATCCATTGTCCTCTCATACAACAAGTATGGAAGGAACTTCAATTCGACCCATATGATGTGCTAGGCAATAACTGGGATTTCCATGAGTGGCTTACTCTCATACTGATGCCTAGGAATCTTGAGCCTAAAGCTATTGGCTGGGAAAATTTGTGTGCGATTGTTCTCTGGCATATTTGGAAAGCCAGGTGCGATCTATCCTTTGATAAAAAAACAACCAAGAGCAGATGTTATAGCCAACAAGATAATGCAGTACATTAACAACACTATGGCAGCAAAAAACAAGGAGAAAAATAATCCAATGCATGTGGAGTACACCAAAGATGAGGCTGAAAACCAAGTTATTGAACACAGATTAACTTGGAAAGCTCCAACAATCTTTACTCTGAAAATTAATATAGCATGGATCTGCAACCCAATAAATAACATATCAGGTATGGGAATGTTTCTTTTTGATCACGCAGGAAACTGCAAAGGAGCAAGAGGAGCACGAATCCAGCAAGATTCCGAAGAAACAATGACAAAGGAAGTAGCAAAAGCAGCCTTCAACTGGGGTGCGGAATTAGGAAGCAAGATGGATTTCGAATCAAATTCTGGCCGACTAATAAAGAAAATCAGGAGTCTGCATGCTGAGAAGATAGGCGAAAGATTTACTCTACAAAATAGCGGGAAGGAAATTTTTGAAATAGGCACTTGGAGCACAATCAGTGACAGGGAAAACAAGCTGGCAGTCAACCTGGCAAAGCTCACTACGATAAATGAGACCAACAGGAGTTGGGATCCGAGCTCGATCAATAGATTAATTAGACTTCTTTCAGAAAACTTCGTTACAAGCACAGTGGCAACACAAAACAATGGCAATGTAACCTTAAATCCAAATATGGATAACAATATTTTATGGTTGGAAGGTACTGGCAGTCTGCTAGCAAGCACCAGTCCAAACAACATGTATGGTGCTTAGGAGTCTTCTTCTCCTTTTTTCTATAAAAAAAAAACCAGCTTGTCATATAGGGAAATGCCATGAACAATATGCAACCTTTGACACAAATAATCATTTTTACTAGGGGTACCGTTTCATATAAGACAAAGAGTTATATTCGATCTTGACCGTCGGATCACTCAAACGGTACCCCTGCTAAATTCCGATCCCCTCATTAGCAACACTAATAATAATCACTAGCCAGATTTGTTTGCCTTTGACTTGAAAGTACTTTGAGTTAGTTGGAGTCGGGGTGGGGGAACACCGAGCTTCCGGGTGAAATATGTAAGCAAGAGAAAAGCAAAAAAAATCTTTCCACTTGATGTAACATTCTCTCTCTCAATCCTCCTAAAAGAATTCAAATAATTCTTACATATATGGATGATTTTTTCCCTAATTCAACAAAGTTTGATATCCCATTAAGATAAACCATCTTCCTCTGTGTCTTTGTTTGATTTCCATTGGAAATTCGAATTCTCCTTTTTCCTTATTGTTATGAACACACAAACCATAAATAATTTGGCAAAGGAAACTAATAAAGAGGTCTACTAAAAATATGGATACGAATAGAGGTGTAAATTCGGCTGTGCCAGCACACCACGCTAAAATTTGAGCACAGCCCAACCCAGCGCTTAGCTCATCACGGCACATCACGTTAGTTAAATGGGACGTGCTGGGTTTGACTAATTGACACAGTAGCACCACACAACACGCAACACGTATAAGAACGTGGCCCAACCCAATCCAGCACGTTAAGAAAGCACGTCATAACATGTACAAATACACCATATAACAAGGCATGATACATCACATTTTTTGTATATTTCACAAAAGAGTCACTATTCTGCTGGTTTTTTTACATTTTATGCTCGCTTATTTATAACAACACATATAATATCTTAATATTTGGAAAATATATTTTAATATCGTTGTTATAATGTCGTAACCTGTATTTAACTATAACATTAATTTACATGACAATAATCCAATTTTATATTTGATGGACTATTTCTTTTTATTGAATAAACTTGTTAATTTTACTTTAAATAATTTCAAATGATATGTTGTCTAATTAAATTCTTGTGATAATGTCCGACTTAATGTATACATTAAGTGATTTCAAATTGTTTATAGCACGTGTGCCAGCACGGCACAACACGACATATTTATTCGTGGGCTGTGTTGTGCCTAGCTTTTGACTAGTAAAGAACAACACGACACAACACGTTTAAATCGTTGGCACAACACAACACGACATGACACATGGCACGTGAAGCACGCGACTTCGTGTGTCGGGCTGTGCCGGACCGGCATGTTTTACACCTCTAGATTCGAAGTAATGAAAAATCAATGATCACACCAAATAGATCATCCACACCAAGAAAATCATGGGAACAAGTACTCGTGATTATAAACAAGGTTTGATGTCAAAACAAACTCTCTCTCCGCTCCGCTTACGTGGCAGGGGACTGAGATGCGATATTTTTTTTCTAATTTTTTTTTGAAATCTCACCATGAATAGCATCGATCTACATCCTTCCTCTTCCCTTTTAATTTCTAATCAGAGGTATTTAATCACTTTTCCTTTATCTGAGACAGTGAATAATCTTAGTATTATTGATTTTCCTCAACTCTCTGCTCCGGTCAATGGATCCATTGTCGAACCTTCAAAGCCAGCAAGTTGGAAATCGGTCTTGACCCTGGAGAAGATGACCTATGTATATCATACTACTGGTAAGTTGTTCTATCATAAATATAATCTGATTAATGAGAAGAAAAAACTAGTTCTTTCTTCAACTGAATTTCAAGAAGAAATTAGGGTTTGTGAAAAAAATTGATTGGGTTCTTCGTGGGTAGTCAACTAAATTATCATATTGTTGAATCAGCGATGAAGAACATATGGGAAACCCATTAGAGGCTAGGTTTTCAATTGATCATTAATGGGGGTAATACATTCCTATTTGAGTTTGACCTAGCTGAAGATAAAAACTCTGTATTAGAAATCGGTTATGTATTTATCTCAAAAATATTATTCTTAATCCGTCTTGGGACCTTTTTATTGAACAAGATATTCAAGAGATGATAACCATTCCAATTTGGTTAAATTTGATGAATATCCAAATTCACATGTATCAATATGATTGCTTGTGGTCTAGGTATTCCTCTTATTGCTGACCAACACACTTTAGCTAGGACTTGTATGAGTTTTGCTAGAGTCTGTGTTATGATTAAAGTCAATTTTGATTATCCTACTAGTATTCCTTCTTATTTTTTTATGGGAAAGACTTTGAAGTGAAGGTAGAATACACTTGGAAGCCATCGAGATGCTCATCTTGGGTTTCTTTTGGTCATTCCAAAGGAAAATGCACAACAACTAACAAAGTCATGAATAAGATGTGGGATTCTAAAAAGTTTATCAGTATCCAAGGAATGGAGAAGTCTAAAGAACATAACTTTGGGGTGAATGATAAAGATGGTGCTGCTATGGAGAGAAACATTGTTGAAACTGTTGATCAAAGCATATTATTGCAGGTACCTAATGAGAATGGAGCTGGAAATGTTGGAATTCTGGAAATGGTTTTGCTAAATCCTTCAAAATGTTATACGAGAAGGTCTAAAATCTCTGGGGCATATGGTAAGTCAGAAGATTTGTCTAGTGGAAAATGGGATGATGATCCTAGCTAGGTCAGTTGGGGTTGAAAGTGAAGGCAATGAAGAAGCTATTGAACAAGAAAAAGTATTTGGTGAGTGGGTTTCTTTCAAAAAAAGAAAGGCACCAGTAAAAAGAAAAAACAAAAGCAGTCACAAAATCCCGTAATTCAACCGGTTGCGGATGGTGCAAGTACCTCATCTTTTGATCCCGCTATTCCCCCTGGTTTTGAATACCATAACAAGTTTCATGGTATCGAAGAATAAGAAGAAGAAGAAAAAAAAAAAACGGAGGTAGCCTCTTCCTAGTTAGTTTTGAAAGATGCAAAGGTAAGCTCCGCAAAGCCGTCATTGTATAAGACAATTATTGGAATTAGTATGAAATTGAGTATCAAATCCAAAGGTACATGTATGTTCCCCAATGGTACTCTTTCAAGTTCAAAAAAGAAAAAGCTTCCTAAATGCTAAATCTCCTAAGAAAGTCTTAAAATTTTGGTACATGTTGCAATATTATGAAAAAATCATTCCCTCTAAATTTAGAGTTGGTCGATATAATGTTAATCATAACCTTATCTTCCAATCTAGTGTAACTGAAATTGCTGAGCATATTATTCTGCATTATGATTTTGCTATCTCTTTGTGGAACTCAGTTCCATGGGGTACTCACATTCAACATGATCGTAATACTGCAATCACTACCAAAGACCGGGTTAAAGACCTTCCGAATAGTATCAATGAACTGGAAATGTGCTATTATCACTACTGCTTGGTGTATATGAAGGGATAGATGTATGCATGTTTTTCAAAACCTAAACCTGAACAATGTTTCCACTGCCATGTAAAGGATAATGTTTCCACTTTCTTCTAATCTCTACAATTCATGTTACAGAAGTAATCTAGATCTAAAAAAAGAGACGTAGAAGACTAAAAAGTCACATCTACCTGAAATATTGTTTTTATTACTGTTGATTGTGATATATGTAATATGAATTGCAGAGATTATAATAAAATGACCATGAAAAACACAAAGATCATATGAAGAAGATGATAGCAAAGCAAGAGTAATATGTATCTTCAAAATTACAAGAGTCAGATCGGTCAAAGAGTGCAATAGAGGGCAATAAGGGGAGACTTTCAATGTAGGGGTGGAGAGGGCGACATTTAATGTTTCCTAACAGAGGTAGTACGAGGAACTTCATAGTTGCTATTCTGTGCATTTAGCCCATGCCAAACATCAAAATTCCGAATGCAGCCCTTGACCACACCGTTGACTGCATTACCTCCTCCTATTAGGCTTGTGCCAAACGGACCCTTAGTGGCTTATGGATATTTTGGAAATGTATAATTTTATTTTATTTTGGATCAGTCATCACAAATCAGATCATCTACACCAGGAAAGTCATCTAAACCAAGCAAATCACCCGTACAAGTTTCCCAGACTATTAATTTACTCCAACATCTCACGTTTTTTACTTTGGTTACTATGTTATTGAATCTTTAGAGGTTTAACAAGTTTGTCAGAACTCATGATAGAATGAAAACACGATGTGAACTTAACATCTGTTGAACTTATATACATATTGAGATGTTCGTTACATACACTATGCATGAGCATGCAAGTGAAAGAACTTGCGTGCTCATACTTAGTTTATGAGCCCTGTTGAAGCCTTGTTTCGGTAACTTGCATGCACCATCGATATCCAAAACATGAGACCGAATTGACAATTTGTTACAAAGGGATATGCCATGAACAACACGCAACCTTTGAGAAAAATAAAATAAAATAATAATAATAATTACTAGCGGTAAATTAGAATAGGCACATAATACAACCTTAGAATTAATATCTACATGCAACGAATTTATCGGTAAATCATGAGAAAGTCATGTCCTACAAATGAAATTGTTGGCCACATGCACCCTCACCCCAAGTGTATGTAAACTATATTACCGATAAAAAAAACAATGGAGAGAAATGATAAAACCCACTGCAATGCATCATTGACTATCCGTTGCAGGGGCCTTGGTCCTTGCCATGTGAAATACTTCTCCTTGATGCAATTTGGGTTGAGAAAGGACCATGCTACCTAGATATTTCTTTTCTGTCTTGAACGACAAATGCAATGCAAGCTCCGAATGATATAATAGAATTGTGATAGTAAACAAAACTTAAATTGTACAAGAATACCTATGATTCACACCCCATGTTTGTGTTGGGGGAGGCTTACGAAATCCGAGCCGCTATGCGCAATACGAAACCTACACAAGCAATGACATACAAATGCGGAAATAACAACAACTACGCAATATAGAAGCAATCACACAATACCGGCAATTACGTGGAAAAACCCCTCCAAGGTGAAGGGTAAAAAACCACGGGAAAATCTTCCACTATAATCAAACAATGGGTTACACAAAATTCTCCCAATTTGGGGATACACTCTTCTTCAAGGTGCATATAGCACTTGGATACCAATTTGCCTAAATTACACTCACCCCTAAGGATCAACAATTCATTCACCAAATAGATAATATACACTATCAGTTTGACAATAACAAGAGATGAGATACTTACTACTAGGGTTTGAACAAACCCTAGATTTTTCCCCCTTTGAAGAGATGTGGAAATTGATCAACCAATCTTCACCACAACAACCAAAAGATCCTTAGATAAGAACCCTTTCTTTTTCTCTTCAATATACTTCAATCTCACCAAAAATTGGTGGCTTAATCTTCTCTCTCACTCTCTTTCTCTTCTTCCTCTCTTTCTCTCTCTTTACGGGTTTGAGAAGAGATGCAAAAATGAAATTAGTCTCCTGGATGTTTTCGAATAAAAACATATAGCTAACAAGGACACTTGTTAGTCACTACCCCATAAATTTCTTAAGGGCTATCCTGCTGGACCCATAAGGAGGGAACATGCCCAACAATCTCCCCCTCGCGACTTATGGCAAGGTACCCGTCACCACTAAACCTGTCCTGCTGCAAAAATACACATGCTTGTATTTTGGTAGAGACTTTGTCATCATATCAGAACCGTTGTCATCTGTATGGATCTTCTCAATATACAAGACCTTCTCGTCGAGAACTTCTTGTATCCACTGATACCTAATATTGATGTGCTTGGACCTCGAGTGAAAACTCGAATTCTTGCTGAGATGGATGGAACTCTGTCTGTCACAGTAAACGATGAACCTTTGTTGCTTCACACCGAGTTCTCTAACAAACCTCTTCATCCATATCATCTCCTTGCAACTCTCTGTAGATGCAATGTACTCTGCCTCTGTAGTAGACAATGCCACACATTTTTGTAACTTGTATTGCCAAAACACAGATCCCCCTGCCAAATCTGAATTTGTGTAACCAACTAAATCTGTCTTGTCACCTCCATAGCACAAACACATATTAGAAGTACCCCTTAGATATCGTAGTATCCATTTCACTGCTTCCCAATGCTCCATAGCAGGATTTGATATAAATTTGCTTACCACTCCAACTGCATGAGATATATCCGGCCTTGTACACACCATTGCATACATCAAACTACCAACTGCGGACTCATAAGGAATTTTCTCCATCTTCCGTTCTCAACATCATTCACAGGACATTGATCACGAGTTAACTTAAATTGTTTTGCAAGTGGACAACTTACCAGCTCAGCCTTGTCCATGTTGAATCTTTGCAACACCTTCTCAATGTATCTTTCTTGTGATAACCACAGCTTCCTCTCTTTTGTATCATGAGTGATTTCCATGCCAAGAATACGTTTTGCTGCACCCAAGTCTTTCATAGAAAAAGACTTGCTCAGATCTGACTTCAACCTGTCAATCTTTTTCTTATCTTTTCCAACAATAAGCATGTCATCAACATATAACAAAAGAGTAAGAAAATCACCATCGACAAATTTTTGAATGAATACGCAATGATCTGAAGCTGTCCTCTTGTACCCATGTTCCTTCATGAACGATTCAAACTTCTTGTACCATCTTCTTGGAGCTTGCTTCAAACCATATAGACTCTTCTTTAGCTTGCACACCATGTGCTCCTTGCCTTTGAATTCAAAACCCTCGGGTTGTGCGATATACACATCTTCCTCCAACTCACCTTGAAGAAATGTTGTCTTGACATCTAGTTGTTCTATTTCAAGATCCAAACTAGCGGTTATTGCCAAGACAACCCGAATTGAAGAAAATCTCACCAACAGTGAGAAAATCTCGTCGAAGTCAACACCCTTTCTCTTCTCATAACCCTTCACAACTAAGCGAGCTTTGTACCTTGTTTGTGAGTTACCATGTTCAGTCTTGATTCTATACACCCACTTGTTCTTCAGAATTTCTGGTTCTCAGGCTTGTCAACCAAATCAAAAGTTTCATTCTCATCTAAAGATCCAACCTCTTCTTTCATGGATTTCAACCACTTCTGACTTTCAAGAACACTAAGAGATTCTTCATAAGACTCTGGTTCACCTGCATCTGTGAGCATCACATACTCATGTGGTGTATACTTTTTTGAAGGTAATCTGGTCCTGCTGGATCTTCTCAACTCATCTTTTGGTTGTTGTTGTTGCACTTCTTGATCAACATAACCTACTGAAACATCTTCATCTTCATTGCCATTACCATCAACATCATCATCATTTTGTTCAAGAGAAGGAACAACTGGATTTGGATCCAAGGTCATATCATCTTGAAGATTTGGCATCTCAATCTTCTAAAAGTCTTCAATAGTCTGGTCTTCAAGGAATACTGCATCCCTACTTCTGATAACCTTCTTCTCAACTGGATCCCAAAATCTGTAACCAAACTTCTCTGTTCCATATCCTAGGAACACACACTGTTTTTCTTTGTCATCAAGCTTTGATCTCTGATCTTTTTGGATATGAACAAATGCCCTGCAACCAAACACTTTCAACTGATCATAAGTAGGCTCTTTGTCTCTCCATACCTTTTATGCTACTTCTCCATCTAGCGGTCTTGAAGGAGATCGATTGATCAAATACACAGCAGTATTCATTACTTTACCCAAGAAATGCTTCTGCAACTTGGAATGAGATAGCATGCACCTGATTCTCTCAAGAATAGTGCGGTTCATCCTCTATGCAACACCATTATGTTGTGGAGTCTTCTGTACTGACTGTTCATGACGTATACCCATGCTCTTGCAATACACTTCAAGTGGTCCAATGTACTCTCCCCCGTTGTCAGAACGAAGGCACTTCAAGGTTCTACATGTTTCTCTTTCCACCATTCTGTGAAATATCTTGAACACAGGATGAACATCATCTTTGGTCTTGATTGCATATGACCAAACCTTCCTTGAAGAATCATCTATAAAGGTAACAAAATAAACAACACCACCAAGTGTTTTGACCCTTAAAGGTCCACATACATCAGAATGAACAAGATCAATAATACCAGAATTGCGCTTGGGTAAAGCTTTATGAAAATAAACTATAGTTTGTTTACCAACTAAACAATGAGTACACTTACCCAATTGCATACCTTTGGCATTTGTAAAAACTTGTCTTTTGGTGAGGATTTGAATTCCCTTCTCACTAAGATGACCAAGTCTTCTATACCAAAACTCGCAGGTTGAATCTTTGTCAACATCATTCAATTCACCTTTCAACACCTTCACTTGTGTTTTGTATAATGTGCCACACTTCTTGCCTCTTGGAATAACCATGGAGCACTTGCTTAGCTTCCATTTCCCATCACCCAAGTGATTGTTTTACCCTTCATCATCTAACACTCCTAGTTATATTAGATTCAAACTAAGATCTGGTACATGTCACACATTTCTGAGAACCAATGTGCAGCCAACACGGGTCTCAACCTTCATATCACCCATTCCTACAATCTTCGAAACACCATTGTTTCCCATTCTGACTGACCCAAAGTCACCAGTGTAGGAGGTAAATATATCTTCATGAGGAGTAGCATGCTAAGATGCATCTAAATCAACTATCAATTCTGAATCAGAACCTGCAAAACTCACACAAACATCATTACAATCTGAGAATACAATAATATCATCATTTTTCGCAGTAGCTGCAACACCAATGTCTTGTCTATCATTTCCTTTTCCCGTCTTGTGTTATTGCTTCAGCTTCCTGCATTCATTTGAATAATGACCTCTCATACGACAGTTCCAACATTCAACTTCCTTTATGGACTTTGATTTACCCCTTGACTTGCTACGTCCAACTTGTCTTCTGTCTTTTCTTCTACCCCGATTTTCTGTAACAAGAGCTTCTGAATGAGTTGAGTCTAATGACCTTCTTCTAACTTCTTCATTCATCAAACTTATAGTTGCAACAGTCATGTTGAACTTCTTGTCTGGATCAGAATAACTGATACAATTCCTCAATGGCTCCCAACTGTCTGTAAAAGTATTTAGCAACAAATAAGCTTGAATCTCTTCAGGAATTTTCAGCTCCATAGATGTAAGCTGATTCATAATACCCTTCATTTCATTTAAATGTTGCGCCATTGAACTTCATTCCTTGTAACACATCTTTCCAAGCCTTTTGAATAGAAGAGCTTTTGCACAAGGAGACTGCTGATCATATATCTTCTCTAACTTGGTCCACAAAGAATATGCTAGTGTCTCACTAGCCACATGATGAAAAATGTTATCATCAATCCACTGATGAATAAAACCAATTGCTTTTCGATTAGTAACCTTCCAATCGTCTTCACTTGTCGTCTCAGGATTTACTCCCTTACTCTCTATTAGACCATAAAGATCTTTACAATATAACCAGTCTTTCATCTTCGCCTTCCATATCACAAAGTTCTCACCAGTAAAATTGACCATTGTATTACTAGTGCTAGCTTCCGCCATTGCACAGGATTAGCTCAACCCAAAATCTCTGATACCACTTGTTGGGGGAGGCTTACGAAATCCGAGCCGCTATGCGCAATACGATACCTACACATGCAATGACATACAAATGCAGAAATAACAACAACTACGCAATATAAAAGCAATCACACAACACCGGCAATTACGTGGAAAAACCTCTCCAAGGTGAAGGGTAAAAAACCACGGGAAAATCTTCCACTATAATCAAACAATGAGTTACACACAATTCTCCCAATTTGGGGATACACTCTTCTTCAAGGTGCATATAGCACTTGGATACCAATTTGCCTAAATTATACTCACCCCTAAGGATGGATCAACAATTCATTCACCAAATAGATAATACACACTATCAATTTGACAATAGCAAGAGATGAGATACTTACTACTAGGGTTTGAACAAACCCTAGATTTTCCCCCTTTGAAGAGATGTGGAAATTGATCAATCAATCTTCACCACAACAACCAAAAGATCCTTAGACAAGAACCCTTTCTTCTTCTCTTCAAGATACTTCAATCTCACCAAAAATTGGTGGCTTAATCTTCTCCCTCACTCTCTTTCTCTTTTTCCTCTCTTTCTTTCTCTTTACGGGTTTGAGAAGAGATGCAAAAATGAAATTAGTCTCCTGGATGTTTTCGAATGAAAACATATAGCTAACAAGGACACTTGTTAGTCACTCCCCCTTAAATTTGTTAAGGGCTAGCCTGCTGGACCCATAAGGAGGGAACATGCCCAACAGTTTGGTGTTGAAAAACATCAAAGGACTAAAATTTTAAATATATGTACCTGAAACAGTCATTTTAGGAATTTGAAAATATATATAAAAAAAAATAATTAAAAGGATAATGTAAATGAGAAAAGTTATACATTACTGAAGAAAAGGAGATGTGTATAAGTGTATGCAGAATATACACAGAAAGATTTTTTTTCCCAAATATAAACAAGCGGCTTATTCGACCTCCATATGAATATCGAAGCAACTAGAGCTATGGATATGAACGGATGATTAATCAACAATAGTCAACAAGTTGCCGAGTGTGGAACTTTCGAACACGTAAAAAATCATACAATTAAATCATCCGAATATAGAGCCCAAACTATCAATTTACTCCAACATCTCACCCTCTTTTTTTTTCCATGGTACTCTCTGGTTTCGAATCTTTGGAAGTTCAACAAATTTGACGGTAATATGAGTGCAGGACTGTAAATAGACTAACGTAACATTTGTTGTGTCGAATTGATTTTCAACTACTTATACAAGTTGAGATGTTCTGTCACATGAACCATGTATGAGCACACAAGTGCTAACGGAATGTATTCATTTAGTCTACATTTAGTCACACGACCAATTGAATATACCTTATTAATGAACTACAAAAGTGGGTGCCCATAACACCTTATTAATGTCACACTTGTCACGAGACTCCCGACTTAAATTTCACACCAGCAAATAGAATCCACCACTTGCATAGATCTCTGAAGTCTCGTTTTGTTGCCAGTAGACCCAAAAAATCAACAACACACCCTAAAGGGACCAAGTTAACCAGCTTGTCATATATGGAAACGCCATGAATAACACGCAACCTTTGAGACAAATGATCATTTTTACTAGCGCCAAATTAGAACAGGCGCACAATGCAACCTTAGATATTGGCAATAATTTTACGGGTGAATCATTTGAAAGTCATGTGTACTCAGGCAAGGATTGTATAGCTGAAGTTGCACCCTCACGACCTCACCCCGACTTTATGTCTGTGAATTGTTTACCGATGAAAAAGATAAATTGAGAGGAAAACAGCCAAACTCTGTAGTCCCCTGGTGAATTATTTTACTACTATTGCCCGGTGGCAGTGGTAAGCTGGTATCTAGTTATTACCATGAGCAAATTAAAATCACTATAGCTTGAAAAAAGACACACAAACTGATTACTTTGGATCAAGTACTTCAACTGCAGGGTCCTTGGTCCTTGCCATGTGCAAATGACATTAATAGATGCAATTTTGGATGAGAAAGGACCAAGCTACCTAGACACTTCTCTTCTGTCTCGAACAACAAATGCAAAGTAAGCGCTGAATGATAGAACAGAAATTGTACAATAGACAAATTGTACAAGAACAACTATGATACATTATGGTTTGTTCATTTTCATTCATTGGCATTGCTTCAAAATCGATTACATTATGGTTAAGAACATCAAGAACAAGATTACAAGCAATAAAAACTACATCCAAATATGTCTTAGAGAAGAGAGTTGGAATACCTCTTTTTTTTTTACTCCCTATCAAGTAAACGCAGAGATCCCAATAAGTAGCCAAGACTATCAATTTACTCCAACACCTCACTTTTTTTACTCCCTAACTCTTCTTTCGAATCTTCAGTGAGGCTTAACAAGTTTGTGATGGGATGATAGAATGAAAACAGGACATGAACTTAACATCCGTTGTGCTTGTGCGTAAAGAATTACTAGTTGTCGACTACTTATATACGTTGTATGAGCACCTATGTGAAAAAACTTGTGCTAACTGAATGTCCTTGTTTTGTAACAGACAAGTTTAATACCTTATTATAAATGAACCATAGAAGTGGGTGCCCTTAGACACCATAATCATGCCACATTTGTGAATTGAAGCGCACGAGACAAAACTTGGATAGATATTGGACTTAGCTCTGAAGTTTATCATGAAAATGTGTATATTATTTATTTATTTATTACTAGCAAAAACACATTTTAATGTTACTTATTACTGCGTGCGATCCATTAGTCCCACGAATCGTCAAATAAAGGAAAATTAACTAGATTCGTTCACTTATTTTGACAAAGACTTGGATGTAATTGTCATTTGATTTCCAGAAAATCCTGATTACTTATATATTGGACTTGACTGCTGGATATTTCAGTACACTAGTAGCTAATATAGCTTTCAATACGAAGATCAATCAATTAACAACTTAACTTGAGCTTCTAGCAATAAGTTTTTGATCAATGACTGGTTGGGGTTGCGTATGTTATGAGCATGCAATTGGACCACCAAATTACGCATTTCCATGGACAACGCCAAGTGCCTGATCATTCGTTGTTTTTTTGTCTGTTTGATCGGTCACCTGATCATGCACTGTTTTTCTTATCGGTCGCCTGATCATTCGCTGTTAGCGGGTGGTATGTATGGAAAATTTTCAAATATATGAGCTTGGATATATAGCTAGCTAGCTTGCTCCATTCTGGTGTAAAAGATATGGAATCTAGGATGTAAATTATCTAACTCTTTTAAAAGCCTAAGGTCCTTAGTAGGGCTGTCAATGGGTACCCGTTTACCCGGACCCGGATGATTCGGTTCTGGTTCCGGGTCCCAATATTATACCCGTTAGTAAATTTGATACCCGCCGGGTAGACCCGTTAAAGAACCGATTAATAACGGGTCCTTATCGGGTCTACCCGACGGGTACCCGCGGTTCCTGGGTACCCGGCTAAAATGCGTTGGGAATTAAGTTTAAGCATATAAAACTCCCGAGTTTCGTTCCGTGTGTCTAAAAGATTGGATGCATGTGACACAGGTGTTTATTTGGTAAGAAATAAAAAGAAATCTAACCCTTTATTTTCTCCTCTGCCTTTCTCTTCCGATTTTCCGCTTTCATTTTTTATCAGATAATCTAAAATGAACACAGTTGAGTTTCTTCGATTGTGCAGATATACTTAT
This sequence comes from Papaver bracteatum, assembly GCA_023529315.1. Taxonomy (NCBI): domain Eukaryota; kingdom Viridiplantae; phylum Streptophyta; class Magnoliopsida; order Ranunculales; family Papaveraceae; genus Papaver; species Papaver bracteatum. The sequence goes on along the minus strand of JAJJWX010002064.1, from coordinate 383,314 downwards.
CACCCATTTCTCTTTTTCTTCTAATTTACAATTGCAATGGAAAATGATGGAGAAATTGTAATCGAAAATGATGCAATGGGTTTAATGGAAATTTTGAACAATTAGCTAGAAATTGATTATCACTAAAACATCTCTCTTATCTTTATATCTGATGATCAATTTTTGGTCTGAAAAATTGATTGGACCATTAATGCAAATATTGATCTTGTGGTACGGGTGTTGTTCTTTAGTGTGTAATTGTAGATAATGGTCAGATCTTGTTTGTGATAGTGTGGTGTTTGATTTATTTTGTGTTAGAAAGATATGACCTTTAATGGGTTTCTATATTTGTTAACTTCGTTAACGTCACTGAGGAGTTCACCTGTGAGAGACTGAACGAGAAGAAGGTGGGGCTAACTGCAATGTTCTGGTCATCATGGGTGATGGTGCCGTTTCTCAAAGGATGGGGATGTTAAACGATAGGGTATCATATTTTTTTTGGAACTGTTGTATCTTGTATCGCAAAAGAACCGTTAACTACCCGGAACCGACGGGTATTTAGCTGTTTCAACGGGTCCGGTTCTGGGTCCAACAATTTTAGAACCGGACCCGGAACCGTTAGGACCCGGACCCGAGTAAAATATCCGGTTCTGGGTCCAACAATTTTAGAACCGGACCCGGAACCGTTAGGACCCGGACCCGAGTAAAATATCCGGTTCCGGGTAGTATACTACCCGGACCCGATGGGACTCGTTGGCACCCCTAGTCCTTAGGCTCCACGTTGAACGGTGACGCCCACCCTCGCACAGAATTGCTCTGTTTCATTTTTCCTCAAAGAAGAGAAAAAAGAGGGAGAAAAAAGAGGAATTCCCACACAAATTTCACACCCGAAACATAATTCCCACACAAATTTCAGCCGCAAAACATAAAGTCAAACAAAACACAAACCAAACCCTAAGCATAGGTTTTCTGTCTCTCTCACGAAACATTAGAAGAAAAAAACTGAGAACAAACCCTAGGGTATGCTTTGTTCATCGGATGATAATGATACAAAGGTATGCTTTGTTCATCGGATGATAATGATACAAAGAAAGGAAAAAAACTAGCCAGGGGACAAAGGATTTGTCTTTTACTACAGAAGGCGTTCTATGTGCGGATGAGATCGTCCAGACTTCAAACAGCTGATGATATGCTTCCAGTCCAAAGAACAATCCTAAAATCCAGAAACCAAAAACTTGCCTGAAGCTTAAGGCTTTCCATTATGCTTACCAAGCCATTTTATCTCCAATTGAGGACTATCAGGCTATCAACAAACCATACACACAATCATGTCCTAGAAAACCCCACAACTGCTAGACGATTTAGGAGACAGCAAATTAGTTCTCCCAAAAAACAGCTCAAGCATGCTTTGAAGCCTAAAAGTCCCGCAAAAAAGCAAACTGCAGGTAAAACAGTGGACCATAGATGCAAGACAGAAAGGAAAAGGTTGCTTAGAAGAAAAAGGGGTGAAGGCAAGAAGAACAGTTCTAAAAATAAGAGGGCAGGTATAAACCACCTTACATGATTGAGGCTCATAGTCAATTGTATTATTTTAAGGTTTTATGTGTTTACTAACATATGCAGTTTCATGCCAGCCTCATCACAAGACATATCTCAAAGAGCTAGGAAATAACCAAAAACGTTCGCCGCCAATTAAGAGAGGGTACAACATGCCAAATACCACCTGATAGCTTTTTCCATTAGAAGTGACAGTAACCATCGTGGTGAATTTCCAATCAAAACAGTGAGCTTTTCTTTCTTCCTCTTTACGTATTTTATATCATTTTTGAAATTTTTGAAAAAAATATCATTTTTTGATGGTTAACTTTAATTTTTTGGGAAGGAAGATTAGAAAAAGTATTTTTGGGTACGCAAACAAAAAGATGGTTCAGTTGAAGCACTTTTCTCTGGTGAAACTAATTCAGTCAATAATATGGAGCAAAGATGTAGTGTGTATTGGACAAGGTATAATATATATCAACTACTCATTTTGGCTCAAGTTAATCTTAAATTTCTGATATGGAATTTCACAAATCAGTTCACATGTGTGTTTACCATTGTTGATTCTTATGTAGTGATTTCTTAGCTCTCTGTCTCTATATGTATTTAGGTGTGTTAATTAAATCGATCTCAATCCTTCTTATTGTTCAACATCTTTTTATTTAAGAGTGATTCACAATGTTGGAACCGTTTCATATTTTTCTAGGTAGAATCGATCTATATGGTTGCAAACCCAATCTTGATTCTTCAGTTAAGTTACTTAATAATAATTTGATTGTGAGTTAAGATCCATTTGCACATTTTATATAGTTTTGTTGTTTAAAGAAGTCAGTGTTTGACGCCAGTGTTTAGTTGTCTAATTAAAGATAAAAAAAGGGTTCATAAATCACATGGAGCTGTCTTGATATTGATGAATACATTTTGAATTAGTGAAGGCAGTTAGGGTGACTGTTACAGTCTGCTATACCATTTGGACAAAGGGTTTTTTGATGATGAACACTCGGCAGTAGTGGTAAGATTTCTTATTTAGTGTTCTCTTTGCTACTTTGTTTGGTTCCTGGAACTATTTACTGTATGTTGGGATAACGTTCGGATCAGGTTATTCCTTTCATCGGGGGCGGAGCTAGTGTATAGCAAGGGTGTGCAATTGCACACCCTGCCAAACTAGCTCCAAAGCCTAATTTAGCATATTGTTTTTAATTTATTGGGGTTTTAAGCCTATTTTATCATAGCTGCACCCCCTAGAATTTTTTTGCTCCCCCTTAGTTAGATTTCTGGCTCCGCCCCTGCCTTTCATGTGGAAGCATTTGAGCAAGTATCATGTTTCGTGTTACAACTTTACCAGAGATGACCGCAAGACAATGATTCATAAATAGCTGGACTAAATATCCCATCAATGTCTTCCTGCCTAGATTATACATGTAAAAAAGGGAGTGCTAATTGATAAACCGGAAAGCTTTTTCTATTACATGCCTCACTCGGGAAGCTTGCTTTGGGTTTTATTTTCGAACTTTATAAGCTAATTTTTGTTTGTTTCTCTCATAGGTCTCATCGTCTTTTGTGAAAAGTTTCTGGTGCAGGTTTGCATAATCCAAATAAAGTCATGAAGGTGCACACCACAACAACCTGACGCCGCACATCCTTTCATTGTATGTACGGTAAACTCTACTTTGCAGCCAATATGAACATATCACACTATTTCACACGCACTCTGTATGTAGGAAACACCTCAAGAGCAATCCATAATAGTGGAAGAAACTACACCGATTATCGCTCTTAATTAAGAACGCATGAATTACCCAATCCTACAACATATAGTCACTGTTATGCAAAGCTCTTTTCATGTGAAACATAAAACATGGTCTGATTGGACGAGAAAATCTATTACCCACCATAGCCAAAACATTGGAGAATAAAATAAATGAGTGTATCATTTTGCGGTGTTAATTAGATAAATGTTTTGTGTTGAAGTCTAGCCATTTCGATTGGATCTGTTTGTATTTTCTGTTTGTTTCAAGTGAATGCTTTTGAACCCTTTTGACAGATCCATATGTTTAAATTTTCTCATCTAGACTCTAACTAACCTTTTTGTTTGCGCGTAGTAAAGACATAAAGAGATGGGTTCACAGTTTTGTTAGAGAAAAAGCGTAGGCAGTGTGCACAACAAGACAACGATCAAGCTAACGTAAGGGGATATGATAAGCAGTAGAAGAAGGGATCTGTTTGTATTTTCTGTTTGTTTCAAGTGAATGCTTTTGAACCCTTTTCATAGCTCCATATGTTTAAATTTTCTCATCTAGACTCTAACTAACCTTTTTGTTTGCGGGGATATGATAAGCTAACGTAAGTGGAGAGTAGATGAGGGTCATGATGATGAGGGGAGCAGAAACTACCATTAATGTCACTGAATCGTGTGTCCAGGCTTTGCAGAAATGCGAATAAATTTGTGGATTCTATGTCAACAATCTTGGAAACTTCCCGCATCAGTATGGTAGACACCTTCATGCCGACTTTCAAAGTTTTAGATTGACAAAAAAAAACTCTTATTGATTTGTTTTGTTTCTTTGCAGAAGACGAGAAACTGCAAAAAAAATATAAAAATATGTTTTTTTAAGATATGTGGAACTTCAGTAAAGACTTGATAGATGAATAACGTGGAACTGATCATTGTATAATGTAGGTACTTGCACCAAGAAGTGGCTCCCCATATAATTCACAGAGACATAAAAGCCAGTAACGTACTCTTAGATTCAAATTTCGATCCATTAGTGGCTGGATTTGGGTTTGCGGAGTTAATCCCGGGTGGCATTAGTCACATGATAACTCGAGTCAAAGGTACATTAGGTTACCTAGCACCGGAATACGCAATATGTGGTATAGTGTCCGAGAGCTGAGATGTCTACGTTTTTGTATTCTTCTACTTGAGTGCTAGGCGCATCGCGCTTTGCTCGCCATTTACCCGCAAGTTGATATGGCCGGGTGAGATGGATAAGTGACTTGGTTTTTCTTATTACACGTCTCTGAGGAGAGAGAAATAAAAACACAAGCTCTGCCTCTCACATATCCATCTCTTTCCTCTTCTACAACTACAGTCTACTGAGCTTTAACATGTTTTGTTTCATATCTCAACCTATTGATTCTCAAACCGTATTCGTGATTGACATTTTGTGTGTTTGATTTTTGGAGGTTTGCTGATTTTTATTGGTTAATTGAATGAGATCTAATTTGCAATTGCTCAAAGTAATCTTCATCGTCTCCTTCCACTTAAAATCTGTGAAAGTAGGCCTGCAATTGCTTCCTGGGTTGTCTATGTAGTTTTATTATCTAGTTGAGTCGTCCATGAAATTTTGGTGCATAATTCTAAAACAAGGTTCATAAACGAAAACGAATATAAAACTGTTCATGAAAATTGAGGATAACTCTCCAAGGAACCAATTATCAAATACATTTTTTTGCTGTCTTCAAACTAATTGTAAATTCAAATGAACATTTTGATTGAAGGGAAACTAGAGTGACAATGGTTTAGCGCGTATTGGGGTTTGATCAGGACTTGAGAGAATTTTGTTGAAATGAATTTGGGTTTGTTTGAAACCAAGATTTAAATGCTGAGACAAAAGTTTGTTGAACTGAAAGCAGGGTTTTTTCTGGGTGATTCGTAAAGAGTAGTTAGATTAGTGAACTGGATAATTAGTTTAGGGATTCAAGAGTATTTTCAATTTTTTGGAATACTCTGATAATCCCCAAATATTATTGTTGATGTAAAGATGAAAACTAAACATTTAGATTCACTTTCTCTCTCCATACTAGTTGACGTGTTACTTCAAATATCATGTTTTAGCCACGTGACTTGCCACTTCGGAAGGCGAGTAAGTAGCGAGGAAATACAGCGAGTTTTCTAGCATTTCCCGAGATTTAATCAATTTTGGTTTGAAATTGGTGTGAAACGTCATGTTTTGAAAGTTTGAATGCATACTACCAAATCAGTGTACTTATTAAGCCTGTTAACAAGGATATTAGCATTCCACTCCCAAAATCAGATAGTCTCACCACCAATAATATTTCGTTCGTGTAGTCACCTTTTGAAAGTCTGACAACATGAGATGGAGTTCACCTTTTGCGTTTGTCTGCATATCTGTAGGTGGAAATTATTGGGTTTTGCTGAACTGAAACGAGTTCATTCTTTGAGGATAAGCAACATGAGATTACTATTTCTCGATGGTCAAGAGCAAGAACTAGAACTGTCAAGGTTTGAAAAGGTCTATTGAAGGATTGCAGTATTGGCTTGAACAGGTAAGCACGAATTTTCTCTATAATCTTCAAACCGGATAAGACATGCATTTATATGTTAATAGCTTTGTTGATTATTACTAAATTTCATTTGTGTTTTCCTAATACAGACAGATTGATCCACCACGTACACCAGGTATGGCCATAACCTATATTTCTACTACGTTACTCCCAAGATGACATGGACAACAAATAACCATTCTACTATGTAAGTTATGGCCAAAACTCCGGTCTGGCTGTTGTGCATCTTAAGAGTGCCACATCGGGTTGTCTATGGATGAAGTCCAGTAGGTGCATCTGGGGAACCATAGTACATGTTGCGGTTAGAGGAGATAAGAGCATTAACCAATATATCATTACAGTTGCAAACACAACATCTTAAAGAAAGCAATCAACCAGGTTCGAGAAAATAGTCTCTTGATAATTAAATTATTAATCAATGACATAATTGGCATAATAGAAATCGTCCTGTAATGCAATTGATACTCATCAATTGATTATGGGTTAAAAGGCAAAATGCCCCAATTTCGGGTATCACCTTGTTAAAATGCCCCAAACGTTAAAAAAAAAGTCAAAATGCCCCAAAAACGTTAGTTTTGCCGTTAGCCAGAGTTAAGAGGTCAAAAATGGGGCACATGTGTACCGCACGTGTGGTGATATTACGTTTATATCCTTCATGTCTAGATTCAACGAATCTACGACACACGTGACTCGCACATGTCATGTAATTTTACCAACTTGGGTACTTAAATTTCTGAAAATTACGAAATTGTCCTAAATGATTGGATTGCGACACGTGTCCAAGGCAATGAAACAGACGGTGACAGATTCCGACCGTTGGCCAGTTTTTTCCCGTTGGTGTAACGACCATTTTTACCCCACCCTGTCTTATATATTGTGGTCCTCTAAAAACAAATTTACAGTATATGAGGTTTCTTCATCACCATTAATGGCTACCTCAAGCTCAAGCACTAAAATGCAGGAATGTGGAATGTGCAGTGAAACAAACCATGAATCCATGGATTGTCCTTGGATTTACTCACGATGTAAACTAGTTCCTTGTAATGGAATTCAAAGCTTCTAAAGGTAAAAGATGGTGTCAATTCGGGAAGAAATTCTTTTCTTGTTCTAATCCTATGTGTTCATATTTTCAATGGCTTGATGAAGCTATCGCTACAATAAAATCCATGGCACCTCGGTTTAATGGAGGTTGTCTTTGCTTGTCTTTGGTGATCACAGATTTGTTGACTGTCCTTGGTCACAGACTCCTTGTATCAACCCCAAATGCCATTCAACTAAGGTGAGGATGTTAAATATAGCTCAAACATCATGGAATTATGGTATTGGGTACCTAAAATGCAGCAAGTGTGAAGATTTCCAATGGGTTTCGATGCAACTGTGGAAAAAGAAAAGCAATTTGAAAATTCTGAAAATCAAATTTGTGCACAATTTAAAGATAAAGTGAAAATAAAGTGCAGAATTAGAAGTTAACTCATGTCAACAAATTTAATGTAATAGATTGGAATATTTTCTAAATGTAATGTTAGTTTGCAGTTATCAAATAAAAGCATCACTGTCTCCATACTTTTAAAACCATTATATTCATAAAGAAAATATTGTCATCACTCTTAAAACATAACTCACTACTAATATGTCTGCCATTAAAAACTTCATAAGTCTAGAAATTCTAAAAGAAATAAGGGAAAATAGAAACCCAACATTTCACATAGGTTCTGATATTACTGATATTTAGAGTTAGGCTTTCTAACCCTTTTTGATGGTGGTTCACAAAGGTTGATTGTTTGGCTGGAAATGTTGACAGTACCATGATAAATCTGGTTAAAACAGGCATATGAAGGTGTAGAAGAAGTAGATGGATGTGGTACCTTCCTTTTGGGTGCAGTGGAGGAGGATGGTGCAGTTGTCTTCTTACCCTTTTTCTGGGAAGCAGCTGAAGAAGTAGATGGTGTTGTGGCAGTTGCTTTGCCCTTTGACAATGGTGCAGATGTTGCTTTCTTTGATGCAGATGTTGTTGCAGTAGTTGGTGCAGACAAGGCCTTCCTCATCTTCTTTGTTGGTGCAGCAGTAATACAAAACTCATCCCCATTAACAGAACACTCCATTCTAACTCCTTTCTTCTCGGGGTTAGACCCAACTGGAGGACCTTGACAGGTTAGGATGTTATGATCAAGACCTTTACATACACTGCACTTTGTTACTCTTTTGCGAGGCTTGTTCTTCTCATACCAGGACTTCTTTCTTTTGACACAAGGTCTTCCTCTATCTCTCAATCTGTGTGGATGTATAATGTTGATATCAGTCTGCAAACAAAAGAAAGTTAGGGTTAGTATACTTTAAATGCACAGATCTAGAGAATAATGAAAAAAGTAATGATACAATAAAGTAAAAGGACAAAAGTAGATAGCATTATTCAATAAAAAGATTCTGAAAACAAAAATATCATACACTAGAAAAAGTTAAAGCATTTGAGATGTAGACAAACCTTATTTTCATACTCATCAATGTCCCCCAATGGGGTTATTGACCATGAGTAGGTGGTCCTATAGAGGTCAACAGTGTAGTACTTACTGCAATACCTGCACATTATTGAAGCAATGATCAATATTCAATTTAAAAGAGCAAACCACAACAACATTATTGATGTAAATTTACTTACTCAAGCCCAATCAGGATTCAAAGGGAACAAGGCTTTTACAGCATGTAGGCAAGGGAACTGCCTCAACTGCCACTGTCTACATGTACAAGTTTGTTGTTCTACTTTTACCACAAAAACTTTTCCAGTAGCTTTGTTGGTCACCTCATACACTTTTAGCTCTTCAGAAGGAACACACTCATAGTTACCTCTAAGATTGGACATCACCTCAATGAGATCCTTTCCAGCAGGAACAATATCACCCAATTGCCAAGTTAAAGCAAGCTTTCTTCTATTTGAAAAGAGCACCATCACCAAGTGTGTGTACATATCAACCAACTCAGTGAGAGGCTTGTCTCTGATCTTAAGGGCCATGTTATTAAAACTTTCTGAAAAGTTGGAGTAGATGTGTTCACAAGCAACATCATGAGGAAACCATGATCTAGCCCAAGACTTTGGCTCTGCATCAATCAGGTACTGGTATGCTTTGGGATCTATCCCTGCCATTTCTTGCATGGCCTCCTAGAAAATATGTAGAGTATCTAAGTTAAATCATTTAACTAAACACATGACAATTCATTCACTACTATAGGAACATGACAATTCATTCATTATCATACAGACATTACCTCCCAGTGTTTATATTTGTATGCCTTGGCAGCCTGCCAAAGAAGGTATGTTAGTCTTGGATTCCTGAATCCCTTGGTCATGAAATTCAAGTATAGATGCCTGAAAAAAACAACAAACAACCCAAACATTAACATAGATACAATTACAAATGTGTGAATAAGGGAAATAAAATCATAAAATCCATTTACCTTAGGCAGTATCTATGATTGGACAAAGGAAACAACCTTTTAACTGATTCCAGTATGCCCTTCATTCTCACAAATAAAGGTAAGTCCATCCATATCTGGAATCCTTTTCCTCAATTCTTTCAACATCAGGAACCAGTTTTCTTCATTTCACATGTAGTAATCATCACACAAATTGGAAATACTCCATTCTCGACCATCTATACCAGTGGCTGAAAGCATTGCACCACCTAGCTTACCATTTAGGTGAGCTCCATCTAAGCCAATTACCTTTCTACAACCATTCAAAAACCCATTTATCTGTGCATCATAGGCTAAAATGATAGACTCAAATATGTTATCTTCACCCTCTTTGGTCCAACTGAAATGACCTATGCTGTTTGGGTTCAAAGAAGTAGCAGCTGTGAGCAGTTGTGGTGCTTTTGTGTAAGAACTCTCAAAAGTTCCCTTCAACTCTGCTAAAACCAATTTCTGTGTACACAAATAAACCAAATATTAACATTTCACACATATAGACAAACCAACTATTAACATTTCACACATACAACAAGTTAAACCAAAAATAACTGAGACAAGCATTAAAAACATGGAAACTTACTCTTGCATCATTGGCAACCCAATATGGTATGTCAGTTTGCAACTTCGGACTAATGATCTTCTTGGCTATATGATCTGCCTTGTCCACTGGTGAACCCACATCCATAGTCTTCAACAAATACTTGGCTACAAATTTTGCATTGCATTTTCTGCTGTGGTTTGCATTGAGATTTTTACAAGTGTGTTTCATGTTACAGTCTCTTACTTTGATTGTGCCTTCCTTTGGACAAAGCCTTGCATTCACTTTCCATTCACATCCTTGGGAATCCTTGTTCACACAATATGCATAATGTCTAGTCCTATCTCCCTTCTTCACTTTAAAATACCTATGTTTCAACACTGAATATTCCCTTAAATGATCTCTATAAGCTTCTATGGATCCAAAAGCCATACCCGAACTTATTTCCCCAGGTTCAATTTCAGGAATGTTTTCATTTATCATTTCCAGTCTTTCTTCTTCCTTTAAATGTTGTCCAAATTCATGTTCCCACTTAGTTTCATCCTCTTGGGTGACATCATATATGGGAACCAAATCATGTGAAGTTTCATTCACTAGTGCATTCTTCTCTTCATAATAACCACCTTGATTGAAATCTTCATTACAATCATCAGGCTCATTACCAACATCTATACCCCTAGAACACAAAGACACCCAATCTTCATAAATAAACTTTTCTTGTGTTTCTTCATCTTCACTTTCATCTTCACCCTCCTCTGCTTCTTCATCTGCATGTTCCTTGAATAGAAACTCAGGCCTATCATCAGGATGACACTCATCTGTATGTACATTAGGCAAATTCACCTGGTCATCTTCAAACCCCTGTTCTTGGTTGTCTGCAATAGATGCTTGTGTTGGAATATCTCCATACCCCTGTTCTTGGTTGTCTGCAACAGATGCTTGTGTTGGAACACCTTGCTCTTCATGCACAAAATCAAGTCTTGTTGGTCTCATATTAGGCTTCTTAACATGGTTGTTATCCTGTTTATTAAGTCTTGGACTCCTCCTAACCTGAACCCTTTTACTATCTAATTTCTTCTTCACTGGACTTATCACCTCAGTCATACAACTAACACCACTAACACTAGCGGTATCACACCCAAAACCCCATTCTACTGTTGTAGGAATAATTCTTGTAATCCACAATCTTACAAAATTGCTTTGATTGGGTTTCCCTTTCTTCCAAAATGACTGAAACATTTCTTCATCTTCACACTTATCACATGCATTCCCATCAACATCATTAAATAAAAACAATTCAAGTGCAGGATCCATACCTTGTTCATTTACCAACCTTTCCTTTATCATAGCCATGAATTTGTCTCCACTTGTACCAGCTTTACAATCATAAAAATACATGTCCTTAAATCTCCCACCTATATCAGTTATCCAGAAATCCCTATCTTCAATAGCCATTCTGAAACATTGAAACACAAAAAAAAAAAAAAAAAAAAAAGATCAATAATCATGATCAAAACTACAAATACAAAAAATAAACAAAATAGAATCAACATTTTATAAACCCTAATACATAATTTTGGTATACCCACATCCCTAATCTCTGAAAAAATGAAATTCTCAATGGATTCTCAATTTTATAAACGCTAATTCTATAAACATAGATTCAGAACCATAGAACAATATAACCCTAATCAGTTATAAACCCTTTTCACAAAGAAAAAAATACACCTAATTTCAAAAATTGAAATTCCCAATTTTATAAACCCTATTTTTTTTTTAAACATAGATTCAAAGCAATGATTACTGGAAATACTATATAAGAGATCAACAGAGGTCAAAAAACCATTTCAAATTTAGATTACTCACCTTTTTCAGTAAATTTTACAGTTCAGTTCTTCACACCATTAGCAAACTATCTCGATATGTCTCTCTGTCGACCTATCTTTCTCGATCTGTCAACCTCTCGACCAATCTCTCTCGATCTTCAAAGTTTAGTTTAGTATTCACCCTCCCTCTCGAAACCCATCTCAATCCCTCTCGAAATCCATCTCTCTCTCTGCCTAACTTTCTCTTTCAGGTTTTTAGTTTCTGTGAATGAAGCTCGATGAAGATAAGATAAGCCTTTTTTTCACACGTACGGGTTCACACGAATTATTAGGAAGGGTAAATTTGAAATTTAACTCGGGTGTTGACTAGTCAACATGCCCCGATTTGACCAGATATCTCCCGCTTAATGCATAACTAACGTTTTGGGGCATTTTGACTTTTTTTTTTAACGTTCGGGGCATTTTAACAAGGTGATACCCGAAATTGGGGCATTTTGCCTTTTAACCCATTGATTATTGTTTGTCACCAAAATTCACGCAAGCATTATCTCGAAGCCTACTTGGGACAGTTATCAGAATCTGAGTGTAGTCGAGTCGTTGTTTATGCATATCATTTCATTTTTAGTTCTTTTAATTGACATATTATATGTAGTTAATTCAGGTTAATTAGTTGCTATTAGTTTCCAATGGTTATCTGTTATAAGTTTGTGCAATCCATGCTCTTTGTAGATCGAGCAAAAAAATCCTTTGAAGAGAGGAACAAAGGCACTTAGAAGGATTTCCTACCTTTTTCTTATGAGACCTCCCAACAAAATACATCGTGACTGGACGATGCGAATCCGAACCACACCAAATAAAAAATGCATCAGGAAGGGGCGCGAGGCGAAGCCGAGCCACCAAATAAAAAACTTAAGCGACGGGCGAGGCGAAACCGAGCCACACCAAATCAAAAATACTTTCGGGACGGGGCAAGGCGAAACCGAACCACGGGCGAGGCGAAACCGAACCACGGTGGAGGCCGAAGCCGAGCTTTACCAAATTGGGACTGGGCGAGGCGAGGCGAAGCCGAAGCCGAGCTTTATCAAATCAAAAAAAAAGTTCAAAGAAAAAGATGCCCGATGCGTAGCACGAGCATACAACAATATTAGCTTAAATCTGTACGGGGCGAGGCGAAGCTGAAGCCGAGCTTTATCAAATCAAAAAGATGGTTCAAAGAACAAAAATGCCCGAGCATAACACGTGCATGAAATCTAGTTGCATACTAGTAGTAACAAGTAGGGGAGTAGAAGAGTTCCATATATGAGCAAAAATCACTTCCGAACATACAGAGAAAGTAATTACTTATGGTGAATGTGGATGTTTCATATGTAGCAGTGGCATCATTTTTAAAACATCCTTTTAGTATAAAATCATAAATATTAAGAAATATAAAAGTTTATCTCTAACCAAGACATACTTTTAGTAAAAAATCATAAATATTAGGAAATATAATATTTTATTTCCAACCCATAAAATTTTCTGTTATTTTTTTACTTATTTATAGGCATACAATTAGTTAAAATTCTTTCCATATTTATTTTTTAATGATTTTTATTAATAAAAGTGAGACCAGGATGTGAAGACATCTTCTAATTGAATATCAAAACTAGAGGTTCATCTAGAGGATATGTAACTTTTTTTTTTGTCATATCACCTTCACATCAATTGGTTGGAGATAATTTTTTATAAATATGGTTGTGGATCCTACGTGGATTAAGACTTTTTTCTTCTTCACATGCATTCCAATGGAGAGGCTCTTAGGATCAAGTACACCAATCGAAGGACGTTACCATGTGCATGAACTATGTATGAGCACGCATATGGAAACCTATGCTAACCGAATGTACTAGTCTTGTAGCACCACAAACTGAAATCTAATATACACTATGTCTTTAATCTGGGAAAGAATTATCCCTTTTTTCGTTGTTGTCCTTTTCGGGAAAGGTAACACGGAATTCATGATTAACCGGAAGATCCAAGGTTCAGAACACTTAACTGGTTAGGATTTGAATTCCTGTGATGCTTCTGTTTTAACATGTAACGTTAGTAGACTCGGTACCATGAGCGAATTAAAATCACTAGCTTGAAGAAAAACATACTACAAATTAACTAAACTTAGGAATTGTATAAGAACAACTGTGATTCACAAATACCTTGGTTATTGAAAAAAACACTAAAATTTTAAATGTATGTACTTGAAATGGTCATTTCAGAATTATTAACAAAAAGTAAATGAAATCATGTTCAAGTGCTATAATTCATTTTATTTATTTACAATAATATGCACTAGCCAGATTTTTTTGACTTTGACTTAAAAGGACAACTTTGTCAATTGAGTTCTTTGGAGTCTGAGTCGGGGTAGGCGTCTGAATGAAATATGCAAGCATGACAAAAGTAAAACTTCCCGATTCATGGGACATTCTCTCTCGCAACCAAAAGCTATTCGAAGGCTTAAGGATGTTTTTAGTCTTCAGCTGCCCCAAAAACATTTTAATTCGAAGCAATAAAACCAATATGCAGAGAAGAAAAATACGATGCGTACAAAGTGATAGTAGCACAAACAAATCCGCACAAAAATTCAAATAACTCTTACATATATAGGTAGAAAATATTTTTCTCAATTAAACAAAACTTGACGCACCACTAAGAAAAAACCATATTCCTTTGCGTCTTTATTATTATTATTATTTATTTATTTTTTGGACGCCTGCTCTGCAGGAACAAAGAAAAATAAACAAACAAGCTACAGAAAGACAAGCAAACAAAATCAACGTCTTGCCGAAGAATAGAAGAGGGGATTTCGCAAGATGTCCACCAAGTTTGGACATTATGAGACTTAGCATATACTGCAAGATTATGAGCCAAAGTGTTGACTCTCTTTGGAACGAATTGGAACTCCACAGAGTTCATAGATCTGACCTTAGCGCAAATTTCATCCACAGTGTTACGAACTCTCCATGGGATGCCGGATGTTTTCTTCTGAAGAATAAGCACGAATTCCTGACAATGACGCTTTGGGCATTTAGACGAAGCGCAAGATCGAAGGCAAGTAGGAAACTTTTTGCTTCAGCTACCAAAGGGATGACCGTATCAACTGCTATTGTTCCTGCTCCGAGAACTGCACCAGTCTCATCTCTTGCAATTGCAGCTGCAAAGGCCTGGGCGGAAGAGACGGCTCCGTCAACATTCACTTTTATAATGTTATGTGCCGGGGCTTGCCATGTTGATGGAACTAGGTCTGACATTACATTTTCCTGAGCCAAATTAATTACCTCTTCATTATCCCATCTCGAACCTTCCTTATAAGTATTACACTAATACAAACCTTCTCGGATGATAGCTTGAATATTGAAGGACTGATTCTCAAAAATGACTTTATTTCGAGCTTTCCATAATGACCACCAAATGCACGCTCCCATACAAAAACTATCTCCACCATCTTGTATCGATAACCAATACTTGGAGCAAGCAATGGCTGAGCACTCAGAGAGAGAAGAAGTACGGAAAGTCAAAGGAGAAGCAAATAAGATATTTTCCTCACCTGACACTGCGTGAATAAGTGATTGATAGTTTCATCAGCATAGGGACAAAGTGGACAGTCCATTTGTACACCCTCTATGTACTTGCCCATTTTTGTTAGCAAACCCAAACCATTTCTCAAAACCCTCCATATAAAAGTATGGATCTTAGGAGCAAGAGTTTTAGGTTTCCAAAATGACTTCCATGGGAAATCACAGTCGTTGCGAGAGGAAGACTCAGCTAAATTAGAACGCATAAGTTTTTGAAATGAGTGAGAAGTAAAACCACCAAGAGGAGTTAGCCACCAAATCAACCTGTCTTCTTGAGAATATTTATTTATATGGGTTTTTTCGATTTGCGCAACAACATGAGGTTCGAAAATGTTGAGCAGTAACGAAGAATTCCATTTACCTTCTTCCTCAATGATCAGATCACTAACATTAGTAACTACGGTAGTTCCTTCTTGCGAAATTTCTGGTTTGAAGCCTGAAATAGATAGCACCCATGGATCAGTCCACATATTGACTCTTTTTCCACTCCCAATCATCCATATGCAATCGTCTTTCAGGTATTTCCTACTCCTTTGGGTCTTTATTTGATCTCGATGGGAAAATGGAATTCTCCATTTTGCTTATTATTATTATGCATACATAAACCGTAGATGGTCTTGTTCGGAAAATTGTGAGTTTCCTATGTTAAGTCCGCTTCCATATTGAGGTGATTTCCTAATTGGAGTAGGAAATATTTTAGGCAAGAGTATAGTTTTCTAATAGGAGACTAATACTTGGTGTTGGTGGCAAAGTTTGTGTTATCTATATATATGACTAGAATTGTAGGTTTGTAGTGAATCCAACCTAGAATAGTGGTAAATCCTTGTTCTTAGGATTTTGGTCTCTTTGTAGGGAGGGTCGTGTGCTACCGTGAAGGTCAATGTCGGTGTGATAGAAAAACTTGTAGAGAGAGGATTTTGGTGTTCTAGTGTTTCGGGTTTAGGGCTTTGCCCTAAACCAAGTTTCTATATGGTTTCTATGTTTCTCCTATGTTACTAGTAACTGTGAAGATGGTGTAGAAGAGAAGACATGAGGCTGGTTCGAGTAATGGTTAGAGATATTGGTTTCTATGGTTTCTTCGATGGTGTTCTAGGGTATTTCTTGTTAACTCTTTGGTCATGTTTTGGGTTGCGACAAGAGAATGTAATGGTCTTTGATTTAATGGAAGTTTTTCTGGTGGTGTTGGCCGTGGATGCAGCCTGTAAAGGTGAACCACGCATATCTTGTGTTGTGGTTGTGTTATTTTTTATCTCCTGTCTATTTTTTTTATTTATCTCACGTTTGGTTCAAATCACCAATTGCCCTTTGTGATCCTGATTTCCGTTGCGCTCGGGGTGCCAATTTTCCTAACAATTGGAATCAGAGCCATGGATGGGCTGGTGTGATTGAACCTAGAATTGAACGATGGTTTATTTTTCGGGTGGAGAAATATGTTTTGAAGATATTGTTTCAACCGGTGTTTACACAAAGATAGATTTGTGATGTGATTTACAAATCGGAGAGGTTCAACTTGGTAGAAGTTTATGTTTCTTTGTTTAGTTTTATAATGTAGTATGGGATGCAGAATAAGACTGAATGAGGTGGAATACATATATACTTCTTGAAGAGTGTTAGTAGTCATACACTATAAAAAATGGGTTACAAATTTTGAAGAAATAATGGGACTGTGAGGTCTCATGTAGAAGCAAGTCCAGCAACGCTTCAAAGTTATGCACGAGATGTTATAGATTTATGTTCTTAAGTCTATGTTAAAGTATTCTTGATTACTTGCTCATAATATCAAGAATGTTCCCTATATCGGAAGCATGTACCACGGTAACATGGGAATTCACACTGTATATATATTCTAAGCGAGTATGTTGGGTGTGATGGTGGTAAAAAGTATGTCATATTGGTGATGGCTTTGAGAATCGCTTAAAGGATTAAGCCTGTTAATCACAGTGGAGATGTCTGATGGTTTAGTTCAGATACACAGTAATCATGACATGTGCTGGGGTATGATATTGAACCTAATTCTTTATTTCTGAGTTAGAATTCAATATATAGTTAGCTTACTGGTTAGGTGGAGCTGATGGTGATTTTTCTGGAGGGTTCTCTTGTTGATCAATGGTGGAGTCTATGCAAGGATTCGTTGATGTTGGTTGAATATTATCATGGTGTTTGTGAAACATGATCAATTTCACAAGTGTTCTTCCGGTAGAATATGGTTTAAACTCTTTTATCAACATCATGGTGTTTTGGTCGAAGAGATGGTTCTAAGAAGATGGAAGTTAGGGTTTGAGCTTTAAAAGTGATTCTACGAGTATATATATAGAGATGGTGGAAAACTCTGGTGGAAGATGGAGGTGATTTCTTGTGGTCGTATCATTCTTGAAAGTATGATCCGAGGTAGAGATTGTTAGGAAAACTGTGAGTTTCCTATGTTAGGTCCACTTCATTGAAGTGCTTTCTTAATTGGAGTAGGAAATATTTTAGGAAAGAGTTTAGTTTCCTAATAGGATACTAATACTTGGTGGCCAAATTTGTGTTCTATATATATGTGACTATATGTATGACACTAGGAAGGACCACTTTCCCCTCCCCTTCATCGACCAAATGCTAGAAAGATTAGCTGACCGTAGCCATTTTTGCTTTTTAGATGGATTTTGCGGCAATAATCAGGTTCCTATTGCCCCAGAAGACCAAGAGAAAACCACATTTACCTGTCCCTTTGGTACCTTTGCGTATAGACGCATGCCTTTCGTTTTATGTAATGCCCCTGCGACCTTTCAGCGTTGTATGATGAGCATATTTTCTGACATGGTAGAACGGTTCTTAGAGGTCTTTATGGATGATTTTTCAGTGTTTGGTTCGTCTTTCGTTGAGTTCTTGCATCATTTGTCATTAGTTTTGACTAGGTGTAAGAAAAAGAATTTAGTGCTTAATTGGGATAAATGTCATTTCATGGTTCGTTCAGGAATCGTTTTAGGGCATATCGTATGTTCGAAGGGTATAGAGGTAGATAGAGCCAAAGTTGACCTTATTAAAACTTTACCGGTCCCAAAAACTGTAAAAGATATTAGGTCATTCTTAGGGCATGCTGGTTTTTATCGTCGATTCATTAAGGATTTTAGCTTGATTTCTAGACCTCTTTGCAATTTGCTTGCAAAAGATGTTAAGTTTGTCTTTGATGATGCTTGTTTAGAGACTTTTGAGAAGCTTAAGACTCTACTCACTACCGCCCCCATAGTCCAGGCACCTAAATGGAACCTACCCCTTTGAGATCATGTGCGATGCTTCAGATTATGCTATTGGTGTTGTGCTAGGTCAGCGAGAAAATAAGTTACTTCATGTGATTTACTATGCTATCAAAACTCTGAATGATGCCCAGATGAACTATACCACTACCGAGAAGGAACTGTTATCCATTGTGTTTGCGTTATACAAGTTTAGACCCTATCTCTTAGGTTCTAAGATCATCATATATACTGATCATGCTGCTTTGAAATATCTTTTGTCTAAGAAGGATACGAAACCTAGATTGATTAGGTGGATCCTTTTGTTACAAGAATTTTGTCCAGACATTAGAGACAAAAAGGGTGCAGAAAATGTAGTAGCAGACCACTTGTCTAGGCTAATTGTTAGTTCCCCTGATGATTCCCTTCATATAAGGGATAGCTTCCCTGATGAACAATTGTTCTATGTTTCCCAAGCACCTTGGTATGCGCATATAGTGAACTATATTATTACTGGTCGAATGCCCCAACATTGGGGTAAAAATGATCGTTCTAGGTTTTTAGCCGAGGTTAAGAACTTCTTTTGGGATGATCCTTATTTATTTAAGTATTGTCCAGACCAGATTATTAGGAGATGTATACCTGAGAGTGACCAGTCCAGTATTATTTCCTTTTGTCATGATCATGCTTGTGGGGGTCACTTTAGTTCTAAGAAGACTGCTGCTAAGATATTGCATTGTGGATTCTATTGGCCTTCGTTTTTTAAAGACTCCCACATTTACTGTGTTACTTGTGATCGTTGCCAGAAATTAGGAACCATTTCCCGTAGGAATATGATGCCCTTGAACCCGATTTTAATTGTTGATGTTTTTGATGTGTGGGGTATTGACTTTATGGGTCCATTTCCTAATTCTTTTGGTAACCTATACATCCTTGTCGCCATAGACTATGTCTCTAAGTGTATTGAGGCGGTTGCGTGTAAAACTAATGACCATAGGGTTGTGCTTGAGTTCTTGAAAAATAATATTCTTACACGTTTTGGTACGCCGCGAGCTATAATTAGTGATGGAGGGTCGCACTTTTGTAATGGACCTTTTAGGCTTCTGATGAAGAAATATGGTATCACACATAAGGTAGCTACCCCGTATCATCCACAAAATAGTGGTCAAGTAGAGGTTTCCAATAGGAAGATAAAACGTATATTAGAGAAAACAGTTAATACTAATCGGAAAGACTGGTCGTCTAGGCTCACTGATGCCTTATGGGCTTACCTTACTGCGTTTAAGACCCCCATTGGAATGTCGCCTTATCGGCTAGTGTATGGCAAGGCATGTCATTTACCTGTTGAGTTAGAACATAAAGCTTATTGGGCTGTTAAGCAGTTAAATTATTCACTTGACAATGCAGGAGCCCATATGAAACTCCATCTCAATGAGTTGGACGAGATTCGTATAGACGCTTACGATAGTGCGAAGGAGTATAAGAACAAAATGAAACTTGTGCATGATAGAAATATTCTAAGGAAGTCATTTTCTCCAGGTCAAAAAGTTCTTC
This sequence comes from Papaver bracteatum, assembly GCA_023529315.1. NCBI lineage: Eukaryota > Viridiplantae > Streptophyta > Magnoliopsida > Ranunculales > Papaveraceae > Papaver > Papaver bracteatum. The sequence goes on along the minus strand of JAJJWX010002064.1, from coordinate 363,282 downwards.
TGTATGATACCCGCTTGCATCTTTTCCCTGGGAAGTTACGTTCTCGGTGGACGGGTCCTTTTATTGTTCGCACTGTCTTTCCTCATGGAGCTGTTGAGATCGAGACACCGGATGGTAGTAGTTCTTCGAAGGTTAACGGTCAGAGATTGAAACCCTTTTTAGAACCCTTTCCTATAGGTGATGTTGAGGAGGTCCCTCTGGAGGACTCTGTTTACCCTTGATTGACCATCGAGGCGATTGTTTGTTGTATATTAGTTTTTGATTTCTCTCTTCACCCAGGTACTATCTTTCCAACTTCTCTCTTTGATGATTCCTCATGTTACTTTACTTTTTGGTATTTCTCTTTCATTAGAAACATTGAGGACAATGTTAGATTTAAGTTTGGGGGTGGGGAATAAACTTCTTGTTAGTTTTTAGTTGCAATAAATAAACTCTAGAGCCTAGAAATTTATGTTTATTAAGGATGGCACTAAGCAATCTAAGTATATGGAAGCATTTTGGTTGTAGGAGTTGAGGAACCAATCTGACTAGACGGAAACGTCTATAGAGTCTATTCATAAAAGCACAGAGCTCAGTTGTTAGAAATAACATGATAGTTTCACCATATCTCGTTGAGTCCTTTTCACTTATGTTTTTATTTTATTTTGTTTTTAACTATGTTTCTCTAAGTAATTAGGTGGGGCTCACGATTCAAGTTGTTACCACTGCTAGGGTGAAATAGAGTGATTGAGATATTTATATACAAGAAGAACAACAACAACAACAACAACAACAACAACAACAAAAAAAAAAATTGATTGAGACCAGACTATTAGACCAATCGGAATAAAATTAACACTTGGGAATAGCAATATGTGTGTGTTTTCCCTGTCTCCGTCGCCTAAACAAGCGTGGAATGAAGGATCCACGGGAACTATCATGTAATTTGCTGAAAAGAAGCATGCGCTTGGATCCAAAAGATCTAATCATGCAGTTAAAAAAGTTAATGTTCAGTGAATAAATCGACCGCTGGTTCCCTTGTATATGCCAGATATGTTGATATTAGTCAGACCAGTATCTCAGTCCATTAGGATAGGTTCATTTTGGCGGAGGCCTTCAGACAGATATGAGAAACACCGTTCACTTAGTAAACATCAAAACCATCTATGTTTTTCTATATCCATCTCTTAATCTTTCCATGTGATTAGTTTTGACTCCGGATATTGATGTCCATAGTGCGACTATCTGAGTGGAGCTCTATCACTTTATATGAATTTTAGTATGCTTGAGTGCAAACTCGTGTACAACAATTGGAATTTCGCATCAGTGTAATTCCTTCTGTAGTCAATAAGTATGCCAACCAAGGAGATTCTTTAGTGCCTTCCAAGGTTCTGCGTAGATAGCTAGGGTCCGGAGTAAAGGTTTTTTGGGTACACCTCTGGTAAACCCTCCGGAGACGACACTCCACCACTAGGGACACCTAGCGGTTTAACGGCTTGCTGCACATGCTAAGTGTAGCCATTTTATTTTCTAGATTAGATTTGCTCTGGACTAGCAAATAATAAGTTTGGGGGTATTTGATAGACGCATTTATGTGTCTAATTTGTCCTCACTGTTTCGTATTGTTAGTACTCGTTTTTGTCCTTATTATGGTGTTTTGTGTGTTTGTAGGTATTTTTCGGAAATAAAGATTGTTGGAAAATTCGGCTCGAAAAGTTGCCCGGAACACCCCGGAGAAATTACTAAAGGCACCCTCAATTTGGATAAGGGGTACCCAGGACACCCAGCTGTTAAAGGAACCCATGCTTTGGATCAGGGCACACCATCTTCACCATTATTGAATTTGGTTTTGGCGGGAAAAAAAAAGCTATTCACCTGGCAGATTAGGGTTGGAATTTTAGACGTGTTAGAAGGAGACTAAAGGGCTTATATTGTTTGGGTATTCTCGTATGGACTAAACAGGCGTGGTATAGGAGTTATTTTCGATCCAATTTGGCTAGAATCTCTGCGAGAAGAAATCAGGGCAATACGTGACCGGAATGAGCGTGAGTTTCATTCGGCTTGAACTAGAGCGTGTTCTACACGTGTTTGATGACTCGAGAAGCAGGAAGGAGTATGGAAAAGATATTTAGAGAAGTTTGGACAGCTGCAGATACGTGTAGAAAGAAATCAGGGAAGAAAATATGAAAAAAAAATATATCCGAGAATAATACCCATCACTGCCGAATAAAGAGAGTTTATGGCGAGATATTTTGGCCCTGTAGAGTATATATAGGGTATTTGGGACTCAGTGAAGGTTTATAGAGAGTTTGGGAGAAGTTCAGAGCCTTAGAGAGATTAGAAAGTCGAGTTGCAGAATCTCCGTTTCTGCTGATGCATTTCTGGGAACGTGAAGAACTAACTACCCAAGGCAGTCGTTCTTCGAAACAGTTACAACGACAGTTTACCGAGCATCGCAGAGTTACAGTCACAGCAGCAGTTTGTCACTATCGTTTTATGTAACGCTGTTTGCAACAATTATAAGTGTTGCAAACACCCGATTTTCATCATTTTCTTCATTTCATCTTTGTAAACACCCTTTGAGCAATAGTAATGATTTTTGAGCGTGTTTCCAACATGATGAGCGGCTAATTCTCTCGTAACCAAGGCAATGGATGAATCTATTCACACATGAACAATGGGTAACTATTTTATTTTCTCTAATATTTAATTATAATTCACTCAATCACTGCTTTTGCAGAGTCCTTCAAAGTTTACATAATTTTCTTCATTAGTTCTGATCAATTAGATAGGTTATGCTTTGGTTAGATAATCTATGCTTAGGGATACAATTAATTTTTGAGAATATGTTTGATTATTTGTGGATTAAGAAATAAAGGATTAAAAGGATAATTAGAGTTATGAAATATTTGATATCATTCATGTGTAATAGTGGATTCTAATGTCTTGGTTATATTCCTAATATCTTGAAATCAATCTTGAGTCGAATTTTCTTTATTTTGAATTAAATCTAAAATCCATTGCTTTCACAAGTTCACGAACCTATTTTACTACAACAACTTTGATAACACATCAAGAATCCATTGATGATTAACGCTGCATGCTACTTCAAGATGCTTAAATTAAAGATCGTTTAAAACTGAGTTACTCTGTGATAGTATAATATCCCTGGTAACAGCTGGTATATCTGCAAAACAGGTGTGAGAAATTAGTCCATTAAACAGGGGATAGTCCCCCCAGTCTAACAAAAAAAAAAACTCAAACGAGAGATAGTCCCCCGTCTAACCCCAAAAAAAAATTATACAGGGGAGACAGTCTCCCATTTTTATTTATTTTTCTAGACGGGGGATAGCTCCCTGTCTAGTGTTACAGTACTCCCAATTACTCGTTCACATGAACGAGTGAATGAACGTGTATCGCTGAAAAAGAGGCTAAACACTATTCATAAAAGCCTCTAATTTGGTCTAATTGGTACTCCACTCCTTCGTTTGAAAGAGTGACACTACCCATAGGATTTGATCTTATAAGGTGAGTTTTATTGTTTGAGTTATCTTTAATGATTCTCTGCCTATTTGTCATATGCTAAGACATAGGGGAGTGGAGCTAGAGAGTGATTTTTGTGTGCTTTGTAATTGCGAGATTGAGAGTACGGATCATCTCTTCCTCCACTGCAGTTTCTCTTTCAAAGTTTGGGATTATTTTATCAAATCCTTTCATATTTCATGGCCTATTCCTGCTACGATTTTGTAACTATTTGAATCTTAGGAGTGGAACACACTGCAAGGAAGATGTAAATAAGTCTGGGATATTATTATTATTATTATTATTATTATTATTTTGACGCGAAAAGGGAAAATTAAATTAAAAAACAAAGATGTCACCAAGAATGACACCAAAGTTACAAAAAAAAAAGAAAAAGATAAAAAAGAAAAAGGAAAAGAAAACAAGCTCACTGAGGAGCAACAAACACCCTCCAAACAAGAAGGTCAAAACACAAGATCTTGCAAGAGGTGTCTAAAAACCAGCAAAAAGAAACACAATTTATCACTCTTCAAAATCCACATTTTCATCATGAAAAGAGCATTTGACTACCTCAATTTGCTCATCATAGTCAGAATCCGAGTCGAAATCTCCCATACCATCAGTATCCTCGATCAAAAGCATTTCCATATTAGATTTAGTATGACTCTCCAATAAATTTCAACACATATATATCTCCATAGGATGGGAAGAGATTCTCAATAACCTGTTAAAAGCGATTTGGGAATCTATTTCGGCCTCACTAATAGCAACAACTTGATTGGAATCTATTTTTGCATTCTTTTCTACAAGATTTTCCTTCTTCTTTTTTCGGATTGTAACTCGACTCAAGTCCATTTTCATTGGGAGAACAACCTTTGGGTTCTCATTCCGAGACAAATCAGTAGACGAAATTGGCGTAGAATAATCATTAGCCACTAAACTAGACTAAGTACCCTTAGCATGGTCCTCTTCTATTCTTGCTTCTTCAACTCCAGCATCTGAAGAGTTTGACCTTCCCAAATATGTGCCTTCATTGGGGTTCAACTCACAAATGTCAACCTTCTTTGGTTTTAGCTTATTTCCATTATTTTTCTTGTTTTTCTTTTTTCTTCTAACGTAGGTCCATTCTGGAGGTGTATCCAGCAATTCTAAAGCTCCGCCGCCACTCCCACTCACACAACCTTCTAGAGAGACTTGTAAAACCTCATGTTATTTATTAGTTAACTGGGAATAATTATTAGCACCTGGTATAGGCCGCACACCGGTACTTGCATGAACATCATTGCTTGTCCCCTTTATCGTTGGAGTTATCTCGAATTTACTAGCTACACTTGTTATGCCTTGCTTCCCTGGTGACTTATATTAAAGAGAAATTGATGCTGCTTGGTTCATGGTGTCTCCAGCTTTAGTCTTCTCTGTACTTCTTGTCAGAGCATCTTGAGAGCCCTTGACACTTGTCTCCTTTGCTGGTGAAGATAGTTCAACAGATGGAGTTGAGTCTTTTGTTCCAGTATTTGAAGTATTTGCATCTGGATTTGTAACACTAGGTGTTTGTTTCTTGCCAACCATTTCTGCACTCTCTTTTTCCATAGAGACAACAACTGGATCAACTTTTTCAATCCCATCTTCACTGCCCCATCCACAGTAGTCAGCTGGTGGTCATTGACCGGTGCATTTGGACGGTTTTTGTCTTGATTCCCCAGAGCTTTTGACTTAGATAACCATCTAGCTTTTAACTTCTTGGTACAGTTTGTAGAGGAATGTCCATAAACCTTGCACACCTCACACTTAGGTGGTTTCCATTGATACTCAACATGCATTTCTAAAGCAATCTTTCCATCTATCATCAATGGTATACTTTCTGGATATTTGAAGTCAACATCTATCTCTATACAAACTCTGGCATAAGATAACCTTGTCCTCTTTAGAGTGAAATCATCCACTAAAATAGGCTTTCCTATGAAACTTTAAATAAGACTTAATCCATCAATATCCCACATGTGCAAAGGCACATTATAGATCAACACCCAAATGGGTACTGACTTGATGCTAGCAATTGATGATTCTAGCAAATTCGACCACGGTCGCACAGTAAAAAGACTATTCGAGATGTAAAAAGATCCTAGTTCTAAAACACTTCTACGATCCTCATCATCTTTAAACTCAAAAATAAAAGCACAATTTCCATGTAATTTGATGTTCACCTCATTCTTGAGTTTCCAATGGTTGTCTACAGCTTTTTTGACTGCTGGAAAAGATAATCTTTTTCCCGCACAGAAGCCCACCATATATTCTTCACAACGTTTAAGTCCTGCCGAGAAATCAACTGCTGCATAATCTACCACCTTCTTGCCATCTAGCTTAGTAGATGTGAATAATTTCATAGGAGGATGAGGTGTAATTGGCTTTGTAGAAGAAAACAAATTTCTCCATTCTTTAGAGTTTGGGTTAGATAAAACCCCCTTCTCGACTGTTCCAGTAGAACCTCCATCCTCTTTTCCCGGTAAAATGATCTCAGCATCAACAGTAATAGAGCCAGAGATGAGAGATTTTCCATTAGAATCAATCAATGAAGGAAAATCAGAAGACCCCAAGGTAGATTCCAGCTCTACCATTGCTAATTGAAAACAACCTCCTCCAATTTGGATCAAAGCAAAAATTTCTTCCTCATATTTCTATATCGTAGAACAAGGAAGAAAACCCACCAAAAAATCAACAACGGATTGAGAGAACAACGAGGAAGAAATCAAGTTCATACTTCTATTTAATATAATCTTTCTTATTGGAATAATAAATAAAAAATCAACTGAATAAGGAGTCGAGACAATCAATTTACTCCGGCATATCATTATTTTTCTTTCTTAGTCTCTGCTTTCGAATCTAACATATGTTGTCTCGAATTTATTTTCAACTACTTATACACATTGAGATATTCGTTACATTAACTATGTATGAGCAAGTAAATGGAGAAACTTGTGCTAACTGAATGTATTCATTTAGGAACACGAAAAGTGTAATACCTGATTAAATGAAATACAAAACACCATAAAAGAGATAAATTCACTCTATAAGAATACATGGATTTCTCTCCATGGGTTAAGTCTGTTTTACAAAGGCACTCTATGCCTGAACCCTTTTAGCTAATAAAATTTTAAGTTTATTAAAAAAAAACGAACACCTTAATAAATTCCACGTTTGTCACAAGACTCCCTACTTAAATTTTATATTAATGAATGGAATCCACGATTGGCACAGATTATGGACTTTCTAAGTTTGAAGTCTATTATTGAAACCATAATTATTAATTGAATTGTCTCCAAGAACAACACCAAAAACCGAGTCTCGCATATATCCTTCTGTCGGGTGTTATAGTATCCAGTTTTTAGCATCCACTGCTTCCAAAAAAAAGTTCACTATTCCCCCTTTGGGAGTATTTTGGGGTTTAAATTGTTTTGGTGTTGTTTTTGGTCGATTCGTTTAGAACGACTAATATTAAAAAGTGTTATATTATTTGGTAAACTCGTTGAAAAAATCTCCATAGATATCGGAATAACAATTCCAAAACCCCGTTTTCTTGAGTGGGTCTCCTTTCTTTTGTGAGAGGAATTGTTTTGAAGTTGTTTTTGGTTTTACCTATATCCTATCCACATTTTTCCTAAATCTCATCCCAATAATATAATCAGTTTTTATTTAACTCTTTCTAAGCCGGGTGAACAAAACTCATCATCCTGGATAACCATCTTTATCAAACACCATCTTCCTCTTTATTCTTATTCTCTCTCAAATCTAGTTCCTAAGTAGTTTAAGGAACCTCTTTATTCTTACTATTTTATTCTTACTCTTTGTTGCGTTGAATCGATTTTCAACTACTTATACAAGTTGAGATATTCGTCACATGAACCGTGTATGAGCAGGAAAAATATTTGATGGGGGTGTTTTATGAACCGTGTATGAGCAGGAACAAAACGCAACCTTTGAGACAAATAATCTTTTTTTACGAGCGGTAAATTATATCAAGCGCACAATGAGACCTTAGATATTGGCTCTTTATCAGTAAAATATAGTAGAAAGAAAACCCCAGCCGCCTGATTTATCTTCTTCCCAGATCGGCTCTTCAAGAGCAGATCTGAGTAGATCAATCACCATATCAATCTTTAAAATCTTTTGATTTTTATCTAGGTACTTTTTAACTAGTTTTAGTTTCAATTTTTTCCCTTTCCTTTTCTCCTTTTTAGTGATTTCGGGTTATTTTGGGCTAAAACTCTTCCATTAGTGGAGGGTGGTTATGGATCTGTTGAAGAGAGCAACTGCTTCATCTGAGGCAACTGCAAGATTATCTCCTCCCTTATGTTGCTTTGGTTGTTCCTTTAATCCTCTGCTAGGGTCTCTTATTTACCTAGTTTTTCTCAGATCTTGGCTTTTCTCGGCTAATAGAAATTGTTTGTTGTTTCTGTTTTCTTTCTTATTTTTTAAACATGAGTTTTGTAATCTTCTATGTTATGGGATCTTTAAGATTGGGTTGTTCTCTAATATGCATCTGCTGCAAGTTTGGTAGTGATTTCCTCCATCAGTTGCAGAAGTTCCGTCGTCTTCTCCGGTGAATTCATTGTTCTCTATGGAGGAATATTTCCAGTCAACCTTATTTCGACAATCTTAAGATTTTAGTTGTGATGTTGTGGGTTGTTGGTCCTGATATGTATATTGTGTGTCTCATGGGATTGATTTGTGATTTTTGGTAGAGAAGCAAACAAAGCATTTCATCGGCAGTTCTAACCATTAAGCAATTTAAAATTTCACCAACAACTTCTGCATCGGTCTCAGATACACCAAAAAGTTCCAGATATGCTTTATTTCCTGTTTGTGGTGTTGAGAGGATTTCATTATCTCTTGTTTTAGATTCAGTATGTGTTATTATGTAAATCTCTCTTGTTTTAGTTTTACATGTTTTAGGCTTAGTATTGAAAACAAAGAGAACACCAACTCGATCAATATTATCATCCAGTTCATATACTACCTCAACTGTTACCGCATCTCCAACGCCGAGTAGGCCCGATACTTTCCGCTACAGACACCTAAAGACTAATTCAGATTACCGCTTCTACTTAAGACACTTTGGTTACTATTTGAGACACTTTGGTTATGATTTGGATACTATTACTACTAGTTGGGTCATTGTTAGCTTGATTGCACTAGGCAATCTAAATTTTTAAAACTTCAGTTCATGTTGTTTACATGTTCTGAGGAACATTGGGTTGGATTTTAAAACTTCAGTTCATGTTATCTAGTTATCGCTTTGTGCTTTGGCACATTCTGGTTTTGTTTCCAAAACCAGTTTGGTCCTCTCCTTTGGGAGAAAGAAGGTTTTCTGAAATTATTTTTTGATCTGAAGGGATAGATTTGATAGACAAGAATTGGTGGAGATACTACAACATGTATGACCGTTATATGATTTGAATATCTGTAAGGTTTTCGATTACCTAAATCGGTTATATCAATATAAGTTCTGAGGTTATCCTCTTTTCCGAGAAAAGAAAGAAAAGATATTGGAACCAATTTTACCGGTGAGTCATTTGAAAGTCATGTACGTTCAGGCAAGGATTGTATTGATGAAATTGCACCCTCATCTGTATTTACGTCTGTGAATTAATTTACCGATCCAAAAAAACTGTGATATTGTACGAGAACAACTGTGATACACGCACCTCGTTTGGTGTTGAGAACATGAAATGCGGATCTTTGAATACATGTACCTAAAATAGTCATTTCATAATAGAAGAAATTTTAAAAAACGAAAAATAGGTCACTTGTCCAAATATTTTTAAAATATGGTACAAATGGACGAGTAAAAATTAGTATGGGTGAAATGGATAAAAACAAAATAGCAAGGATGAAATTGGATTCATCCTGGCTTAAACTTAAAAAATAGCGAGGATGAAACTGGATGCATCCTATGTAAATTAAAAATAAGAAAAAATATTTTAAAATGGGTATGATGAAACTGTTTACATCCTGGCTATTCTTACTTTGTTAATCTGCTTTCCAATCCTTCTAGAAGTTTGACAAGTTTTTGTGGATGGGGATGATAGAATGAAAAGCAGACAAGAATTTAACATCCGTTGTGCATCTTTGATTCTCAACTACTTGTACACATTGTGATTCTCAAGTATGTATGAGCACGCAAGTGAAACAACTTGTGCTAAGTAAATGCATCCATTTTGTAACACGACAAGTTTAATACCTTATTGAATGAACCGTAGAAGTGGGTGCCTTAGGCTTAGACACCTTAATAGTGCCACATTTGTGAATTGAGGCGCACGAGACTCACGACTTGGATAGATTTTTGACCTTATAGGGTCCTCCTAGCTCTGAGGTTTATCATGAATATGTGTATACTATTACTAGCAAAAACACGTTTTGCTTTTACTTGTTACAGTGTGCGACCCGTCAGTCCTACGAATCGTTCGATTAAACAACACTGACTAGGGATCCATTCAGATGGATGTAATTGTAATTGTCACTTAGATGGATGTAATTGTAACTGTCATTAAGTTTCCAGAAAATCCTGAATATCTGGGATTTATAAACTAGACATGACTTCTAGACATTTCAGTACACAGTTAATGTAGTTGCAGGAAATCCTACAACTTACACCCAAGTAATTCTATAAACTCAATCTAAGACATCATAAGAAAAACTTTAAATCATTTTATTAAAAGTTAGATTAGAACAAATATAAATGGGATAAATGAAAACCCTAACTTGGAGAACAAAACAACTTTTTCTCTCATAAAGTTCTTATCTAAGCTCTCAAAAAGATTAGTGGAGGACAGCTAATAAAACCCTAATTTTCGGATCTGGGAGGGTGTTATAACCGCCTTACTTTCTATTTGCCACAATTTTGGTGTGATTTGGTAACGTCATCTCATTCGGGTGTGCGGTATTTTGCACCCACAGTCAAGATATCGGGGAAGTTAAATGCTGCAAGAAAAATCTAATAAATGTAAAAATTACACACTGAATATCTATTTCTATTCCTATCTATAAAGCCAACTCCCCTTACTGTAGGGGAGTGAAGCTGCAAAAATTTAGGACTATTTTGTCCATGTTTTAATTTAGACTTAGTCTTATGGGCTAGATTGGAGGTGCTAGATTAACACATAAGTGTTGCAATTCAAAAAAAAATTGTGACAAAAAAGTTAACTCTAGTTCTCTTTCCTACCAGTTGCTAGCATGTGAACTAGTATGCTAGGTTGATGCGCAGAATGATTCAGCACAAACAAAATTAACTTTCGCGGAACGAAACAGCGCTAAAGAGAATATTCCAAGCATCTGCGCGGAATGGTCCAGCGCAAACTTTTTGCGCGGAATGGAAACGCGTAGAAATATTGACACTTTTTCCCATTCTTTGATTGATTATCAAATATTAATTTCTAATTACACTTTTTCCCACTTTTTCCCTACAGGGATATAATGGAACCCAAGCATCGAAGCTATTCAAGCAACTTTAATTCCTAATATTGACACAGTCAGTCATCAAAGTAGTACACCTCATGTGCCTGCCACTTTAATTGATTATCAAAGTCCACTTTTTCCCACTTTTTTCCTAAGTCGTTGCGCGGAATGATACAACGCGACTGACTGTGTTGACTGGTCAAGCGCGAGACTGTTCCGCGAAAGAAAGTTGCGCGGAATGGTTCAGCTCAATGCTCTATTTTTATTCGGCGACTAGTATGCTAGAATAGCACTCCCATAAGACTTAGGCGATTTTGCTTGGTGCTAATCTAGGTGCTAGACTAGCACCCCATAAGACTTAGTCTTAATACACAATAGACATATTTGTGAGGCATAATAGCAAATGGAGATACAAATTCTTAGTATTACATATTTACCCCTGTCAATGTATTTCAAATGTACATTTGTATAAAACATAAGGATATTCCAGTAATTCAAGGATATTAAAAAGGAATCAAGTTTATTACATATTTACCCCTGTCAATGTATTTCAAATGTACATTTGTATAAAAACATAAGGACGTTCCACTAATTCAAGGCTATTAAAAAGGAATCAAGTTTATAATTCCTACAAGATTATGATTTGACCGGAAATTTCTCAAGTTCATATTTTCTTCATCAACGGACCATCCCCAATTTTTAAAAATAACATCTTTATATTGGATCAATCGAAGCCTTCCGCATCTCCTTTAACAGATTGAATTACTAACCCCTCCTTCAAAAATAACATCAAGTGATCAATTATCTAATTTTATTTTGTGTGCAGATAGATGTGACTACGATTACAGAAGTGGAGTTGTACAGAAAGAAAATAGATCATGACTACAGAAGAGGAGGGAGGACAAACAAAAAGGATGAAGAAGGTGATGGAAGTGTGTAGCAGAGGGAGGAGAAAGAAGAAAAATAAGATGGGTATTAAGTTTAGGTTTAGGGTTATTGGATCAATCAATGGGAAGGATCAAACGGAAGTAAAATACACGCTTAAGATAAATTCAGATATATGTTATAGCACGTGCGACGCACGTGCAGTGCATCCTTGTAGCTTTTAACTTTTTTTTTTGAAGCATGTTGTAGCTTTTAATATGAAGATCAATCATTTTTTTTTTTTTTTTTTGAAGAAATAAGATCAATCAATTTACAACTTAACTTTGAGCGTCTCGCAATAAATTTGGATCACTGAGTGACGGGGGTTGCGTATGTTATAAGCATGCACTTGGACCACTAAATTGGGCATTTCCTTGGACCACGCCAAGTGCCTGGCCATTTGCTGTTTTTTTGTTTGTTTAATCGGTGACCCGATCATTCACTGTTTTTTCTTATCCGTCACCTGATCATTTGCTGTTAGCCAGTGGTCGGTTCGCATTAATACATCTGATGGCTAGTTTGCTTGTTCAATTCTGGTTCGGAAGAAAAAGAATCCCTAAAATGGATCATTTGCCCAAATCTCATAATATACGAGAGTAATGGATTTGTAAAATATATGTTTGGATGAAAAAGACTCATTTTTTTTTAAAAATGTATATACTATTTACTTTAAATTTTATTCTTTACCATATCATTTTCTCTCACCTATTTAGTTTCTCTCTTCAATTCAAAATTAATCGCGAGAAAGTTCTTAACTTCCGAAATATAAGTTGGATTTTGATAAAATTTATATTTTTTTTTAAAAGGGCTCGAAAATCTCTACAAAACAAGATTTTTTGTTGATATGAAATTCACAAAATAAATAAATAATAATTTTAAACTAGGCCGAGAGTACATTATGCACCTATGTGCAACCTAGCCAAAATTTATTTCCTTTAAGAATATGCATTATGCACCCAGCTATAACTTGGTCAAAATTTATTTCATATGAAAATATGCATTAAGCACCCAGGTGCAACCATGCCAAAATTTATTTTCTATAAGAATATGTATCATGCACCCAAGTGCAACCTAGCAAAACATTTTTCCTATAAGAATAAACAAATTAAATACTCATTCCGTTTCGAAAAGACTGTCCTCTATTTCATTCTCATCTATTTCAAAATTGTGTCCAACTTCTATTTATAGTCATATATTCCCAATGAACTTTCTAATATACCTTTATATTTTTTATATCCCTAATTTCATTTTTAACGGGACCCAATCTAAATTATTAAAGTAATTTGTATAATTAAGGAAAGAAATATATCTTTCATTCCTTTCGAGAGAATATATATTTAGATCCAAAAATTAAATTCTTTATAAGTTTATACTCCATAAATTCGATACCTTTAAATTTTCCTTTTATATTTCATATTTATAATCCTCCTGACAATTTCAAGTAGTTTTTATTGCTAGCATTTTTATTAAAATAAAATATGTTAGTAATGAAGAGTAGTCAAGTAAAATACAACGGGCTCCTTAATATTTTGACAAAGTCAAAGCGGACAGTCTTTTCGAAACGGAGGGAGTATACATTATGCACTCGGGTACAACCATGCCAAATTCTATTTTTTTGTTAGAATATACATTATGCACTCAGGTGCATCTTATGTACTTCATGGATAAATTTAGTTATATCCCAGTAATCACCTGTACACAACCAAAATTACTAATTGATGATCTCAAATAATAAGTTCTCTACCATTATCACCACTTTCACCATCCAGACATCAAGCAAATACAAGTACTAAAGAAAAGAAAAAATAGGAACAACAAAAAGTTCAAAAAAATAAACATCATGCACCTAGTTGCAACCATGCCAAAATATATATTTCTTTCAAAAAATGTTTATGCACCCCGGTGCATCTTGTATAGCCAAACTCTGCCAAAAATTTCATCCAATTTGCGGCCCCAAACACATATATCCCGCTTCCAAATTTCACATTCAACGAACCTCATCAATCCTCCACTTCTATCCCTGACTCCAATAAAGAGAAATGAAGAGTACAATGACTATGGTTTAGTATCCATTAGTGATTTTAGTCCAAGTTATTAATCTTATTTAAACCAACAATCTCAGCAAGTCAAAAGTTAATACTGATTTCATTATCAGTACACAAAATAACTAATTCCGCAACTAGGTAAATATTACTTGATGAACTTTTATACAACTACATTATGAAGGTGGTGGTGATGGAGTCTGCTGAAGAAAAAAATACCCAAATAAATCAATTTTGAGGGAACAAAAACACAAAACCAGACCTATATTCTAGTGGTGGTGGTGGTTTCTGTTAAGGAAAAAACCCTAAAAAAATTAAAATACGAAATACAAACCTTGAGTCTTCGCAAGCTTGGTGGTGATTCAATATAAACCTCAAATTGTGTCAACTTGAATCGAACCCATGAATCAATGGGTTATTCCACTGATTTGAATTGAACCCAGAAATCCCCAATTACAACACAACATCTAACCCAAAACAACCCCAAATTTGATTATTAGTAACTTTTATCTTGGACTCAAACTCAATTTCTTCACAATCACCGGTTGTCATAATACACTAATTCAATGATTCTTCTATGGGAGTAGAGAATCAGTAGCTAGATCTCCCCCCTTACTCTCAACACACAATACCCATCTATAATATCCATCTGCATATTCTAAATCGAACCCATCTTCCAAATATACAACTTATTTAATTCTGGTAGAAATCCTAATTTCTGTTTCTTCTGATTTCTTCTTCTTTTAAAGCTCAATTAGCTTATAGATTAATCAATCTTTTCTTCGATTTATCTGGATCAAAAGATTTACATGAATCACTCACAAAAAGAAACTATTCATTGGAATTGATTTCGATGGGGAGAAAGACATAAAGAACAGAAGAAAAGGAAGAAGCATAAGAAGAGAATAAAAATCTCTTAGTCACTTCGATATATTGGTGTCTTCGTTAACTTTAGGTCTAGTTTTTGATGTAGATATTGTCTACACCAACGACGTCATTTAACGTACAATTAAGATTCGGTGTAAACGAAGTATAATGCACTACAAAAACAGGTCTCAATTGTGAGGCTTTTTTAGAGAGGGGCGTCACAAATAAGGGTTATTTGTGAGGGTTTATGACCAACCGCCACAAATACATAGGTTAGTCAAAGTCAAATAAAATCTGGTCAGTTTCAGGGATCCGACAGATACAATTTGTGAGGGTTTTGGAACAACCGCCACAAATAGTTAAGTTAGTCAAGGTCAAGCATATGTTTTCGTCAGTTTGAAGTTTCCGACCGAAGAAAATATCTTAGAAATCATCTTCAATTGCTACGGTTCTCAATCCGTAGAGAATTTTTCTGAAAAAGGCGGTGAAATTCGATCTCTCCCGCTGAAATTTTCACCAAATTTGTGTACTTTATATTTCTTTATTTCTTTCCTTATCTTCTTCCCTGGATAGATCTGGTTTTTTTCTGCTATTACTTTCTTTTTTTCTCCGACGAAGAAATTTGCAGAGCTTCTGCTATTACCTTCTTGTTTTTTCCGTCGAAGAAATTTGCAGAGGTTCGCTTCTCTTACCTTCTATACATCTCATTTGTTACCATCACTGAGCTTAATGGGTTTTTTTTTCTTCTTTTTCTTAATATTACTTTTAATTATTTGTTTCTCTTGTTTTACATGATCTGAAGTAGTCAATCGAAGGTGATTTATACACACCTTTTTTTTGTATTACTTTTTAATTTTCGCTTATTTATTTAAGGGCTTAATATTACTTATAATTTCTGTTTCTTTGTTCTGTAGGATTTAAAGGAGTAAACTTTAAGGTGAAATTTCCCTTTTTTTTCTTCTTTTGTATTACTTTACTTTTAATCTCGTTTTGTTTCTTTGATTAAGGACTGGGTTTTCTTTTGATTGCTTTTTTATTTGTTTTGCAGGATCTAAAGGAGGCAACTTTCAGGTGAAATTTCCAGGCCTTTTCTTTGTATTAAGGAAAATTAAATTTGTTTTTCTTTAGTTTCAATTTCTTAGGGTTTACTGGAAAAAAAAAATTATGTAATTTTTGAGTTCTGAGTGTTTGTGTGATGGATTTCATTTTTTGTTTAAACTTCATAGGGTTTGTTTTATGGATTGGTGGTCTAGAAACGAAATCTGGATATGGGTTTTAATTTGTTGATGGAACTTGATATTGTGGTTTGACATTTGGATTTCTTAGATTTGAGCTTAGAATTTCTGATTGGGGTTTGGGTTGCATCTGTTTTGTACATGATATTGGGGTTTTGTGAAATTTCTTAGTTTCGATTGTGTTTGTGTTGTTGTCTTTGATTTGTTGAATGGGAAAGCATGAGAAAAGGTTGATATTTTCATTTTGGTGTCCTAAGATAAATTATTGGATCGTACTGAGATATTTAACTTGGTACATATCCTTGTTAGCTGATAGTATCAATATACTATACTAGAGTTCGTAATTGATTTTCTGTAACGCCTTATTGGAATATTTTTTAATAATTGAGAGAATGTTCTACCCAAATTTCTCTATTAGGCTTCAAGATATGGGTTATCCTGATTTTGTGCATGATTGAATAGATGCGTTAATTGCCTCTTGTATGGTCAGAATTTCAATCACCACAACTCTCTGTAATTGCTGGTACTGCTTTAGGACACATTAATGATCTTTTAGTTTTCCAATTTTGTAGAGTCTGATTAGTTTGCTTTAACGATTTTGGATTGCATCCTTATTTGGTTCTGCTTCTTAAGTTTAGGGTACAAAAGAGTGTTTGGATCTTAGTAATTTACATTGCTTTGGATTTACTCCATGTTCTAGTTAAAGTATATATATTATTGGTGAACATCTATATGTCATCTTTATTAATTGCTATGAATTAGTGGTTG
The DNA here is from genome assembly GCA_023529315.1 of Papaver bracteatum. Lineage (NCBI taxonomy): Eukaryota > Viridiplantae > Streptophyta > Magnoliopsida > Ranunculales > Papaveraceae > Papaver > Papaver bracteatum. Next base: position 346,493 of record JAJJWX010002064.1, on the reverse strand, counting down.
CAGTTTGAACATCCATTTTTTTCATCACCTTATTGTTGCTTATATTGCTTATATGAATGAAATTTGTATGTGTGAAGTCTACAGATGGTTAAATTGGAAACTGTATTTGTATATATCATAACTGTTGTCACAATTTACCATCCAGCTTTTGGTCTTTTTATGGATTGGTGTCATTTGCAAAGAGTAATGTAAACAAATTTAACACAATGTACAGGGAACTGAGTGGTTTCATGATATTGAATGTAAACTGTGTAGTAGTTATTGTAGTATCGAATTTTTCATGTCTAGTGGGATTTGCAGAGAGTAATATGTATGTGTTAATTGGAAATTGTATTTGTATAGAACAGAACGGTTGTGACAATTATGATTGAGCTTTCGGTTTTTTCATGTTTATGGGAACAAACTTAGTACATGTATTGGATAATGAGTGGTTTCATGGATTGGTGTGTTAAGCAGGTTCATGAAATTGAATTTAGATTGTGTAGTAGTTACGGTACTCTCAACTTTTTGATGTTTAGTGGCATTTGCATATAGAAAGGAAAACACACTTAGGATAATATATATAGGAAACTGAGTGGTTTCATAGATTGGTACATTAAGCACGTTCAAGAAATTGAATGTAGAATGTCTAGTAGTTAAGGTGTTTTTGGTTTTTTGGACAACCACGTCTAGAGGTGTTCCAAACACTATAAAATAGTTCCCCTGATTCTCTAATGGCTTGGTGAAAGCTGTGGAAATCACTTGGAAGTTCATGATGAAAATCAGTAAAATTTTGTTGAAGTCATGTCTTTAAAATCTTGGCACAGATGTATATTGACTTTGCTGCTGCATTAGCAAGTTTCATAAATACTCAAATGTTGGTTAGCTGACGGACATGCTAAACATTTGTAGCTAAGTTACTTTTGGTTATCTTTGTTACAAACAAGGTCAAGAATGAAGATTTAAGTAATGTGGATCTTAACGATGACCGAATTAGTTGTTGTAAGGTTGTTTAGTGTTATGTATTTCAAGTTTAACCTGCTATAAGTTTTGTTGTGAAGGCATGTAATTATGTCTCATTGTTATTTCCTTTTGAGCTAGACTGCTTCATAATGACATTCCTGCCTGGTTTTAATGTTCTAACTTTTGACTTCAATAATGCTATATTTTGAACTTTAGACTTTCGAAAAGTGGTAAAGCACATCTATGTTAGCTCAAGGGTTGGAAATGGTTTTAGATATCTTAATATCTTATTATCCCAGTGGTGAAATTACAGGCCTATCAGTTTTCTGTTGCTATACTTGTTCACTTTTGTTTGTTCTGTTCTGATTTGTCGCATGAGGCTGCAACCCTGTAAGCTTGTATTCAATGTATGTTTGAACCTGCTGAGTCTATTATCACTTTATTGTAACTGAGTTTATTACCAGTTTGAGTGTATTTTCACCGTTAGCTGTCTTCATTGGATAAGGTTCAAGAAATAGAATGTAGAATGTCTGGTAGTTATGATGCTTTTGGGTTTTTGGAAAAACACATCTCGAGGTGTTAAAAACACTGGAAAATAGTTCCCTTTATTCTCAAATAGCTTGGTGAAAGATGTGGAAATGACGTGGAAGTTAATGATCAAAATCAGTAGAAGATTTCCTTGAAGAGATAATATCTCGAGATTATTGTCATAGCTGTGGTGAAGATGAAATTTAGTATGTTATTGATCTGTAGTTGTAAACAATGCTGCATTAGCAAGTTTCAGGAATACTCAAATGTTGGTTAGTTGAAGACAAGATAAACATCTTTAGCCAAGCCACTTTTAGTTATCTTTGCTACCAATAGGTCCATGAATGAAGATTTTAGTAATGTAGACTCTTCTAGTGACCTAATTAGATGTTGTAATGTAGACTCTTTTGACTGCACAGGTTCCTTGCATAAAATACTTACAAATTTGGGGTTCTCTTAGGGTCTGTATTTCAACATTTGTATCATTTAGAAACTTAGATCCTTGAACATTTTTGTTAACAAAACTTGGGTATTAACAGAATAATTTTATGATTTTCTTGTATAGTTTCAGTTTCGAGTTTGTAATTTTCTTGTACTTTGTATACTGGTAATTGTTTATGGAATTCTTAGTCAAACTTTTTACTTAATTATATATTACCTGTGACTTGGAATCATTTCTTGCACTCAATTGTTGAGAATTAGAACACAAGTTCAACTGTAATTTTCTAATGTTCCTTTCTACTTTGATGTCAGGTACTTATGGTCCAAGAATATTGATTGAAGAAATTTATACTGATTGTATCCGTCGTTATCTTAGTTCAATAATATTGTGATTGATAAATGGATAAGAGTTGGGTTCATTTTGAAAGATCAAGTAAGGAGTTTCATGAAGGGTTGTGTTTGTTCTTGAACTATGCGTTTGAATACGGGTTTGTTACTGAAGATAACAAAGTGAAGTGTCCATGCAAGGAGTGTGCCAATATACATTACGAGACTAGAGATGAGATATATGATGACTTAGTTACATGTGGTATGTTAAGGAGCTATACAGTATGGTATCATCACGGTGAAGGGTTCAGAACAACATTTCCATCTACTTTGGGGGCCGAAAATATCAATGCGGATCAGGTTATTATGGATAAAAATGGCGAAGAGGTTGGAGATGACATTACTGGAATGTTGCGAGATGCATATGGATTACGTGTTGATGAGGATATGAGTGATATGTTGGATGAAGAAATGATTGGGATGCTAAGTGATAGTTCAGTTGCGCAGTTTTATAAGTTGCTAGAAGATTCAAAGAAGCTTCTATACCCCGGTTGCGATAAGATGTCGATGATGTCTTTTCTTGTTATATTTTGTAACTACAAATGCGTTGGTGGGATGTCAGACAAGTCATTCAAAGAGATGCTTCAACTCATGAGAGAATCATTTCCAGAAGGGTGCACATTGCCAGAAAATTTCACACAGTGTAAGAAAGTACTATCAGATTTGGGATTGTCTTACTTTAATATTGATGCGTGTCCCAATGATTGTATGTTGTATTATAAGGAGACAACGGATCTTGAATCTTGTACGGTTTGAAATCTTCTCGTTACAAAGATGGAAGATTAAAAACGCCGGATAAAATACTTTATCACTTTCCTTTAAAACCTCGGCTACAACGGTTGTTCATGTGTTCTAAGACTGCAGGAGATATGAGATGGCATCATGAAGGGCGTACAAAAGATGGGGTATTGATACATCCAGCTGATTCTGAAGCTTGGAGGCATTTTGATGAGATGAATCCAACTTTTAAGGCAGATCCAAGGAATATCATATTAGGTTTGTCAACTGATGGGTTTAGTCCATACGGTTCAATGAGAAATCCTCATAGCACATGGCCTATGGTTCTGTTACCCTATAACTTACCACCATGGTTATGCATGAAACAACCTAACATGATATTGTCTTTGCTTATACCAGGCCCACATAGTCCAGGTAATGATATTTATCTTGATTTATATATGTTTTGTCAAGATTACATATTACATTAATTTTCTTTCATACCCAAATATTGAAACTGATCACAACCTTTTATATCAAAAATTACAGGTAACGACATTGATGTGTATTTAAGACCATTGATAATGAGCTGAAGGAATTATGGGAGGAAGGGGTGGAAACATATGATTCCTCACGAAATGAGATGTTTAATCTGAAAACGGGATTATTATGGACTATAAGTGATTATCCTGGACTTGCAATGCTCTCTGGATGGAGTAATAAAGGTAAATTGTCATGTTCAACGTGTCTTGAAGAAACTCAGCACCAATGGTTGAATAATGGAAGGAAAACAGTCTACATGGGCCATCGACGATTCTTACTGATGAATCATAGGTAAGAATATTTATACTTAAACTGAGTTCCTGTCAAAACGATTCTCTCCATTGACCCTTTCATAGAGATGATTACAATCCTTATATTATGTAGATGATCATGATGATGTTAGAAGCCTAGCCGATAAATGAACCAAGAGGCGCCATTCTACATTGTATTTCAGTTGTGTGTTTTACAAGTTTTCGTAGCAGTGCTTAATCTTGAAAAAGCATAATAATCTTATATTAATCTATTTGTTAGTAAATTGAATGAATCTCTATCTGTGATGCAAATAATATTAGCTTTTGATGGTTTCGGTTCTAGTTTTATTGATCAATTCTAGATCTTAGGAGGAGTTATATCTTTGCTTCGATTTACTTGTGTAATCTTAGTAGTAAACTTTGAGATCTTTTGAGTGTTATTGCAGTTGTGTTAGCTTGTAAATTCTCACATCTTCTACATCTAGATGCTAAGATTATTAGCTTTTGATGGTTTCAGATCTAGTTTTATTGATCAATTCTAGATCTTAGGAGGAGTTATATCTTTTCTTTGATTTACTTGTGTAATCTTAGCAGTAAACTTTGAAATATTATGAGTGTTATTGCAGTTGTGTTAGCTTGTAAATTCTCACATCTTCTATATCTGGATGCTAAGCTTAGTCAAGTATTACTTTATTAATGATGTTTGTTTTAAAATTGCTGTGTATTTGATAGTTGTCTGAATTGTTATCATAGTTTTTGCACAACACTTAAGAAATATTTTGATGGTAAAGTGGAACTTAGCCCACGTCCAAACCCATTGTTAGGGCCAGATATCTTGAGCTTGCTGAAAGACATTCCACATATATTTGGGAAACAGTTCGAGGAGAATTTGAGGGGAGATCATCCACGCAAGAGAAAATCACGAGGATCAAGTAGAGCCGAAAATAATATGCCAAGCAATTGGAAGAAATTGAGTATCTTTTACGAACTTCCATACTTGGTAAATAATCTTCTCAAACATAACATAGATGTGATGCACACTGAAAAAAAATGTATGTGATAGTGTTCTGGGTACGATAATGGATATTGCTGGAAAAACTAAGGATAGTATTAAAGCAAGATTTGATATGCAACTCATGAAGATTAGACCTGAACTTCATCCAAGGACATTACCAAATGGGAAATACTTCTTGCCAGGAGCATGTTATTCCATGGATAATCCAAAAAAGACTATGTTTATTAATGTCTTGAAGAATTTGAAGACTCAGCATACATTAAAAGGTGTGTAAATGTCCATCAACGCAAAAAAATTGGTCTAAAAAGTCATGATTCACATGTGCTCATGCAGCATATTCTACCTTTGGCATTCCGAAAGACATTACCGTCTAAGGTCAGTAAAGTGCTAATGGAGTTGAGTTCCTTTTTCCGTGAACTATGCTCCAAAGGTGTCACGCCCCGAAGATTTTGAAGAGTTGGAGAAGCGCATTGCTTCCATTGTTTGCGAATTAGAGAGGATTTTTCCACCCGCCTTCTTCGACATTATGGTTCACTTTCCTATCCATCTGGCGACAGAAGCACATTTAGGAGGACCTGTGCAGTATCGGTGGATGTACCCCATTGAACGGTATACATTTTAAACTTTTGTTTGCTTTGCTTTGTTTGTTTCTTATTTATTTCTGTTCAATAAAGTTATTTGCTCTCTTTATTGTGAGTGCGTCTATGTGCACCTCCTTCTCTTTAGAACGACATAATGTCCCATACAAAATTAACTTGCTATATCTTCTTCTTCAACATCATCTATTGATGAAACTGATTATTTTACATGCCCCTCTTTTGAATAATATTTTTCTATATAGATTCCGCGATTGCATCATGTGACCACCACCAAATATCAAAAGTACAAAAACAGGGAGGTGATTGATTGATATCGGTTCTGAAAGTAGATTTGATGGTTATGAATTTGGTAATACAGTATGTGGGTTTTACTGATTTGGACATAGTTTTAGTTCCAATATCAAAAATATGATTGGATATATGGATGTGCTAATTCAGCAATAGAGAACAAAACAAGAGCTTGATTTTCTTTTCCTTGGATTTTGAATGAAACGTGTTGACATGATGATATTTCAATTGATAATTAGTCATTTGATGCCGCCGTAGTGTATGTAGCCAATTTTTAGTTCATTCAGTTTTGTATGTAATATAATCAAGATCATGGTACTTTCAACTGTGGGAAGAAGAAATCAATGATCGACTAGAATTTTTCTAATTTTCTGGATACTTTACTGAGATCATGGGAAAATCTGAAGTAGAATAACAATATCCAGTATCAGACTTTTTTTTAGAGGGAGGTGCACATAGACGCAGTCCTTTATTGTTGGTTTTCTGTTCACTCACTTATTATTCTTTTTTGGCAGGTATTTGTACACTTTGAAGAAATATGTAAGGAATAAAGATCATCCAGAGGGATCTATTGCTGAAGGCTATTTGGCTGATGAATGTGTTACATTCTTGTCGAGGTACCTAAAATATATCGAGTCAAGAACCAATAGACCACCTAGATATGTAGATGATACTCCCATTGGGAAAGCCGTGAGATTTGCTTTAACTGGCGATCAAAAGAAGAAGATGTATGACTATATCTTGTCTAATGATGATGATGTGGCTTCGTACATAGTGTAAGCAACACTTTATTTACCCAAGTTTTCTTTTAAGTCTTTTACTTTCGCTTTCCAGGCCGGCCACAAAAATTAATTGATCTGCTTTAATTATATTTTTTAGGCAACAAAAAACTACACTGGCTATGATGCACCAAATAATGAGTGACCGTGAACGCAAACTAAAGAACAAATATGAGTTTGCTGATTGGTTGAAGAAACATATTAGGTTGCTTGTGAAATCTAAAGTGAGTATTACTGAAGGATTAGATTTGCTTGCTGAAGGTCCTTTTTCAACTGCGAGAAAATTCACCGGCTATACAACACAAGGGTATAATTTCAAAGTTGTAAGTAAAGAAAATGGAGAAAAGTCACAGAATAGTGGTGTGGTAGTCGATTCAACAGCGCCTTCCTTTAAAAGTGGAGCATCTCAGAACCCAAGCAATGATACAGAGCGCTCGTACTATGGAGTACTTACAAACATAATTGAGTTGACATATAGACAAGGTCACTCATACGTGTTATTTGAGTGCAATTGGGCTAATGTGGTGAACACTTCTGGCAGAACAAGGACTTCTGGTTTGAAGACTGATAGTTTAGGGTTCACTCTTGTGAATTTTAACCATCTCTTGGGAACACAACGGGAGGAGCCTTATGTGTTGGCCTCTCAATGTCGACAAGTATTTTATGCCCAAGACCCTGTGGAACCTGAATGGGATGTTTTGGTCAGGAATAAACCTAGGGATATGTTTGACATGGGTGATGATAGTCCAGATCAACTATTGGATAACCTTCCATTTGGAAATGAAGTCAACAATGAAGAGGATGACAATATTGGTGCTATAAATGATGGGACTGGGGTGATAGTTGATGTTCCTATGAGAAATGGCAGTAGAGATCAAATATGGGTAGAAGAAGACGAAGAACAAGAAGAGGAATAAGAGGGAGAAGAAGAGGTAGAAGAAGAAGAAGAAAATGCCGACAAAGAAGTAGAGTCATAAGAAGAGGAATTTGTGGATGGGTTTTCAGAAGATGAGAATGATGGCCCTGATGTTGAGTTTGACAGTGGATCAGATGATGATTCTTGAACATGTTATAATTTTTCATTCATGCATTGCTTGTTCTCCTTATAGTGTGTTATTAATATAACATTTGAATAGATATTTATTTTGAAATTGTGTCTTTCTACAAGTTATGCTTATTTCAGTTGTTTCTCATTGCTAGATTATTACTTAAGTATACTAACATCATAACTTTTATATTTTTTGTAGGATTCCTCGAGGTGGAGCGGCTTTGAGGTTCTTGCATGACCTATTACCAAATCAGAGGCTTGTAGTTTAAGTGGATATGCAACACCTTTGTCCTATGGGGGAAAATGGTACGTATATAACCAAATATATCACTCATCTAGCGAATGATGAACACAAACTACCGTTGACAATACATGACTGGAAATACATGCCTTCACAGTTAGTTGAGAATGTGGTGCTTGAAATAAAGGTACAATAACATATGCATGTTTTTTCATATGACCACTGAATCCATATCTTTTCAAAATCTGAAATGTTCGTCTTGTGTGGTTGTATATTTGATGTCAGCAAATATTTGAGTACCCAGAAGTGTTGGATGACTGAATCTACACCAAGATAAATGATAGGTGGAAGGATCACAAATATCATGTTAAAAAGGATGCTTATAAAAAATAGAATACGGTGGAAGAACGTCTTGCTAATCCACCACACAATGTTGTTGAGAGCCAGTGGAGGGTACTCGTTGAGGTTTGGAATACTGATGTGAAGAAACAAGTAAGCATTAGTATTTTTGTTTTTCATGAGAAGTCTCATAATTAAGCAGGCCTGACATTTTAAGATCTTATGTTTGGTGTAGGCAATATGCCAAAAAAACAAGGAAAACAGGGAGAAAAAAAAATCTCACCATACTACTGTCTCTAAACCACATGCTAAGTGTGCCGCAGAGGTAAGTTTCTATTCCACTGCCAAGTCTTAAATACTCTTTCCTATGCTATCTTCCTTGTTGTTAAAACATAAAACTGGAATGGTATAACTTATAATTGAACTTAATCGTTACGCCCCTACCTTCCTTAGCTACTTTTTTTTTCGCTTCTGTTTGTTATGTTTGATTCTTAAGCTACAAATTCATCAGCTGTCTTTAAGAATTGTTATCTTTTTAAGTGTTCAATGAGTTTATATGTATATGTTTCTGTTTTTAAATGTATTTTGATTTTCCTTTTGAATTATCTATGTATAGATGGGAAAGAAACTAGGACGGCGTTCTAAACGTCACGAGATCTTTGGTGCTACCCGTATTAAAAAGAAGAAAACTGAAGACCCAAATGAAGTATTGATGGATCCAGAAGTGGCTGCAGAACTTGTACGTATTTTGATTTATTATGAATCAATTTTTAATTTGTTTAGATATGATTACTTAAGCACTAGCTCTAAATGTGGTTTTGGCATCCATGGACACTCCACTGTTTTGTGTAGTGAAAGTCACTTCTGCTTCAGTTGTATAATATAGCATGGGACTGGTTTCACAAAAAACCAGTGGGTCAAGGTCTTTACGCATGGATATTTCGCTAAGAAAGAAAGATAGATGTATTTACGGTTATGTGATACTTCGCTAAGACGAAAGATGTTTTACTTTTAATTCTTATTCTTAATATGACACATAATGAAGTAGGGATGCAAATTTTAGTGGTGCAATAATGATACAATAAGTTAGGATGCAATATCTCGCCTAGTACATATATCAACACACAGTTTTTCATGTGTTTCCTGATAGTATATCTGAGTGAACAATGCCTTTTGATCTGTTATAGTTATTGCCTACTTTTTAAATGAAAATATAGTTTTCAAGGCTATTTCCCTAACTTTTTAAATGCATTTTCTCTTATATTGATATTTGTGTAGAAGGAAATGGAGGAAGTAGAGATCCAAGCTAGCCAACCAGGTTCTCATATTGTGCTACAAGGACGACATGATGCTTTTGCCCAAGTGCGAGGACCAGATAAAGGTGGTCGTGTTCGCTGTTTAGGCAATGGTATAAAGCCAAAGAAATATTGGGGTGAAGAATCATCCACCAATCCTACCACTGACCCAAATGATGAAGTTTTGAACCTTAGACAACAATTGGAGAGTACTGTTGCACAACTTCAAGCGGCAATGCAACAGATAGCTGAACTGGAGGCCCTTGTTGCGCATCATGGACTGGGAACTGCCAACACTTTTACCCCATCGTCTGAGGCATAGACCAGGGACAATACATGAATGGGAGATCTTGGTGCACATAGATGCTTGACTAATATACTACTAATATATCTCTGGCGACTCAGGTGCTTGTTTTTTTTTAATACAAGGGAATGTGATCTCTTTTTTGGGTTTTCATGCCATCAGGTGTGTTCTTATCATGTCCCAAACTTTCTACAAGCATTTTGAGTGTTGATAATCTTAGTTGCCATCTTTTTGAACTCTGTAGATTTTTTTTTGCCCAGATTTATGTTTTTTAAATAGTGAAACATCTTACTGTTGTTTTTATGGTGCATCAATGTAAAATGTAAAACTTACTGTTGTTTCTATGAAATATCTTACTGTTGTTTCTATAGTGCATCAATGTAAAATGTAAAACTTACTGTTGTTTCTATTTTGCAATGGAAGGTTATACAGTAATTTGAATCATGAATGGCTTAAAATATTTGAGTATTCTGCATTTCTGAGAATCTAAAATCCGTCGTCGGCGACTGACAACCGAAGACCGGCATTGATGTCCGGTGAACGTCGGCAAAAATCTAACATTGTAAACTGATAACCGATTACCGGCATTTATATATTAGTAACGGTTTTTAAACCGTCACAAAAGAAAAAAAAATCAGGTGAAGGACGCCGCTAACGGAAAAAATTCCGACGGAGAGAAAACTAGTTGTGACGGTCTGACCGACCGCCACAAATATTCGTAACGGTTGACTAAACGTCACAACTGATCTCAACCGTCACAAAAAAAATTTGTGACCCCAGTAGTAACGACGGATTTTCGCCCGTCACAAAGTCACATTGGTGACGGTTTTTTTGTTATTTGTGACGGTTTTTTGCTATTTGTGACGGTTTTGAAACCGTCACAAAAGGTCCTCTGTTTTGTAGTGATGAATTATTTAGGCACGAAAGTTGACAGAAGTATTGTATACCCGTGTTTACGCTAACGACATTATAACAGGCCAGTTGAATACAGGGTGTAATTAGATCGTAAACACAACTTTAAAGGTTGAACCAATAGAGTCCCGACACTTGTCGTTACCATGATTGTTCTTTGTCAAAGCTTTTATCTTATTTAATTGGGTTTTTTTGATAAAGTACCCCTACACTTTACTTACTTTACACTAAAAAAGTAACCCTTTTTTTAGAAATTTGTTAAAGTACCTCGTTTTATTCAAAAGTCAAATTCCATCCAGTTAAGTGCTAGGTGACAGTTATCTTTCCAATTAAATGTCATATTCACCCCTGAACTATAACTCCTGGGAGGGAAGGGTAAATGATCTGACGATCCTGAAAACGGTGTAACGATCCTGAACCGGGCTCGAAGAACCTGAAAGGGTTGTCACGATCCTGAACCGGGCTCGACGAACCTAAAAAAATTCCGTAGAAGGTCGATTTTCTTCTAACCAAAAACCCCAAAATACTTGAAATTATGAACCCTTTTTAGGGAATGATGTAACGAACCTGAAAGCTGTGTAACAATCCTGAACCGGACTCTACGAACATGAAAAATGATGTATCAAATCAATGAGGAAATAAATAAAGGGAAAATATGTAAAGTAAATTAGTCTTAATTAACACTAAATGGAAAAACTAACGTGAGGGTATTTTAACAAATTGTTAAAAAAACGGGGGCTGTTTTTTAGTGTGTATTTTTGTATAAGGGTACTTTTTCAAAATTCCCTATTTAATTTGAGAAAAATGTCAAACTCACTGTGCGACGTGAGAGCTCATATGACATAGTATTATATAGGAACGGAGATTCCAGAGCCAGGACCTAAAGGGTCCAAAAATCTATTTTCTGATGCCTGGTGTAAAATTTAAGTAGGGAAGTCCCGTGACAAGTATGACATTATTAAGGTGCTGGGGGCACACACTTCTCTGGTTCATTAACAAGGTAGTATATTAGATTTGTCGTGTTACTAAATGTAGACTGAATGAGTACATTCCGTCCTGCTGATACAAATGTTATGTTCGCCTATTTGAACATCTCACTATTTACAGCTCCGCATTCACATTCCCATCAAGTTTGTTGATCTTCCAAAGATTTGGAACCAGAGAGTAACATGAAAAAAAAAAAAAAAGGTGAGATGTTGGGGTAAATTGATAGTTTGGGCTCCTTATTCAAATGATTTAATTGGTATGATTTACTCCTTGTTTGAAAGTTTCATGCCCAGCAACTTGTTGGCTGTTGTTGATTAATCATACATTCATATACATTTATCAGTTGTCTTATTGTATCACGCCAACTGGGAATTTGATTTTCATATGGAGGCTGAATCAGTGTATTTTGAAATTCGTGAAATGAATGTTTCAGGTATATGTATTTAAAACATTTAGTCCTTTGATGTTTCTCAACACCAAACAAGGTGTGTGTGATACACAGTTGTTCTTTTACAATTTCAATATTGTTTAGTGTCACAATCCTATTATATCATCACTGCATTTGTTGTTCAAGACAGAAGCGAAATTAAGATCTAGGTAGCGTGGTCCTTTCTCAACTCTAATTGCATCCAGGAAATGCATTTGCACATGGCAAGGACCAACGGCCTGCAATTGACGTACTGTATCCAGAGTGATTAGTTTTGTATGTCTTATTTCAAGCTAGTGATTTCAAATTTGCTCATAATGCTAACTGGCTGCTATTCGGAAGTGATGCATTTTTGGTGGTAAAGATTTTCTTTGAGATAAAGATTTTGTATTTGATATTAGTGGTAATTAGAAGATGTAATGATATCAATATCCAATGAATTTATCAATAGGTTATTAGCTGAAATTTACGACCATATCTTAACCCGAGTGTGTGTTTGTGGATATCTGGGAGAGAAATAAGGAACCCCAGTAATAAGTCTCCTTGGTGAAAACATAGTGAAACAAAAAATACATTATTGCGCAGTATAGTAGTACCATGAGTATATTAAAATCACTTGCATGAAAAAAGAACATACAACGTTAATCAATTACTTAGGATAATTGCAGGACATTGGTCCTTGCCATGTGCAAATGGTTTTCCTAGCTAGATGCAATTTGGGTTGAGAAAGGACCACGCTACTGCAGCTACCTAGATCTTTCTTTCCTGTTTTCAACAACTCCGCAAGCTCGGAATGATCTAATAAAATTGTTAATTACTTGTACAAGACAACTGTGATACACCTAGTTTGTTGTTGAAAGCGTGATAGGACTAAAAATTTAAATACTTGAAAAAATGCCTCCTATTTGCTTAATGCCAGTGCAAATAGATGTGAAAAAACAAAACAGTAAACGGTTGTCATTCGAAGGGCTGAAGACATATTCGACCGACCCTGAAAATAATTGTATTAACAGTAATACGCACAGGCTAGAGTTAGTTGGCTTTAACTTAACAGGGATAATTTTGTCATTTAAGTTATTTGGAGTCTGGATCACTGAGCTTCGGATGCGTAAGACCAGGTGAAATAGGTTATAGGTAAACCGAAAAGTAATTAAAACATCTCTCTGGCAGTAAACCAAGCTTTATGGACAAAACTTTTAGAGGTCATGCTTAACAAAAAAAGCAAAACTTCTGAGATTGATAGAATAATCAAATTTTCCGGTCTCCATGGATCAGTTGTCTTTCACTTTTCCGTTCGTCAGAATAAAGTATATATGCATAGTGTCACAACCTCAAATGCTCCAAGCAATTTTTCGCGAAGGTATAACCCGCAAATACAATGGTTCAGTGATCTCTTATCACCCAAAGTATTTCAGCCTTATAAGATTGCACCAATGCAATCAGCCAACTCTACCAAGAGTATGCAACGGAAGACTAACTTAGATTTTCTCTACCAAACAATGTAGCCCATACTACAAAGAGGTTCTTGCCATGTTTATGCTTCACATAATTGGGGGAGTATATCAGATCAACAGTAAACCAAAGCCAAACGTATAAGCCAACAAACTCACTTTTATTAGCTTACGGGGAAGATACAAAAACGTCCAACCAATGGACTTACAAGCTTATTCTCTAAGCCTATGCAACAATCACTCTCTACTGCCTAAATGGTTCCCCAACACTCGAACTATTGAACAACTTGTTTACAAGGGTTCTCTGGCTATTTATAATGCCAAGAACCAGGGCCAATCTGTATGCAACTCTGTTGCACGCCCCATGAACAGCCATCTGTCCATGGGCAGTTCCCCTAACCGCCAACTCACTTTTTAACTGCTAAATTTAGTGTTGGCTTGCTCAACGACGCCACACTTGTCCTCAGCGGTTAGGATATACCAAACTTGGTTATAAATCACTTTATAACCGTCTCTTACTTGCTCACACGCTTTGGCACGCTTGAACTCAAGTCCCGCAACACAGCCACTTGCAACTCAGCTTACACTTCTGTCAAATACTGCCATTATGTCTGGAATTGCGCTATTATGGTCTCCGTTGCGCTATTAGCTCATTTGGATGCCATCATCCAAATATTATGCCAACTGAGTCTTGACTTGCTTAGTTCAATCTTCATGCCTCATATGCATGACTTGCATCTCCTTCGTCGAGCAAATAACACCAATGGCGTGTTTGGCCTCACCATTGATGCACATGCATAGTCCAAGTCTTGGAAAAAACTTAGAACCATGCCAAAGTCATTCCATGACTTTGCATCTCATCCTTTATTCCTTCCATGAGATGGGCTAACTCTGAATAAGGATATACAACACTATCTCACAATGTTGTCAATGCCAAATAACCTTTCTTGTCTCAGCAATCTTTTCGCTACATCGTCGGACATGCAGCTCCATATGCCAGGTTACCAATTCCGTGACGCGCCATGATTATGTGTCACTATGCGGGCCGGTCATAGACCTCCCCCACCCAATCTGTTCAACGTCCTCGTTGAACTCAATTTCAGTTCTGTCTCTACTGAACTTTCCTTGGCCTCGTACGCATCTGAGCCACTCTCAGAATTCAGCAACTTTGTTTGGCCTTAACCTTGCCAAATATTTTATGCCTAGTACTTTACGCCACCACTTAGTTTGTTTGCCTTTCCATTGAGCCTGTAAATTCCAGCTTCATTGTCGCATCGTCGACTATGCTCCAATCTCTACTTCATTCACATCTCAACACCCAAATGCCACTTCAATCTATTGATATGCCCCTTGTATCAGCACAAATTTTTCTTTCAATCCATTCCGTGCCTAAGTGTACACTTAAAACAGCCAACATATCAACCTAATATGCATAACTTAGCTAACTTGCCTTCAATTCTGACTGACATTGCACTCTTGCAATTCAACATGCCTTACCGTAGACTAAGTGTTCTTCAATCACGTTGCAACACTCCTTGTGCAAACTCGACTAAAATGCATGACATTAGCCATGACTTAGGATACCCATAACCTTAGACCGCCTTCCCAGAGACCAGGTATCCTCTTCACGCGCCTTTGAAACTAACAAGGCCTCATTTGTTCCTTCAAACTGCTACGCTTTAATGTAGCGGAAAAACAGCATCATGTTGTTCCTAACTATGAGTTACTCTTAACTCATATACTTGATGGACTTACATCTTCATTCTTGTTGCATTACTCCATGCTATCGCTGCCAAATACTGTCGCACTTCTACGTAACTCTCCCAACAACAAACTCGCATATGCCACCAACTTTACTTTTTTGCTTGGTTTTGCTTTCATCGTTTCTTATTGTATACTTTGGCTAAGTATACTTGTAGTGCTTCCCCAATGAACTAGATTTACATTAAGCAAAAAGAGACAAGGTTTTTGCTTAAACACCACCTTCATTCATTACACTAGCCTTACATAAGAAACTTAGGGACTCCTTCCCATTTACACCACTGGCCAACACTCGTCTTTACTAAAAGAAAATACATTACCAAAGAAAATACACCAACTAAAGTGTGCTGTATTTTTAAGACCATAAGATCGGCAACACCCAACTTAACTTGAAAACAAAAACAACAAACAAATAATATGCCAAAGTCTCCATACTTCAGCAACCTTGTAGGTTCAGGAACTTGCAAAAAGCAATGCAATGCCCCTGCCTCATACATACGCTACTCATGGTGAACAAGCGATGCTAAGATCCATAGGATATCCAAATTCCATATGAATCTCAGCTAAGCTTTCTTCGAACGAACGGACTGGTGCAAAATCACTTGAATTCCACTTTTCATACTTCATATCAACCTAACTAACTTTCCCTACATCTTTTACGAAACAAGGTGCACTGGGACTTTGTATGAATATCCCGCCAAGGTGAGGCATCATTGTTGCCCCTGCTTCTTTGAAAAAATTGTTACCAAGGATTATCTCTAAATCATTGAGATGCATCACCATTACACTAATCTGGCCACGCCATGCTCAAACTTCAACACTAGCCACTGCCATTCCTTTGATTGGCTTAGCTATATCATTCATTGTCTTCATGCAGTGATCAGCTTGATATACTTCCAAACCCAATTACTCTGCCATCGAAAAACTCATCACAGTATGTGACGCACCCGTGTCTGCCATGCCCCAGAGACGATGGTTGTGTATGCCAACTTTTACATAAATTAGGCCAGCACCCATCAGCCCATGCTGCACTGCTTCCGTTTGTGCTACTATGTTGCATAGTTGAATAGGATTAACATGCTCCACTTGATCAGCTTCTTCTTTGTCACCACTACACTCAGTGACGATTGCGGACAATTTTTATTTCTTTGGACAATCACGCACAAGGTGAGGACCCTTGCATAAGAAACAACCACCTGCCTTGTTGTTCCTTGTAGCCAAACTATCATCCCTTTGATATCTTTTCTCCTTGGCCTCAGAACTCTTATTATCCTTGTCCTTACACTTCTGGTTTTTCTTATCCTTGCTATTCTTACTAGCATCAGTTGAGGTATTGACTGACCTATAATCAGCAAGGATGTCCACGATTGCAATGGCTGAAGGTAGGTCTTTGGCACCCTGCATTCTTACTTCATCCTGAGCCCACGGCTGCAAACCAGATGTAAAATTAAACAACTTGTCTTCCTCCGACATGTTGCGAATATCTAGCATCAGAGACGAGAACTCTTTCACGTATTCCCGTGGTGTACCGGTATGCCTCAGCTTACACAAGCTCTCTCTGGCTAGCCAAGCAGCATTGCTTGGTAAGAATTGACTCTTCAATTCTTCTTTCATGACATTCCATGTCACGATGCCTAGACGACCAGCAGTAAGGTCATCATCAGTTCTAGTTCTCCACCATAACTTTGCATCACCCTCTAGGTACATGCTAACGAGAGTAACCTTTTGTTCTTCCGCGGTTCTAGAGGCATTGAAGTATTGGTCCATGTCCCACATGAAATTCTCCAATGCCTTCGCATATCTTGCGCCAGAAAATGTCTTAGGTTCTGGGACTTTAATCTTCGTAAAGTCACTGCCACTACCACCTGCAGTAGCTTGATCTGTACCAATTACACCCACCATTCGCCTCAAGACACTGATCTCATCAGTTAGTTCTTTCAAGGCTCCTGTGAACATGGTCTTAACAGCATTTATTTGGCCTTCCAAATAACCATGCTTCATAGTTGCATTCTGTCTTGCCACAAGCATATCAGCAGCAAATGTGTTTAATGCTTGAATACGAGCCATCACCGTAGCATCATAATTAGCATCATTAGGATGGCGCACCTCATCACCAATCCTGTCTTCCAATTCCGCTACCCTATCAGTTAAGGCATCCAACGAACTCTTCTTACCAGCCATTATGATCTAACAGTTACAACAACTAAACTCGAGCAAAACAGAGAAAATCTTCCAAAAACATAGCTAAAAAGAGCAAACCATGCTCTGATACCCGAGTTTTAACACCCTCAAATGCTCCAAGCAATTTTTCGCGAAGGTATAACCCGGAAATACAATGGTTAAGTGATCTCTTATCACCCAAAGTATTTCAGCCTTATAAGATTGCACCAATGCAATCAACCAACTCTACCAAGAGTATGCAACAGAAGACTAACTTAGATTTTCTCTACCAAACAATGTAGCCCATACTACAAAGAGGTTCTTGCCATGTTTATGCTTCACATAATTGGGGGAGTATATCAGATCAACAGTAAACCAAAGCCAAACGTATAAGCCAACAAACTCACTTTTATTAGCTTAAGGGAAAGATACAAAAACGTCCAACCAATGGACTTACAAGCTTATTCTCTAAGCCTATGCAGCAATCACTCTCTACTGCCTAAATGGTTCCTCAACACTCGAACTATTGAACAACTTGTTTACAAGGGTTCTCTGGATATTTATAATGCCAAGAACCAGGGCCAATCTGTATGCAACTCTGTTGCACGCCCCATGAACAACCATCTGTCCATGGGGAGTTCCCCTAACCGCCAGCTCACTTTTTAACTGCTAACTTTAGTGTTGGCTTGCTCAACGACGCCACACTTGTCCTCAGCGGTTAGGATATACCAAACTCGGTTATAAAGCACTTTATAACCATCTCTAACTTGCTCACACGCTTTGGCACGCTTGAACTCAAGTCTCGCAACACAGCCACTTGCAACTCAGCTTACACTTCTGCCAAATATTGCCATTATGTCTGGGATTGCGCCATTATGGTCTCCGTTGCGCTATTAGCTCATTTGGATGCCATCATCCAAATACTATGCCAACTGAGTCTTGACTTGCTTAGTTCAATCTTCATGCCTCATATGCATCACTTGCATCTACTTCGTTGAGCAACTAACACCAATGGCGTGTTTGGCCTCACAATTGATGCACATGCATAGTCCAAGTCTTGGCCAAAACTTAGAACCATGCCAAAGTCATTCCATGACTTTGCATCTCATCCTTTATTCCTTCCTTGAGATGGGCTAACTCTGAATAAGGATATACAACACTATCTCATAATGTTGTCCATTCCAAGTAACCTTTCTTGTCTCAGCCATCTTGTCGCTATATCGTTGGACATGCAGCTCCATATGCCAGGTTACCAATTCCGTGACGCGCCATGATTATGCGTCACTATGCGGACCGGTCATACATAATACATGGCTATGAAATAATAATCAGTTGTTCACTCACAAACTTCCAACAAGTTAGTAATCAAGTTTAGATAGAAACTTAGGAAAACCTACACGGTGATTTGTCTTGTTTGATTAAGGAGTCAAAACTATCGGTCTACTTTAACATCTCACTTTTTCTTTTGTTACTTTCGTTCGAATCTCAAAAGCTTAGGATGATCGTGCCTCGTGAGAATGGGGATGTTAAAATGAAAAAATTTAAAATACGTTGGGTAAGAATTGATTCTCGACTACATTATGCTGTTATTATACATGTTGAGATCTTGGTTACATGAACTATCAATGTATGAGCAAACCGAAAAAAACTTTGTGCAAACTGAATTTACTCATTTCGGTCAGCTGACTAGATTCACACTTTTTGAACTATAAAAGTGAAGGGTGGCCGGTAGTTGGCTATGCAGACTTTCATTTTCTATTTTCTGGTCATTTGGGGTACAAATGGAGAAATACCGCATCACTTTCTTGGCAACAGAGGCAGAGGCGGACCCGGCCCATGGGGAGGCTTGGCAATTGCCCATCTTCTTCGACTGACGCTCTTAGGAGCTTCTCCAATATGAATGTAAATATTTTATACGTGGCAGAGTATAAAATCCTAAATTTTAGGAAAAATAAAGTTTCATCTGCAACCAATAAAATTTTATATTATTTGTAGACACATAATTGGTTAAAATCTTTTTTATTTTTATTTTTTTTATTAACAAAAGTGGGACTAGGATGAGAATACATCCTCTAAGTTAATGTCTAAAACTAGAGGTTCACCTAGAGGATGTCTAACTTTTTTTTTGCCACATCAATGGGTTAGAGATAAATTTTTTTTAAATATGGTTATAGATCCTACGTGGATTGGGACTTTTTACTTCACACATATTCCATTGGGGAGGCTCTAATAATTTTAAAATTTTAAGATTCAAAATCCATCAATGCCCAGTCTTTCCATCCTATTTCAACCTTTTTTTGTCTTCCCATGATAAATTTTTTGGCTCCACATCCTCTACTCAAGCGGCCATGGACGAAGAGAGTATATTTGATTTTATTTATTTTTTTAATTGTCTACATAATCATGCAATACCCAAATTATTTCAAACTTAAGTTCTTAACAAGAAATGACTCAAATGAATCATGTACAATCCTTAAGTGTTCAAACCCTAGTTAGTAATCCGACGTTTCATACGCGAATAATTCGCGAACTGTTCTATATGATTCGGTCCATAATAATTCGCGAATTACTAAGCTAGTACGCGTGTTTTGTGAGCTCAGCGAATAAATCGCGATTTTTACGAATCCGCGAATGAATCGGCCTTCGGATTCGCCAGCTGTAATGTTACTTATCTTAACCGTAATTGACAGCCCACAAACTGAAACTCCTCCAAAGTCGTCTTTTAATTATTATTTTTCGCAAAAAATAAGTGTAAAGAGAGTTGAACCTTAGACCTTTCGCTCCCAAGCCTCCCAGTAACCACTGTACCAGCTATTCGTTTGTGTTATATTTAGGGATATTATAAATATACTCCACTTTAGTCACAAATCATGATATTCCACACCTAAAACATATTATTATATTAATTAATGTTTTCCGTATTTTCTATACCGAACTCAAACTAGTAAAACGAATTATACACGTACGTATGCCGTTCCATACTACTGCCGAATCACGAACCGTTGACCAGATTTTTGACCGAACTTGATTTTTACGAATCCGTATAATACTCGTACGTTTGACGTTCCGTACGTATGTCGTACTCAGAATTGCTAACTAGGGTTCAAACTTCAAAGTTCAACATAAAAAAGTAGAAAACAGATAGCAGTACTTGAACTCCATAAGTTTGCCACGAGAAACTCTTCAAATGAACTTCTCTCTCCAGGTTCCAAGGTTGCCTTCAAGATTCCCAGCTTTTTGACTGCCCCATCCATTAGGTGCCAGTTTACTTGGACTAACAAACAAGATGCTCCCAATAGGATTTTTGGGAAACTTGGCAGGGTGTTAATTAACATGGAATGGCTGGATTGCTTTGTTGATTCCTTAACTGAATTTCTCACATGTGGCATTTCTGACCACTCCCCTATGGTTATTATCATCTTTACTGGCAGAGGCTCTGGTCCTAAAGCTTTTCAATACTTTAATACTTGGGCTGATGAATCAGATTTTTTTGCCATTGTTGAAGCTGCTTGGAACATCACAGTACAAGGAACTCCCATGTATAGATTCGTTACCAAGCTTAAAAATGTCAAGGTTCAGCTTATTTTGTGGAAGAGGAATAAATTCTCCCAATTCAGCACTCAATTTTCAGCAGCTAAGACACTCATGGTTTAGCTGCAACAAACTATGCAAGTATCTCCCTTGTGTCCTATCACTATCAATGCTGAGTGGGTTGTTGTTAGGGACTATGTAAAGAAGGCCAGACAAGAAGAGTCCATTAAGAAGAAGCAATCCAGAGTTCAATGGCTAAACCTTGGAGATAATAACACTCCTTTTTTCCATAAGTCCATTTTAGAGAGAAGGACCAGAAACATGATTCTTGTGCTCTACGACAATAATGAGAACAAACTTTATACTGGTGAGGACATTGTGAGGGAATGTGTCTCCTACTACTATGTAATATTTGGGCAGCATTCTGCCACCCCCTTGGATGCCTCTGCTTGGGACCAAATTGATCTTCCACAAAGTGTCTCTGAGGATGATACAGCTAGCTTGATAAAACCTATCTTTGAAGATGAAATTATTCATGCTCTTCCCTGTTAAATCCTTGGACCTGATGGATTCTCCTCACACTTCTTCAAAGTATGTTGAAGAATAATTGGAGCTGATTTTATCAAGGAAATCAATAGTTGCTTTTCAAGTACAAAGCTGTTAGAAATTGAATATTTTGAAGCTCTGATACCATGTTGGAAATTTATATTTTTATCAAGAACTTGCGACACTCAAATGATATTTTGTGGAGATATACGAGCATAATGGTATTGCTCGTATAGAGCTCCTAGGACTCTAGTAGTGAAGGTGGAAGCAAGGACTTTGGAACTTTAAATTTGTAATTTTTTTGATTGAATCTTGCTTGCTTAAGTACAAATGAGTTTACAATGTGCCTATTTATAGGCTTGCTCAACCGACATTACTAACTCTAGAAGTCTCTTTGACTATCTAGTATAACACCATTTCTAGAAGATTCTAGTCAGCAACAATATTTGACCGACTTCACATTTTTGTTCACACAAACGACCTGGTAATCTGTAGACATTTCTTACAACAAATATTACAAGAATTTTCTAGCTTTATCTAGACTTCCCAACTATAGAAAACTTTGTTTGCACTTCTTTAATGTGACCAACGGACTCTCTAGAGTCTTTCTTTATGGGACGTACTTGCTGGGCCTTGTAGTCTCTTGTACTACATATTACAACTAGATGATGTTGGTTCACACTATATAATGTTTTGCTAGACAATTCTAGAATTTTTTTTACATTACAAATTACATGTTCTAACACCCCCTCTTAATTTGTAATGGTCTTTGATTGTGTTCTTCACCCAATCTTCAATTTCCTTTAGCTTCTTATGCCCGTGTTGGCGATTCTTCATGTCCGACAGCTCTCGTCTTCTAATAGTGTCTCCATATCTCGTATCTTCTTGGATGACTTGACATTTTTTGCAAACTCATCGTTGTAGATTCAAAGGTTCTGCTTTGTGCCGGTACTCTCCCTCTCCCTCACGGTTTAGGCCGAACTTGACCATCTTAAATTCAGAGGCTTTGCCTTCTGTTGATATTCCTCGCCTTTCACGAAACTTAACCATTATAGGTTCAGAGGTTCCGCCCACTCAACTTTGTGAGTAGAATATTTTTACAGGATGGCTCCTTTTTTTTCCATCTCTGTTATTTGAGGAGGCATTCTTTGATGCTCTTTTCCCTCAAAATTTTCTTTAGAAATGCACTCTTGTGTGCATCTCTTTGCAAGGATGGAAAATTCCCTTTTTTTTTTTAAAATGAAAGGAGGTGAAACTTGTACTCACTCATTTGTTATTTGGAGACATATCATTTCCAGGCACTCTAACTTAACTTCACGAGCTGCTACTTTCCATTTTTTTTTAAACTTAGAATTTGGTGATAACTAGTTTTTAGTGGGGGTTGTAAAAATGAACTTTAGAGCTCCTAGGACTCTAGTAGTGAAGGTGGAAGCAAGGACTTTGGAACTTTAAATTTGTAATTTTATTGATTGAATCTTGCTTGCTTAAGTACAAATGAGTATACAACGTGCCTATTTATAGGCTTGCTCAACCGACATTACTAACTCTAGAAGTCTCTTTGACTATCTAGTATAACACCATTTCTAGAAGATTCTAGTCAGCAACAATATTTGACCGACTTCACATTTTTGTTCACACAAACGACCTAGTAATCTGTAGACATTTCTTACAACAAATATTACAAGACTTTTCTAGCTTTATCTAGACTTCCCAACTATAGAAAACTTTGTTTGCACTTCTTTAATGTGACCAACGGACTCTCTAGAGTCTTTCTTTATGGGACGTACTTGCTGGGCCTTGTAGTCTCTTGTACTACATATTACAACTAGATGATGTTGGTTCACACTATATAATGTTTTGCTAGACAATTCTAGAATTTTTTTACATTACAAATTACATGTTCTAACAAAAGCTTCTAGGTGAGGCCAATGCCACTCTTATTTCTATTGTCCCTAAAGTGCCTCATGCTTCATCTCTCAATGATTTTAGTCCTATTGCTTGTTGTAATGTTATGTACAAGTGGATAGCCAAGATTCTTACAGTCAGGCTAAATCAAATACTTAGGAAAGTGTTCATCCATTGCCAATCAACATTCATCTCTGGCAGATCCATCCAAGACAACATCATGCTTGCTCATGAGCTTCTGAGTAACTATCATAAAGATAATGGCAGCCCGAGATGTGCTCTAAAAATTGAATTGAAGAAAGATTTTGACTGTGTTAGATGGGATGCCCCGTTCTTGATTTTGCAGACGTTATATATTCCTCCAAAATTCATAAGATGGACCGGCATGTGCATAACCTCCCCAAAGTTTTCTATCACGGTGAATGGCTCAACTCATGGCTACATAGAAGGGAGAGGGGGTATCATAGAAGGATGACCCCTATCTCCATACCTATTTGTGATGCTAATGGAGTTACTCATAAAGAGTTTCTCGACATCCTCTATCCTCTGATAGAAGGTAAACAGGTATATGTTTCAAAAAGCATGCTTGGTGGCTCCAGAGTCCACCCACTACTCTCTCACATTAGTAATTAGAATAACTTTCAACATCATATCACTGAAATCATTCTAATTTGTTTCAACTAAATTAGCATTAACTTTCTACTTATTAAGGTTTTTACGTTGTCTACAATTTACTGCCATAAGGCCAGGAATTTACAAACATAAAAAATCACCCTTAATTAAAATAATGCTAGATTCGGGTTTACGAAACATACCTTTCTTATGAAGACCACGCTTAGAGTTGCGTTCGATGTTCTCACCTTTGCCAGCTTTGGAAGATTTGTTTCCAACCACATGCGCCTATTAGCCATGTCCCTTGGAGATGACACCTTTATTCACAAACCACAATTCCAAATCGTAAAGTAAAATATGAGTTTCGAAGATAACATCTAGATTTACAAACTTCGTTTGAATCACCGTTTCAAAAAACTCAAGGATACCCCACAAAAACTACTTTAGTTAACAACAAATTTCTGCTCGTCAGAATGTTTTCAGGAACGTTTATCTGTACTGTAAAATATCAAAAAAATAATTTTACAACTCCAAAACTTCTAAAATTTTACGTGGGTAACTACCAGGATTTCTTGTAAGTTGTGTCAAAAGGGTTAATCTAAATTCTTTCTAGGTTGAGAGATAAATTCGAAAGTCTACAGCTGACCAAAAATTTATTTTTTATTTTTTCACTCCAAACATCCATGATTATTACAAACTTATAATGTCTTAAGATTGTTGGGTGCAATAATCAAAACAAAGAAAACTCAAATAAGCAAAAGTTATTGATACTTAGCTCTTTTGTAATGGAAGTGATGGATTTGACGAAACGAGCGAGCTTCCATATCTCCACAACATCAACAAGGAAAAACTTTGAATAACAGAGTGAGTCACGTGTTCAACACGTTTCCCTTAAGACATTAGCGCCCGGCTACACTCAAGAGTGATGATATATCCCTCACATGACGGATATCTCCAGCATAAAACACTCTACTAAACCTACTACTAGCATATGTAGTAGATGCTCAACTTGAGCTTGGAAACTCTAAAAAAACCCTTAAGGAAAATCGCGAACGCTTGAGAAACAATATAAAATATTTTTTCCCTTGGGGGTCCCTCTAAATATAAAGCAACCCTTTCCCATAGATTTTACAAAAGTAGTAAATTTGTTTATATAATTGACAAATACAACTTAAGAAGAAAAAATCCCCGATGTGGGACTAAAATATTTATATAATCTCTTAAAACAACTAAAACGTGGAAACACCACAATGTGGGAATAATAAATTCTTCATTCACAAAAGAAAACAATAAATGATAATTTTATTAAAACCTTAAAAATCATTTTTTAGTAATCGTTTTCCAACAACAAGTTCAACAAACTATCATTGATGGTCAGTGAAATGAACGGAAAACACAACAGTCTATCATTGGACTTACACAGTTCAGGCTATAAGCACTACAGAAGGTATGATTGCAATCAAACTATTAAGATATATGCAATGAAATAGGCATTCTTCAGAGTTCATGAGTCTAATGAGTTTCGTCCATGCATTTCCTATTGTTTTCTAAGTTTTATGTACAAGAAACAACAAAATACTAATGTAAAGAAAAATCGATACACTTTTCTTTTCTTAAAACAAATTACAAGCTAATGGAAGGTGGGTAACCTAGCCACAATCTGGGAACCCACCCCCTTCTGAATAGCTAAACCTATTCTATAAAAAAGAGTACTGCCTATCTTATAATTAGAGTCTTGGTTTGAAATACAATTCTTCAACCTCTTCAAGAATATGATTGTTTCTTCACCCAGTTCACCCAAAGTCGAGAAAGCTAAAATACGAAACCCATAACCATGAAGCGAGCACTTGTCAATATATTTATCACGTTTAAGTATAGTATCCCTAGCTATTGCTTGACCAGGTATGAAAGTATGAACTCCCCCTCCAGTAAATGGTGAAACACCCGTAACATCAAAACAGACGTCCTGGCCGTTCTCCCAATTAGGAACAAGGATATCCGCCGGTCTCAAAGAGGTATTGTTATCTGTTAAAAAACCTAGTTCTACCTCCTTCTTTGCGTGGACATCCGCCTTGTAACAAATGTCGGCATACACATCTCTCACACTGTCATGACGGAATTTGGTACCGATATCATTAGCACAATGCAAGGCATGGTCACCGAAAATATTTATATTTTTGTGGCAACTAGAGCATGAGCTATCTTCCCTGAAAAGAGGTATTCCCAGTCTATAACTCAACACGGACCTAAATTGACGCGGTCCCATGCTTTGATTTAAACCACTAATAGGAATCGCCATAAGAAAATCTTGAGCATGAACCATCATGTTTCTTTTCCATAAAACAGAGTCCATAGTGGACATATCGAAGTTTGACGGGATATTCTTCTTAACAACATAAAAATATAACACTCCCAAAGAACGCATGGGATGGGGGGAAATATTATTTAGATTGAAGGTAGAAGAAGATAGTCCACATACCTCAAGGAAGCTATTCAGAGCCTGCTGGAAGCACTCTGTTGGTACATCCGTGGAGGACACATTAAGCATTGTCTCTTGTAAACCTCTAGTTTGGAAATAAGATGCTATATAGCAATAGTGGCCTGTATCTTCAATTGTGTAAACCCCAAGCCCGCCTTCTTTCATTAGTAATGTGGCAAAACGCTGTTGTAGTGGTCTGAAACCTGCACCATCACCCGTGATAATGTGTCTCAAAAATTGAAACAATCGCTGATCAAAAAAAGATTTCGCTTGAAGCAAATCCAGGGGGCTTGTAGTTCTCATAAAAAAATATAATATGGACACCCCGGAACAGCTGCGCAACAGAAGAAGCTCGCTTTGAGGATCTTGTAATTTCTTCACACTTTCCATCAGATAAATTGTTTTGTCCACTCTAGCCTGAACCATCTCGCTGCAGAACTGAAGATCTAAGCTAACTGGTCCACCCAATAGTTTGACCCCTCTAGACGCTCTACCGATGTTGATTGGAAACAAATTACCGTCCAAAATCCTTGGGTCAGCAACATGCCAGAAATTCTCTGTTTTCTTTATGTTTAGATGAAGCCCTCTACTTGCACCTTCTGACTGAATAATGCTCAAAGCCTTGGACACCTCCACCGTATCGCCTACCAGTGTACCACCATCAAAATACCATGCTTGTAGGTCAAGTTTACACTGCGAAACGATCATACATACAAGCGGATGTAAAGCGAGTGAAAATAATAGTGGACCTAAAGGATCACCTTGTTGCACTCCTATGGAAGAAGATAGAGTGAATTCATTGTAGTAAAGTCTTGTGGGGTGAGCATAACAGAACTCCACCCACTTGGAAATACTCGGGCACTTGTTCCTCACTTCCCTAATCATAGTGGTCTTGTCCACTAAATTAAATGCATTTGTAAAATCAACCAACATCATGGTCATGTTGTCCTGTATTCCTTTCATCTCTAGTAACCTATTAGCTGAGTGTAAAATAGCTTCTCCTCCACATTTGATTCCCACCCCGAATTGGAGATTACCTAAGTAGGAGGCCATTTCTTTACTCACCGCATTAGCCGCCAACTTGGAGCACAACATCCTCCAAACGGTGCCAACTGCAATCGGCCTCATACCCCCACCCGGCTTGAGCAAAGGCGTTAAGGGCGCACTCGCTATAAACTCTTCCAGAACAGCCGGGCATCTTCCTGCCAACCACCCCTGATATAGACTTCAATAGGTCGTCTGCAACTGTTGTAGTCGCACCGGTCATATCATCCGTCAAGTGCTGAGCTCTCAACCCGTCCCTACCACAAGAAGTCCCTCTAGGGAATCTACTAATCGCCCCCAAGACAGCTTTGACATCCACGTAAATCGGCGCCTCATTGCCGCATTCTAATGGTATGCATGGAGATGGAGCTTGCGGGTGCTTACTCCTCATTTCTTGGAGAGTTTCTGTTGTTGCTGGTGCGACACCATCCGACGAGAGAACTCGTATGGCAGCGGCGTAGTGACCCGAGCCTAGCTTTTTCTTACAAGCCTGCAAATTTGATTTTCTACTCTTTGTGCCTTGATAGGCTTGTCTTCGTTCTTGTCCATCCGGTCCAAGCAATTTCCGAGCCAAATTAAGGCATCCAATAGTCTCCCTCCACTGAACCAAAGCCCGATTTATACTAGCAGCCTGTAATCTTCTTCTATTACCAGACCTCCCTTCATTATTATTCTTTGGTGTGTACAATGTTAGAGTGCAGATTGGCAAAAGCAATAACTGAATCCAATTAGTTACAACCGTAGGCTTAGCCAGTACCTTGGCTATAGTTGCTTGGAGGGTTCGATAGAAATTGAGCCTGCACTGTGGTGGAATGGTGGCTGTCGTAGTAATTTGTTGCTTAAAAATTTCATCCAGCAAACCCAAGGTTAAGACCTCTGGTTCTTCGACGACTGCACCACCTACTACCAGTGTACCCGAACAAGGTTTGGCTATGCCGTGGATGAGAAATTCTGGAATATTTCCATCAAGAGGACTAGCTATAACATCATTATGTCCACGACAGGGACGACTCCATGCCTTCAGGCGCATACATTCACCGCACAACCACATCTGCAGCTTTTTTAGACCAACCTCCCAGGCCTCATATATGTCTGCGTCGTTCTCAATACGTTGCATGCAGTTAGAATTGGTCTCGACCGATGCAAAATGTCGATCATTGATATGGTTGATAAGGGACGCCCAGGTGAAGCCTCTTCCCCTAACCCCATCTCGGCATCAATCAAAGACCCTAAACATGCAATGGAAAACGGCCTCAGCTAAGGGAGTATCACCAGGAGATGATGATGGAGACCCGTGTGATGGTGAAGCAGATGCTTGGTAATGTTCCATGACAGAAGGATAAAAGATGTAGCGGACCCCTACACCCGGGAAGAAGAACTGGTGGTTCTGAAAAATCTACAAACACCTTGTGTGCCTAATACTTGAATTTTCTACAGTAATAGGAATAAAACAAGTAATCTCATCGTTAACAATATTTCTTGCGTCTTGTGTTGTTCCTTTTTCGCATTATATATATTGTTTTATTTTTATAATAGGAATAAAACAAGTAGTACGTGTTCAATATACGTAGTTTAAGTCCTTATTAATTGTGATCAATTACGAGACGTGTTCTTGTAAAATCTGTATCTTGAAAGATAGATAACAAGTTTTATACTTAGAAGAAATCAGACCCTCTTGATTTGGATACGACTAGATTGATATTGGATATTGATTTGTGAGATCGTCCCAGAACTCTTCTACACAATTAGGTTCATGGACTTTATTGTGGAAAAGATAAGATAAAACTCTATATACATATTGTTCAAGGATCTTTAATTAGATATACTAGAGATAGTATTAGGTTTTGCCCATACATGTTGTCGAACGAAAAATTTGGTGATATGCATGGTACCCTCTCCTTAATCAACTGAATTAACCCATGACAAATTGATTAACGAAAATAGTTGGGTATGGAATTTTTGAGTTTACCCGTTTTTGTTTTCGAATGGTAGGCCTCAAATATAAAAAGTATGCCTCAAACTAGCCTGGAATTTTAAACCCAAAATATTTAAAATGCCAACCAATCCGGACCCATATATCTCAAACATATATAACATTATACTTCTAAAACAAACATAATTGATCAAATTACTTCACTGAGATTACTTGTTTTAGGTACTGTAGCACCGAATTGGAAACAAAGGAAATTCAATCACGGATTAGTTTGACGGTAGTATGCTGAGAACGGTTGATTATGAGCTTTAGTAATCTTAGAAATGGATTGGGTGATTTTAAATGATTAAACGAGAAATTCCTTTCGAATCGAGATAACCCCGCTTAGTAATCTTAGTAACCTCGGTAATTTGAAGGTATTCTTAGTAATCAGTGAAGTAATCTTAGTATTTAGTAATCGGTGAAGTAATCTTGATGTCGATGAAGTAATCGGTGAAGTAATCTCAGTGAAGTAATTTGAGAAGTTTTCAGTGAAGTAATCTCAGTGAAGTAATCTAAAAGTAATCTATGTAAAGATAACTTGATATAAACACACAGAAAACAAAGAAAAAGACAAAGAATTTACATGCAAGATCAGAAAACAAACACAAAAAGTAAAAGAACAACTCAGAGAAACCTCTAAAGTTCATGTAAAACAATCCAATTGATGAATATTACACCTAGGTTCTTTCTGTATGAGGTTTCATTATATGGGGTCAACCCACGTGAGTAAGTTATTAGTATTGACCGTGAGAATTTAACTTGTAGCTAGTCAAGAACAATCACTGGGAGTCACTAATATATTGGAAAAAAGTCGGGCATAAAATTTTCAGATAGTGTGAATAAATCACCGAAAGTACATTATATTTAGCAGTCGAGTTATCAGTTTACTCAAACATCTCATGCCTTATTTTTATTTTTCGGTTTTCAATCTCAAAGGTTCAACAAGTCTGTGAAAATGAGAATGATAGAGTGAAAACAAGATGAACTTAATTGCCAACTACTTATACACATTGAGATACTCGTTACATGAACTTTGTATGAGCATACAAGTGAAAAAAAAAATGCTAACTGAATGTACCCATTGTAACACGACAATTTAATACCTTATTAAGACGACATATAAATTGTCAGTAAATTTTTTTTAAAATCTTTTACCTTCTGCAAACCAATGTTTTAAAACTCGGACCGGGCATCAAACCAGTAGCTTTACTGGGTCAAGTGTCATTGGTTCAACCAGTGGGTCAGTGGGTTAAATATATAATAATCTCTGAGCAGCACTAATCTTGTCCGATGTACTAACTACAGAATATTTTTTTATTTAGTTTGTTAAACATGCGTATACAGTCATGGTGGACCAGGTGGTGGTTGACCGGTTGTGGATACTAGCTTATTAATGCTTTTGAATAATGCATAAATGTAAGGATGTGAAAGTAATATTAATATTTCTAATAATCCCTCGAATACTTCTTATTAGGGGTGTTCATGGTCGGCTTTGGTTCGGTTTCAAGCCAAACCAAACCGAAACCAATACTATCGGTTTCTAAAAATTGAAACAAAACCAATCCATTAATCATTGGTTCGGTTTCCAAATGGTTCCAGCCGGTTTCGGTTTTTCCCAGTGGTTTTTGGTTAACCAATAATTATGTCAAACCAAAAAAAAATATATATATATATAAATTTACAGAAAAAAATAGTATTGGTTTACAAAAATTTAAAGGCAAAAAATAAATAAATAAATAAAATATCAAGAGTAGTTAAAGCTTACTCTAAATCTAGAGATCAAAAGAAGATTTAACTAATGGTAAGTTATACAGTGACATCTCTTATGAAAATTTAATCAATGATTTTTTTTTTATCAATATTCGGTTAACCATTGGTTATTGGTTCGGTTTCTCTATCATACCAAAACCAAACCATTAATCTCGGTTTTCATCTTTCTAAACCAAAACCAACCATTAGTTAATGGCTTGGTTAGGTTTCCTCCTAATCGGTTTGGTTCGGTTCGGTTTCTCGGTTAACCATTAACCATGAACACCCTAACTTCTTATGCAAACAGCAAACTTGCTCTGTCCCATTCTTATTTCCTCTCTTCATCTTCTTTTCTGGTTCGATTCTTCATCACGGGAGGAGAAGTAAACATAATCGTTCGTAGATTCTTTATTTGCTTTTCTATCTCTATCCAACGATTTCCTATTGTTTTCCTTTTCCTCACTGATAAATAAATGAGTTTGAGGATGGATGATTATAGATCTGATTTTTTTGGTTGCTATAAACGAAATCAAAGATCCATTGTTACAAAATAACAAAGATTACCAACAGATTTTTAAAGCATCATGGGTTTTATGAATTTTCAGTGCATTTAACTTTTCTAGGGTTCCTTTTTAAGTGATATTATAAAGGAATCGGTGTTTCTCTGAGACGAAAGAAGCTTTTTCTAAACAAAAAAAAAAAAAAAACGGGTGGATCGGACAAACCCATCTGGGTCAGCTGGGTTACTGGTTAAACCGTCCGGGTCACCCAGTTCACTGGGTTTTTGAGCAGATTAGTGGGTCAAGGTTGACCCAACCAATTTTTTCTACCGGTTCACCGGTCAAACCGGCCGGTCCGGTCCGAGTTTTAAAACATTGCTGCAAACCTCTATATTTGTTGCCCAACTAGTGTTCCAATAAGCTTACGCAGCATCCGGTGATTAGTTGGCATCGCTTTTATGAGACCCATCCATCGTTTAATAAATGTTTTGGTTATTACTGGGTTAGGTGTTGTACCACCAATTAACGAGATATCCAAATTATCCTCGCTTCGCATTTTCCAATGTCAATGGTGTTTGTTTTCTTTTCGGGAGTAGGATAACCATCCTTTATAGGCATAAATGCGGCCAGAGTTAGCAAAATTGTAATATTTTTGGTAATATGTCCCGGAAAATGAACAAATTACATAAACTTAAATACATTATTGCCTAGTTGTAGTGATCATCATCAATCACTAGCAATCACCGAGAGTCATCAAATTATGGGGAAACTCGGGTATGAAATTTTCACAATGTGAATACCTCAACACACATCACCCCAATCAACGACTCGATACTATCAATTTACTCCAACATCTCCCTTTTTATCTTTGTTACTCACTACTCAGTTTTCTAGTATTTAGATGTTTAACCAAATTGACGGGAATGAGAGTGCTTGAATGAAACAAGACGAACACAACATACGCTGCATCGAATTGATTCGCAACTATTTGTATACCTTGGGATGTTCGTTAAATGAACTATGTGTGAGCACACAAGTGAAAAAACTTGTTCTAACTGAATGTGCTCATCTTGTAACACCACCACTTCATTACTTTAGAACTAAAGATGTGGGTGTTCGCACAGGCAATGTAGTCAATTTCGCTGGTACCGGCCGAATTTCGTGTACCGGTGTTAGAGCGAAACGAAAACACAAATATCGTGGTACGATATTTAGCCGATATATACGAAACGACACACTCCGGTTTTCCCGATATGTGACAATTTTGGAATTTTTTGATGTAAAATTACTCGATCTTTCAAATCCATAGTGACTAACAATAATACACACTCTCCTATTTGTATCATATAAACAAAGAGAAAGGGAATTGAAAAAAAAAAATGGGTCTAATTCCTTAAATAAGTAGAAAAATCTCCATTAAAATTCATAACTCAGAAAGAAAAAAAAAAGTACAGAGAATAGTAAGAATTAGTGATTGAGATTGAAAGAAGAGAAAGGGATATTTTTGATTTCACCAGAAGTCACGAGAGAGATATAGAAGGAAAGGAAGAGATAAGAACAACAGAGTGATTGAGAGAGAAAGAAAAAGAGAGAGAGATCCGTTAAGGGTTCTGAAACAACCAACAAAGACCCTTTTTTTCACTGTTTCACTCTCTGTGTATAGGTTAGGGGAGGAGGAGGGATTGAGTGTAGGAACAAGGAAGAGAAGAAGAGAGGTGACAAAAACAGAGGAAGAGACAAGGATTACACAAAAACAGTTTCAGTTTTATGAGAGTCTACTCTTTCTTTTCACTGTTGTTATTTTCTAGGACTACTGTTTTTGGTAACAAAATTACTAATTTAAGATTACATCTGGCTTACTGCTAGCATACTGTTTTTGTCGCTATGGCGGCTCTTATGTTTTGAATGAACTTGTTTTGTTTTTCTAAAATTGATGCATTTTTATCTTGTCTAATTTTGTGTGAAACAATATAAAGTATAGATATAAATTTAGAACCGATATTTGAAATCGAAATCTCCCCGATACAATGTTGTACCAGTATACCGGTCCTCAGCCGAGACAAACCGGTATCTGATATTAACTACATTGGGCCCAGGGACACCTTAATAATATGTCACATTTGTGAACCCAAGCGCACGAGACTCGCGACTTACATAAAAAATTAAACATTATATGTATAGATTTATAACCAATTGACCTGCTCAACTTTCCCTTCCCGCATACGTTTCTGATCAGTGGGAGATGGGGGTTTCCCATGTTAAAGATTTTTACCGCAAAGGACTTGGGAAAAGGAGATATTCGTGTATCTTTGGATCTTCCCATAGTCTTCAAATATTCCAAAACAGGAAAGTAAGACTAAAAGGATAAAATATGACCGAAAATATACCGTGTATGTCCCTGAAATGATGGCGTACACGACTGCATGATCATCCTTCCAGTGAACTAGGATCCCTTGTACCGGTTTTATTCTCCCTGATAAATCGGTATTCATGTTAGCAGTCATGGATACACACACCTTGTTTGGCGGTGAAAACTTGAAAATAAGGAATTTTAAATGCAAGCATAATGCAATTGAACTCTAATTTACTGAATGCCGGTGCAAAGTGAAACTAATGACTGCCGGTGCGAAAGTGAAAAAGAAAAATAGCCATTCGGAGGCGGAAGACATATTCGACTGACCCTATAATTCATGACTTTGAATTAAAAGGTGTACTTTTGTCGTTTGAGTTCTTTGGAGTTAGCGAGCATCCGAGCACTGAGTTTGAGCCACTGAGATATGATGTGAAGGACCGAAACAAATAGGCAAGCGGAAAGCAAAACTTATCTCTAGCAACCAAAAACCATCACGACTAAGATGAGATATCTTTTTGTAGCCCGAAACATTTGCATTCAAAAGAAAAAAACCTCCAAACTCTTATCGATATAAATGCTATCAGTATTAGGACACAAAGTCCATTTATAACCATAAAAAAAATCTTTTCCTCCGTTTATAATAACTAGATTAGTGCACGTGCTACGCACCGGGCATTCTTTTTTTCTTTTAATCATTTTTCTGATTTGGTGTGCGCGAGGCTTCGCCCGTGGCGATGTATTCTTTTTTAATATTGTTCCGTCCCGTCTCGATGCATTAAATAAGTTGGAAAAAGTTAGGAAAAATATACGAATTTTATCTGTTTTTTCGTTTTCCTTTCAGTTTTTGTCCCCTTTATATATTATTTTGGAAAAAGAAGTTGATAGGTAGTTGATTTTTGAATTGAATTTGGACTTCCATGAAATTCTAAACATGGTAAGTAAAGTTTTCCTTTTGAATTTGTAATTTTTAAACCAATCATACGTTGCCAAATGTCCTCACCAGAACGCTCGTTTCACAAAACTGAAAAAAAAAAAAAAAATTTTGTTTCGGTCAATAAGAAGCAAGGATTTCCACGCCGTGTATTTTTCCCTTTTTCTTTTAACCATATTTTCAAGTTGGAAGCGCGGGACTTCGTCCCACCCCGTGGAATGCATTTTTCATCTCATGGCTACGATGTAATCAGACCACGTGCTTTAAATATTGGCCCCTCTTTATCAAGGAGTGAGACAGTATCTGTTAAATCCTATACCACCGAATAAAAAATAAGGTTAAAGGTAAAAGAACCAAAGCCTGGTAGGTACGTAGCACCGGCACAAATCTGGTTATCAATAATAAGGTGTTCAAACAGGGGCGGAAACAACCCATTGCAAGGATGTGCACTTGCACCCCCTGCCCAGCTGGCTTCATAACCCATTTTATAGGCCCTTTAAGAATATATATATATATAAGCCTGTTTTTGTATTTTTGTACCCCTAAAATTTTTGTTTGCACCCATAGCAAAATTTTGCACCCCTTCCTATGATTCTTGGCTCGGCTTCTTTGTTCAAAGTAAGCTAATTAAGCTTGTATTGTTAGGATAAGAAAAGTACGTACGTACTGTGTAGCGGTGCTAGATATACCATACACCTTTATCTCTACACACATCGTCGTAAGGCTGATTCCTGGCGCGGGTTTTATTTTTATCTTTTTTGAAGCACTATATACGGTACTTTAGCGATACGCCAGATACTTGAATGACGTGCCTCCAATAAGTGCACCAAAATTCCAAGGAAATGGCTCCAAATTGAAAGCAACAGCTTCAAGGAACCTTGTGATTCTCCCCTCGTTCTTTTGGATAAAAGCTTTGAGAACCCGAGACTGATTTTATAACTAACTCAAAAGAAATCAACACCTAGAAAGCCAGTACATCAAGTAGATAAAACTTAAAAGGAAAACGTGAGGAAGAAAAGACATAAAAACGAAAAGGAAATTAATTAAGTAAAACTCTAGCGCTTATGAATAGAAAAAATTCCCTTATTCATACGCTTTCCTAATAAATTTTCTTAGGTTTAGACTTTGCCGTAAGTATTGTCTACATCTGACGGCGTCATTAACGTCCAGTTAAGTATTTGGTGTAAACTAAGTGTAACAAATTAGTTAGGTATAAATTTTGACGGAAGTATTGTCTACCCACTGTTAGGCAGGCGGTGTTACTAACGGACAGTTAAGTATTTAATGTATCTAAATTGTAACCAAATATTAATTATTACATCAAATAGAGTTATGCCAAGTGTCCTCACCATAGATTCTGCATTAGAAAAGACCTTTCTAAGCCAATAGGAAGCGAGGGTTTCATCACCGTTTAATGTGAGAGCTTTATTTGTCTAGGCCTTTAAGGGAGAAGATATAAATTTTTCTCAAAACTAGAAATCATCCAAACATTAATCAGTAGGTCGTTCTTATTCATTACATGAGGTATTACTGCACAAAATTCATTTATAACAAGAAAATATCTCTGAATTATTGTCGGTTTCAAATTTTTATGTACTGAATAAACCACACTAAGCAGTCAAGATTATCAATTTACTCCAACATCTCATTTTTTTCTTTATTGTTACTTCTTTTTGAATCTCAAATGTTTAATTAGGAAGATGAGAAAGGGGATGTTAAAATTTAAAATAAGACGAACTTTAGCATACGTTGGGTAAGAATTGATTCTCAACTACTTATAGATATCGAGATCTTAGATTCATGAACTATGTATGAATCCGTGAGAGAAAATTCGTGCCAAGTGAATGTTTGGTTTCTATTTTGCTTGCACATTCTGGTGTTTTGTACGTTCATCTTCTCTTGGAACTCTAGTTGGTTACGTGGGAACTTAGGCCTAGGAAGGCACTAAGCAAAGTACACAAGGTTATTGTTGGCTCCGACTGTAGATGAAACTCTAAGCCTGCCAGCATTGTTTTTAAGCGAAACAACTAAATGAAAAGTGTCCATGTTTTGACTACGAGTAATAAGACTTAGGTTAAGTAATACAAAAAATATAGGTTTGATTTCCATAATTTCATTTTGATTAGCATTGGTGTTGCTTCTTTCATAATATGGAAGGTGAAATCTTTTCTTGGCAGCTTCAGTATAGAGTATCTTGAATCTATCTAGGATGTCCATTGATTTAGCAGATATGGCAATGTTGGTGTGCTGCATCTCTTTTGCCCACTGGAAATCTAGGTCTGCTCCCCTAGTGACTCATCTTTCTCCATAGTATCATGTATATCCTCTTGAGTCAATGTTATTTCCTGCAAAATCTGTCATAGTTAGAGCATTGTGATAAATAGAGTTTTCAGAGTCATAGATATTGCATATGCGTATATGCTTCCCAAATCCTGTTTCAGCATTCCAGTTATAGTTAGAATTGCCATGTTGCAGATCAATAGCAGTTTCCTCAGGTAAAAGAGGGAAATTGTTAAGAATGTGATTAGGCAAAGAATGTATTATGTTGTGGTTACACAACTGTTGTTTAATTCTGAGAACAATATTCCCCACATGAGGCCGGATGTGATTGAAGATAAATTCACATATGGCTTTCCAAATTAAATGTGCCATCAGGTAGTAGCATAAATGCTGCAATCAGAATTTCCCAGTTGGAACCAGGAGTTCAACCAGTCAATAAATACGGTGTTGTTATCAAATAAGGTATGAGGGCTTCCAAGAATTTCCTGCCACACCAAAGTAGCAGTAGGGAAATTTAGAAACATGTGAGACATGGTTTCTTCTTCCCCACTATTGAAGACAGTGCATAAAGGATTGATATAAAGAAGAATGCTAGCTGTTTTGGCATTAGTGAGTAGAATTCCATGAACACATTTCCAGATGAAGATTTTGATAGCTGGTACGACATCCATATCCCATAGAGCATCCCAATTATCAGAAGGGGGGTTATTTCTGTAGAGATGGTTAGTTTTAGCCCTGTACAGATCCTTGACTGAAAAAGCTCCTGTATTGTTGAAATTCCAGATAATTTTGTCTTCTTCATTAGGATGAGTCTTCAGATTTAAGATTTTAGTTGCCTCTTCAGTACTAAAAAGATTTGAAATATGAATTTCATCTTAGTTTCCATCAGGGAGAAGTAAGGAGTTTAGCTTGTTGATATGATGGGGGCAGTGTTGAGGTTTTTTAAGTTTTAAAGTAGTTTTTGGTATCCAAATATCTTCCCAGATTTGAATTCTTCTGCCATTACCAATTCTCCAAGTGCAGTGTTGTTGAATGTTGCTCAACCCTTCTAAAATTCCTTTCCATATCCAAGAGTCTCCATTTTTATATTTTGTGTCCATGTTGAGAACATTTTTACCTAGGAGGTATCTAGCATCCATGAGTTTGTACCATAGAGAGTCATTATCTTCTTCAAGTCTCCAACCTATCTTGGTGATCATATCACTGTTGAATAATTTCATGTTCATGAACCCTATACCACCTAGATCTTTTGGTTTACAAACAGCTTCCTTGGCTTTAGGATAATATCCAGATGGGTTTTCTATATTTTTTCCCCAGAAGAAATCTTTTTGGAGGTTGTTGATGTCCTTGGAATTTTTCTTTGGGATCCTGAAGCAATTCATCTGATAGATACAAGAAGAAGAGGTAACAAACCTGATTATAACCTCTCATCCTGCAGGGTTTAGAGGGGTGTGTTTCCATCATGTGAGTCTTAACTTCAGCTTGTCAACTGCAGGCTTGAAAGAATTAATTTTGCTTTTGTGGGTAAATAGAGGAGATCCCAAGTATTTATCATCAAGTTGAAGGACTTGAACTCCCATGTTGTTGCTGATTTGAGGTATGAGCTCAGGGCTAGTGTTTTTGCTGAAGAAAATCCCAGATTTGTGGAAGTTAATAAGTTTCCCAGAAGAACTGCCAAAAATCTGAAGAAGTTGCAGGATATTTTGAGCTTCTGTTGAATTGGATTTGCAGAATATCATACAATCATCATCAAAAATAAGATGACTGATAGGAGGTGCAACTTTGAAAATTTTTATTCCATGTATGGTACCTCTTCCCTCAGCATGCAACAGAGTCCTTGATAAAAGATTCCATGCAGAATAGAAATAGGTAAGGAGATAGAGGGTCCCCTTATCTAAGACCTCTAGAAGGTTTAATTTTTTTATCATGGGATCCATTGATGAAGGCAGCTGATGTAAAAGTTGAGATACACTGGAAAATCTTGTTGCAACATTGTTCAACAAACCCAGCTTTCTTCATAATGGTTATAAGGAAACCCCAGTCCACTCTGTCAAAGGCTTTTTCCATATCAATTTTTATCCCCATGTTTCCATTATTTCCTTTCTTTCCTCTATTAGATCTCATAGAGTGTATGATCTCATGGGCAATAGCAATATTGTCAGAAATTTTCCTTCCTGGAATAAAAACAGATTGGTAGGGTGATATGATTTTGTTTAGAAGAGGTTTCATTCTTTGGGCTAGAAGTTTAGATATGATTTTGTAGGTTGTGTTGCAGAGACTGATAGGTCTGAAGTGGCTAGGGGTAGAAGGGTTATCAGTTTTGGGTATTAGAGTTATGAAAGTGGCATTCATTTCTTTTAATAGATGACCAGATAAGAAAACGTTTTGAACCATGGAGACAATATCCTTTCCAATTACTTCCCAGTTGAGTTTATAGAAATTTGATGGGAATCCATCGTGACTTAGTATGAGTTAGATGTATTTGGATTATACGTTGCCTTAGGCCGTGTTTGGCATCTTTGACAACATTAAACTTAACTGGGCTATAGTTTCTCTTACTTAATTAGGATTATCATAAAACAGTTTAGTAAAGATGTTGTTTGTTTTTCCATCAAATCTCTTATGTGTGTATGTTATATTTTGTTTGTCTAATAATTAATTTTACTATAAAACGGCTGATTTACCTATTATTAATTTTATTATAAAATAAATTTGTATAGAAAAAATATAGAAAAAATAAATGTGAAAATGGGTCAAGTGAAAAAAATTATGATAATTACCAATTTTAAAGACAAAATAACTGACTATTCCAGGTGCCAAACGCGACCTTAATTGTCGTTCAATACCACTTTTTCTGGGATAAAAAACATAAAGAGAAAAACATCACTTTCTTTGAGTCGGAATCGGAAAACGCTGAGCTTCTTAGTGTAATATACCGAGATATGCAAGCAATTGGAAAGAAAAATATGCCCTTGGTGTGACATTATTCTCTGTCGCACCCAAAAGCTATTGATTATATGTATCCAAGTAATAAGTGAGATATGTACAAGTGGTATACATAAACAATAATTTTCCATTTACCATGGCAATCTCCCGGGACAAATCCCAGAAGACATAGCTCGAATAGGACCCTCTTATTTTTTCTAGGTGGGCCGTGGCTTTTGGGAGATTCCCACATATATATTTAGAATCACTCGTACATAAATAATCTACACGCCAAAATACAAAGTTTTCAAAAAAAATCTACATGTTATAGACAGTGGTACAACTACCGTTATTGTCCTCCATAGATTTTTGCAAACAAAAAAATAGCATGTGTATTTGGCAAAAAAAAAATAGGGCGTTTTACAAAATGGTCACACTATCCTAATTAGTTTTACAAAATGATCATAGCTTTAATTAGTATCTACAAAGTGGTATTTTCCCATCCGACTTAACTGTTTTGAGAAAAACAGTCTGACTTTTGTCTTAAACACCCCTCCGGAGTTGTTGAGATGATGGTGATGAACTAGTGGCGGCAATGGTGGTGGCGGCAACAGATATACCCAGGAGAGGTGATGTTGAACCCTCTGGGGAATGTGATGTAACGTTCCTGAATGCGGGCTGAAGTTCCTGTACCATGTAAGATCCTGATCCATTTCACCACCAGCAGCAACAACAAGCAGCACCACCACCACCTGCAAGAAACACCACCACCGCCAGCAGCAAGCAACACCACTGTTCATATATAACCAGATCCATTAACAACTCAGCTCAAAGCCATCACCAGATTCATTCCATCAACAACCCCCAACAGATCCAATTTCAGCTCTTATGCACCGCCACCTCCAACCACAGCAACACCGTCTTCTCATCTTGTAACCCACCACAAACAACCACCTCTAATTCCTTCTTCTCTGTAATCCACAGATGCAACCTTCAATTGCTCGACTAATCCACCACCATTTAATTAAATTTCAGTACCACCACATCAATTACACAAAAAGCCATTTTCGGTTCCTAATTCTTCATTCAAACAACCTAATTTCAACTGAGTCTACAGTCCATCATCGAATTCATGACTCAAAACCACAAAATAAAACTAGGGTTTGTTAGATCTTACCTTTTCCCATCTCCCATCTTCAAAATCACATAATCAAATTAGGTTTTGTCTTCAAACAATTATTTACACGGTTACTTCCATCTTCAACCACACCAACCCATCAACAACACTCCAAACTGTTAATGGAAACACCTAATAATGTTCATCTCCTTCAACATCATCGATGGTTTTTTTTTTTTTAGACAGTTGCAGAGCGTGAGTTAGAGGTGCGAGAGAAGAACGCACAAAGATGAGATAATGAATTAGGTTTTGCCTCTTCTTAGGGTTTCGGGGATAAGTAGGTAATTTTAGCCCTGATTTAACTCTGATTTGTGGGGCCCATTGTCAGTAACTCTAAAACACACAGCCAAATGACTGTTTTGCAAATAGTTTGTAACAATGTGATTCATTTGTAAACCGGTATAAGGAAGTGTGATCATTTTTGTAAATACTAAAAAAATAAAAATAAAAATAAAAAATCCTCCCTTGGTTTTTACGTAAACAAACAAAAATTTGGGATTATATTAGTGAAGTTCGTTAAAAAATATATTTTCCTCATGTAACTATTGTAAATCCAGTAGCACACCCAAATGATAAGTTAGACTAAATCTAAGACATGATTATGGGGACAAGATCAAATTCTTCCTTGTAGATTGCACAAGAAATAGAAGTTCTCTTATATATGAATTAAGAAGATGATAAAAATAATAATACAAGTATGAAATATCACAAGAACCCTAACATGCCTTCTCTAAACATAACCTCTCCCAATATAAATTATTCAACCCCTTTTACAATGAACCAAGGTCTCTATTTATATGCAAAACTAAGTAGTGGGTTACAGCTCATTTTACTTCGCTAGGAATCACACAATTCATGTGATTTTGCTTTATACTTCGCCCGAGCTATTTTCAATAAAATTATTACATTCCTTTCGCCGATAACTTCGGTATCTTGTCGATACAGTGTCACATTTCTTGCGCAACAATTCATCTTCCCCTAAGAGTATTGTTCACTTCGTCCCGTTTCTTCTTCGTTAACTACTTTCTCGCTCGATCATCTTTGTCTCGCCATTTCACAGATCTCTTATTCAGACTGGGTTCGTACTTCGCAGATCTAATATTCGTAAAAGTAGCTCTGACACCTGATTTGACTTATCACTGACATTTACTCTCAGGGTTGATAAAAGATCTTATGTCTAAGATCCACTTCGTCTATTTCGTGCGACCTTGTTCGACCACGTGGCGAGTAGGATTTCTATACCTACACCTCCAATCAAACAGAGCTTGCTTTCAGGGGAGGATCTATTAGGGAGGTGCCCCACCTAAAATTTCG
Organism: Papaver bracteatum; assembly: GCA_023529315.1. Classification (NCBI taxonomy): domain Eukaryota; kingdom Viridiplantae; phylum Streptophyta; class Magnoliopsida; order Ranunculales; family Papaveraceae; genus Papaver; species Papaver bracteatum. The sequence continues at coordinate 303,757 of JAJJWX010002064.1, read as the reverse complement.
TCAACCTTAATTAATTATATATGTAATATGGAAAATGCAATCACTGAATTAAGTTAGTTAATATACTTGGATACCAAGGAGTAAGCACTAAGTATGCATCAAATACTTAATTTCTATTTTAGTTTTTTATTAATAAATTAGTTTAAAGTTTTAATCACCTAATTTTTGTTTAATCAATCCACCGCATAGCGTTGTGTATGCCGTTGTATGATTCCACTTCATGCATTCACTTGTACGATTACATTTTACATCATAAAAAGGAAAATTTTCAGATGTTAAAAAATGTTAATATCTTTTATTTTTATTATTATTAGATTTTTACTTTTGCCAATGCAATTCGAACCAGTTTAGGTATAAAAGCAAATTTCATGCTTCAAAAAAAAAAAAAAAAATTCATAGTGTCCCACCTAATCAAAATTTTGGTTCCGCCACTGCTTGCTTTCCCATTGGTTTTAGAGGATATAAAAAATTTGTTAAAGAGTTTAACAGTTTACTCCAGCATCTCGATATAAAAGAGTCATGCACAGTAATGTCATGACTCCTGATTCGAGAGAGTTTGTGTTCAGGAGGATAGGGTTTGCTATTCAAAAAGGGCTTGCGGCGCAGCTTGTTGCTCGCTTGCCTTCTATGTAATAACTTGTGTTTGATTTTTGTTGATTTGCAGATGATAAAAAAAAAAAAAAAAAAAAAATCAAGCTAAGGAACGGGATGATTAATGAAAAAAGGTGAATAACCTACCGTACTAGTTGAGTGGAAATGTAGAATTTAGTTCTCAAATACTTAAGTACTTTACACCCTGAGATGTTCGGTACATGAACTATGTGTGTGAGCACGCAAGTGAAAAAACTTGTGCTAACTGATTGTGCTCATCTTGTAACACCACAAGTTTTATACCTTAATTAATAATGCAACATTTATCCACGACTTGCATAAATTTTGACTCCTTTTTAGCCATCCTTGCTAAATTGGGGCCTATAGGAATTGATTTGGGCCTATTACTACGACAAAAAAGAAAATTTTTGAAGTAAAATGGATAACCCCTTAACCAATTATTTTTAATGGCAAATTTACCCCTCATTAATTAGTGTTAATTTGGATGATTAGTGATAAAATTTCGTGTTAGATGTGAAATTAACTTGTGTTAATGAATCATTTGAATATGAAAAAAATTTAAATTTAAATTTTTTTTGAAGAACACCAACTCAGAATCGGTATATGTTTCAATTGGTATCAACCGATTGTAACCTCAAAAACATACAGAGATTTTCTGAAACTTGCTTCTACCCAGAATCGGTTTATATGGACATGAAAATCAACAGATTATCCAGAATCGGTTTATATTGGCATGAACATAAACCGATTGTGGGTAAAAAATTTCTTTTTTATATGTTAATTCTGTGTTTTTAAACATCAAATAAAATTAAAATTCATTTTATACCCAAGTTAAGAATGAGTATGACTTCATACTCGGTTTCAAATCTTTTAAGAAGTTGTACTCGTTTTCAATCCGAGTATATTACTCATTTTCAAATTGGGTAAAAGCACACAGAGCTATTTTCATTTTCATTTTTAATCGAAATGAAATCGAGTATTATGTCATACTCATTTTATGATCGAGTACTTATTAAAAAAAAATGGTTAACCAGAATCGGTTTACACGATACATATATAAAAACCGATTCCTGTTATTGCATAACAGAAATCGGTTTTTATATATGTATCGTGTTAACCGATTCTAACAAAAAAAAAAACACAAAAAAAAAATTCCATACAAGAATCGGGTTATGTGGGCATTAACGTTGACCGATTCTGGTTCAATTTCGTCCCACCAGAATGCCATACAGGACAATTGGCCTTTGTAGGCATAAACAACAACCGTTTTTAAATGAAATCGGTTTACAAGTGCATTGACGTAGACCGATTGTTATAAATCCAAAAAACTTTGATTTGAAAAAATTGGATTGTTTGAGTGATTACATGTTATTGAAACCTACTCTAGGGGATTGGGTTAATAAAAAAGTACCTGATTCGAGCTAAAACGAAAAATTACTTATTTTAGTGAATTCTTAATTTTTCGTTTGATTTTGAATTCTTAATTTTGATGGAAATGGAAATGGAAATGAAAATGAAAGTGATTTTTTTTGGGAATTTTAAGAAAATGACACACTTCCAATTTCTAGTTCAAGAAAGTGCCACAGTTTTTTCCAGAATTAATAAAATGCCACAACCGTTACATTTTCCGTCAGGGCCCACCAAATCAGTCTATAATAGTTGAACAAGTCAAGAAAATATTCATCTTTACCTAACTACCCTTCACGATCCTTAAGACATCCATAAAAAAAAATCTGATCTCGTTCAGTTCATGTCCATGAGATTACAGTATTCACTTAGGTTTTAACAGAGAACCAAAATCCTAACTTTCTCTCTTCTTCTTCTTCTCTTTTTCTTCTGTATATATTTGAAAAGATAGTTTAGGTACATGATTAATTAAGGGATTGATTTAATAGTGGAATTTAGGGATTGATTGAATGGGTTATGGAGAAGCATCAATGGAGTCAGTAAGAATTGGTGGAGATGATTGAGCTGTTATAATCGGTGCAAGGAGAGATTAAAGTAAGAATGAAGTGGTAATTTCAATTATAGAGCAGTGCAGTACGTGGTTTCATTTCATCGTCTTGTCGATGGAGCAAAGAAGAGACTTGGTTTATGGATCTCTTGATTAAATGGTATTGATTAATTGTGAAGTTCGGGTGGAATTAAGTTTGGGGGTTCTTTCTTGTGGTAATCGGTTCTCATTTTGAGAGAAAGATCAGTTGAGTTGGAGATAAGGCATGGACTGAGATTCAGCCGAATGAGCAGTGGATGGACTGTTAGCTCGTGTCAAATGGGCATGACTTGTTTGAGTAATTGTCGAAGTGAGAATCATGGGTAAGATGGCCTGTATGTTGGTTGATTAGATGGGTTTTGACACAATGTTGATGTTATTCCATGGATTCTGTTGGATTGAATTGGTATTGAAAGGGGAAGTTGTTGGACTGATTTTGTGATGGGCACTGACAAGGGTTATGTTGAATCAAGAAGAGAAAAAAATTTCAAGTCTACAGCTTAGTGTGGATGAGTATATGGAGTTTGGTCCTAGTATTCGGTTGTGTCTAAGCTGGAAAAACATTCAGACAAGAAATTGGTGTTGTTTGCCATGGTTCAATGGCAGTATAAGACATGTGATGATGTTGTAATTGGTGGTCGTGTTTGGCAGTAGCTGGGATGTGATTTAGAAGCCAACATGGAGAGGGAATTTGCGTACCAACTAGTATAGATTCTGGGTCCAAAACAGCAGCCGAGAATAGAGATGTTGCCGATAGTTTTGGGTTGGTGAATGGTTGAGAAGATTTGAGGGCGTAGATGTCTTTTACTAAGATGGGTAACTGCCACCTATACACTAACCGATGTCACTAGTTTTTTTGGATGGAAAAGGTCAAATGTGTGGCATTAAATAAACTCTGAAAAAAACGGTGGCATTTTCTTGAACACCTAATTGGAAGTGTGGCACTTTATTAAAATCCCCATTTTTTTTTTTTAGGATTTAATGAGGATAAATTGGTAGTATGAAAATTTCATAGAGGGTAAAATGATATTTTTATCAAACTTAGACACCCCTTATCATTCTGTGGATGAAAAATCCATATGCCCCAATTAAGTCATATATGTTGAGATTATTAGTCCCACATTGTCTGGACATCTAAGATCCTGCGGTTTATAATCTCTTAGGGCCTCTCCACTCATTGCCAATTGGGTTGTGAGTTGGATGCCCGTATTCATAACATGGTATCAGAGCAGGTTATTTGCGACGAGTCATTTGACCGCACCTTTACTCGGCGTCACCCGATTTAATTGTCCACGTGTTAGACCCAACGAGGCTACACGTGAGGGGGCGTGTTGAAATTATTAGTCCCAAATTGTCTGGACATCTAAGATCCTGTGGTTTATAATCTCTTAGGGTCTTTCTACTCATTGTCAATTAGATTTGAGTTGGATGTCCCTATTCATAACACTATAGGCCCCAATTTAGGAAGGCTTTTTAGGGTCCTCCTCGCACCTATTATTAAAAGGCGTATGATTACTTGCAAAAACTCGTTGTACGTTGTTAGCGTGTGACTCGTGCATTTAGTTTTACAAAAACTTTTCCGGTTAAATCTATCCCAAGAATCGTTTAGTTAGTGACCTAGACGCCATTCCCATTTTATTTCTTTGGAGTTTGAGGTAGTCCGTGCAGGAGCACCAACTTCCTGAGCCACTGAGTAATGACGCGCCTTTCCGAGTGGAAAATGTTAACGAAGAAAAATGGGCGCTGCACCTGTCCCGTTAAGTGGAGGGCGGCGACTTTACCAATCGAAATTTTATTTTATAAGATGTATACTTTGTCGACTGTCGTAACTCTGGTTCTTTTTCTGTAACAAGGTAAGAGCGCTTCTAAACAGACCGAGGGGGAAAACCCTCTTAAAACCGCCTCTCACATTTTCTTTTTTTATTGTTTTTTTTGTGGGTCCCAGTGGCCCCACCCTTCGGGAGACGTGCAGGAGTGGGTGGTGTGAGGGCGTTGTTTTGGCGTGGTTTTTTTCTTGGTTCGCCGAAAATTTTCGATAAAGTAAATCCTCACATGGAAAGTCGTTTATAACGAGAGAAGATCCAAGGTTCGGAATAATAAACAAATCAATAGTCAAACAGGTAAAACAACAAGATATCGGTGTACTATTCTGTTATTGCAGGTTTTTTCTTTTAGGAAAGTTAAAATAGATTCAAGGTGCCAAAGAGGCACAAGGGAAACAGACAGAAAAGAAACCGACCGTCATCAAAACAGTCCAGCAAGAACCTATTTGGGAGCAAAGTTACATATATATATATCTTTGTCTCCCAATTATGTACCAAATCATCAAAAAACAAGCCTTTAAAGGCTTGAGAGGGTATTCCCCATTGAAACAGCAGTGCTTTAACAGCTATAATTACATCAGTTGGTTCGTAATCCTTGTTGTGAAAAGTTCTTCTATTTCTTTCGATTCATAGAGCCCACCATATCGCATAAGGTAGTTGTTTCGTTTACCACATGATAATTTATGTACAAAATTATGCAACTTTTAGCAAGTAACTAAAATTCACCGTCTCCTCCGTAAACTCCGGTGGTGCTCACCAACAGGCACCGAACACTTTCCAAGCCGTGTTACGGGACATGTCCGGTGTCAAAATTTGACGACATAATAAGGGACAGCGGTACAACGTCTCTTCTTACCGACTGACTTGTTTGCTTCCACCAACGCCATGCTCACAATATTCATTACCTGCACGTTCATGCTTTCCCATGTCATTGCATTAGTAAAAAGAGATTAGGATCGCCAGATTACTGAATGACTGATACGTAGTGATGTTCTCTATATGACTATATCGTCTTCTTTGTTAACAGTACTGCTGCTGCTTCTAAAACATAAATAAAAACACAAAAAAATAGACAGAAGAAAAAGAACCGAAAGAACTACAAGGATAAGCATCTTGATTTCTCCATCTTTTGCGAAAATCTTGTCACTCGAGAACAGGAGTTTTCGTTGTAGTTCTTCCCCGCTGCTAGAAGCCATGGAAGGTGACATCATTAAATTGTATCGAACTTATCAGGAATACTACTGTATTTGAAGCTCTGTAACCGTTTTAGTCTTCAACCTAGCAAGCAACATGCTCTCTTAAGCTAGTGAAAATCCCAGGAAACTTTAGGTAGTGCAGTCTAGTACTTTGGGCCTTGTGGTCGTCTTTTTTCTTCTTCTCTTCCTTGTTCTAGTTCGTTGTTGGTCCCTCCCTTGAGATGGGTATTTCCATTCTAATAAATTTCTTCTTTGCCGACCAAAAAAAAAAAGAGAAAATTCCAGGAAACTTCCTTATAGCAACCATATATCCCTTCCGTCGTTCCTGAACTCTATTAGCTAAAAATCCTGACTACCACTTGACCCTTGGACCACCACCAAGTTGGGCATATCCATGGACCACGCCATGAGTCTGATCATTTGCTGTTAGCATCATAATATCTATCAAGAAAAGTAGGTTACAACTACCAAGTACATAGCGTGCAATCAATTGGTCATGCCATATATGGAAATGCCCCTTTGTATTTGATGAGTTCAGATATCCAGCTTGCTTAATTTGGGCAAAAGAGAAAAAGAATATTGCATATGTCCTAGATGCTAGATCCAAAAACGAATAACATCATGGTTTCAATTACTTCACAACTGCTTCACAATATTAGCTCAACCAAATTAACAACTTGTCATGAGGAGAAATGATATGTACAACACGCATCCTTTGAGATAAAGATGTTCTTTTTTAGTGGTAAATTAGAGAATATATGCATATTTCTACCCGAGATATTGTTATCAATATCCAATGACTTTATCGGTAGCTCATTAGAGAACGACGGACATTTATATGTTGAAATTTCCTAGCACACTCTGACTCCAAGTGTTTTTACGTGGATATTTGGGAGAGAGATGGGGAACTTCAGTAATAAGAGTCTTCTTAACTTGTATCCCCATATATATATATTAAGGAGTCATTAATAACTCACTTTCTATCTTGGAGTTTGATAATTACATTGGAGTTGTTGTTACCTTGAAACTAGGTTTACATATTTCTCATAAAATATCAATTCCAAGTATACCCTTATCACTAGATAATTTATTACTAACCCATAGTTTCACTTCTATGGCTTATAATTTCACCCGTGCTCAAGTGATATGATGCAGCTCCGAAATATTTTTTTACCAGTAGCCAAATTAGTATTTTTATGTTTTTCTAAAAAAAAAAAATTATAAAGATTGTAGGGTTAGGAAAAAAGAAAGAAAGATGCTTCATGAATCATGACCAGTCGGAGTGGTAGATGTCACTTCCTAACGATTTTGGGGTTAATAGACTAATGAGAAGAAAAGCCGTGAAGAGAATGGAGAATTTCAAACGACAGGCTATCTAACAGGAGAAATAAAGAAAAGGCGAGCCACACGATCAATACAAACCGTGGAAATCTATTAATTGTTGGTACTGAAAAATCTACTTTGAACAGAATATTCAACTTTGCTATTGAATCCGTCTGATGGTTATAACTAGTGGGACCCAAATATTAAAGTTTTTTAATAAACTTGAAAAGTAGTTAAGTAAGTTTCTCCCTATATATTAATTTAAGTATTTAAGTTGTTAGTTATTAATTATTATCTCATAATCCGATCAAAAAAGTTAAAAAACCAAGATAAGTGTGTGCTATTAATGTCTCCTTAACATATATACATGGCTACAAGTTAAGAAGACCCCAGTAATAAATCTCCCGGTAACAATACGGTGAAACAAAAAATACATTATTGCGCAGTACTTAGGAGTTAGTACCATGAGCAAATTAAAATCACTAGTTTGAAAAAAGGCATACAAATAAATAAATAAAGTAAATGACTGCTGCCATGGTGGGATGGTCGATCGAAAAAATTGATGCAAAACTAAATTTTGTATAATGATTATGCAATTAGTTTTCGAAAATTGTGCCTAAAATGGAAATATCACTTTTCCTGAAACAGAGGGAGTACCAAAGTAGTCGAAATCACTCCTCGGTCCTACTCGGTTGGGTAGCTCGGAGTGAGGAGCAACAAGTTCGGACTTGGAAATCGCCAAAACTCGGAATCTATTTGTTAATAACTTATGTATTGCTGCTCATAAGTCATGATTTTTACCTAACTAAAATTACAATTTTTATACTATCGTGTAAGTAAACGTGTAATATGTTTATATTGAACATATTTATCATGTATTTCGATATTTTTCTATTTTATAACTCCCATCTGAGGGGTTGCGAAAATTTTATTTTCTGATTTTAGTGCAGGGAAGGCCAACTAGGAAAAATCGTTAACTCGTTTTGCTCAAAGATCGGTCTAAATCGACAAAATCGGCCTCCTTAATCGCTATAAATCAGGAATGACTTGGAATCGGAAATCGCCTCGGTCATATAGCTTATAACGATTACTCGGCGAGTAATCGTCCTTGGAGAACGATTTTGACTACACTGGGGAGTACATCGTTTTGTTAGTTGCAACGTAAACTTAGTTGATGCATAAACCAAGATATGGATGCATAATGTGTTATGCATCCTTAGTTGTGGTTTGCACAATGACTATGCATTTCATTTTCAAAAATTGTGCCTAAAAGGATAAACACCTCCGAATTTTTCGTAAAAACTCTAAATTTGATATTGTTGTTTGTACTCATTGCGTAGATTTCTTTAAAAGCTTTCCAACGAGATAAAATTTGTAAAATTTCAAGGCACGGATTTTTATATATGTTATATTGTAGTTAGGTTTCCAATTATACCCCTAAAAAAGGATACTTAAGGAGTTATAGTAATTGGCTAAAAAGAAGGGGCGATCACGTCATTTCAAATGGGACACCAAATTAAACAAAATCCAATCTTTTTGCTTCAATTTAGAGAAAAAATTAAAGTCACGTGTCGTATTGGCACAAAATCACTATATATATAGTCCTTCCTCGCTTCGCTCGGTCGGCCTAATAAAAAGATTGTTAGGATGATTGCATAATCCTGGTCCTTGCCATGGTGCAATTTGTTTTTCTTTTCCCGCTGTTTTCTACAACTACGCAAGCTGTGAATGATTAAATAAAATTGTAAAGGAGCATAAACAAAAGTGAAACTGTACTAGAACAACTGTGATTCACACACACTGTGACACACACCTTGTAATTGGTTGAAAGGACTAAAAGCTTAAATATAAATACTTGCAACTCTCAGCTCTTATCTGCTGAATGCATGCCGCCGGTGCAAATAGATGGAAAAGAAAAAAACAGTAGCCATTCGTGGGCTGAAGACATGTTCGATTCACCCTAAAAATAATTTTATTTACCATATTTGACTTTGGCTTAAGAATTATTTGACTTTGACTTAAAAGGGGATAATTTTAAGAGAAAATGTTATAAATATCCTCCATTTTTATTAATATTATACAAATATCCCACAAATTTTTTGGAGTCAAGGACGCTGACCAGGTGCAAAAAGAAAAGTAATTAAGACCTTGACCGACAAAACTTTTAGGGAGTCCATGCATAAGCCAAAAAAGACAAAAACCTTTGGAGATCCGTAGAATAATCAAAATTTCCTTTCTCCGTTAATTATCCAGTTATTTATCACTTTATTTGCCAAATTTAGAGAAGAAAACTCATATACATAATGATTACTAAAAACTGGCCAACGAGTTAGTTATCACATTTTTTGGTGTGTTCATCTTAAAGAATGAACTCTATTCTAGGTTTGAATTAGTTTGTTTTTGATAAGTATTCATTTTGATGAATGCATTCTGATTTTTGTTCATAATATTGAACTTTAATTGGGGTTCATTTGAAAGAATGAACTCTGTTTTTTTTTATAATTATGAACTTTGATTGGGTGTTCATTTTGACGAATGAACTCTGCTTTTATCCATAATTTATGAACTTTGATTGGGTGTTCATTTTGATGAATGAACTCTGCTTTTGTCTATAATTTATGAACTTTGGTTGGGTGTCCATTTTGACAAATGAACTCTGATTTTTGTTCATAATAATGAACTTTGATTGAGTGTTCATTCGAAAGAATGAACTCTATTTTTTTGGTTCTTAATAATGAAAATTTTGTTAAAAACAAAAATAAGTAAGAAGTTCAAAGTTCATTAGAGAGGATGAACTCAAATAATTATGGGAATAAAACATCTACGGAAACTAACATGGAAGGATATCTTGGTCTATTTGATATTTTAAAATAATTATGGACCAAACAGAAAATGCTTTTTCCCAGAGGACCAAATGGACTTAGGACCAAATGGATTTGATACTTCCAATGCTATCTCAGTGGCTCAATGGTGTACAAGTTGGTTTCATCCCAACCAAAAACACTAGAGAAGAACATTGGATGTACAGATTATGATTGGTAGATGGATAATATGGAAAGGCAGATGCGACTCTGTCTTCCAGGGAGTGTCTCTAAATCCTTTTAACTCCATGCATGGGATAAACTAATATCTGAATTTCTGTTCTCCTAATAATACTTTGCATAATTGTGTTGAACCCAGTAACTTAACACATATACTGTAAGTATCACACTGGAAACCCCCATATATTGATATTTTTAAATTTAATATTGATGTTTCCTTCTGCTTAGTAACTAATAGATCTGGTACTGTTTTGGTCTTTTGAGATCATGCAGGGCATTACAGAGGGATCAAAGGAATATTCTCAACAGATTGCTTACCTCTAGAAGAAGTTGAATGCATAGCAGTTAAGGAAATGCATGTATGGGCCAAAGCTTTGCAAATGAAGAAAATTCATATTGAAGGAGATGCCAAATTAGTCATTTAATCTATTACAGATGGTTATTACCACACTCACTGGGAACATGTTTGTACCCAAAATCACTTTTGGGCACGAAACACAATGAATGGGTAGTTTGGTTGGTATTTTGGATTAGGGGTTGATTTGAAGAACAAAAAGATAGACAGAGGTTTAACGTTGTTCGGCATGGTTTCCTACATCCACGGATGAATCCCCTTGGGGAGAAATATTTTATTCATGTTTTGTGTTACATTGTATGTCTTCTCCCCCTTCCTTTTTCCTATCAGGACGTCACTATTTATACCTCTTCATAATTAATTTCGAATTAAACTTAAATTATATTAAAGTTTCAGCATGCCTCCTTAACACTGCATGAAACTGCCTGCATGCTTCCTCTTTAACTCTCCATGAAAACTTCTCATTCATGTCTCTTCTTTATTTCTGCATGAAAACTGATCATTCATGCCTCCTCTTTATTTCTGCATGAAAACTGCTCATTCATGTCTCTTCTTTATTTCTGCATGAAAACTGATCATTCATGTCTCTTCTTTATTTCTGCATGAAAACTGATCATTCATGTCTCTTATTAATTCTGCATAATGGATGGATTAACTGACAGCATAGTTGGCTGGTAGACAGGATGGAGGTTGGCTGGCAGCATGGTTGGATGGCAGACTGGATGGAGGTTGGATGGCAGCATGGTTGGAGACTGGTTGGCAGTGCGGAAGAGTTATTTTGGCTGGGAATTGGTTAGCAGCGTTGCTGGATACAAGACCGAAAATTGGCTAGGGGGTGACTGTCTTCGATAGTTGACCGATGGTTGACTTTAACTGTTGACCGGATGTTGACCGACTTTGACCATTGACCGATCTGTGCATACTGGTGGGATTCCTTGGTTGACTGGTTAGCGGTCTTGGATGAGGACCAAAAGATGATTCAAGTATCAATTTGGCCCATTAAGTGGAATTTTTACTTATGGTACAAACATAACAACATAATATCATCAAAGCAATAAAACATCTTAGTACTAGTTTTGAGTTAAGCATTTTTAGTTTTATCAGCAGAAATAGCAATCAAGTTGTTGATGCTATTTCAAAACTTATCAGGATAGATACTGTCAATTTGTTAAGTTCTAGTAATTTTCCTTCTACAATTTGTAACTTTCTACTCAGAGACTAAAGCTTCTCTGCGGGCTAGTTCATCTCTTGATAAATTTTTAGTTATAAAAAAATGGACTTAGGACCACCTAAAAAATGACCAAATGATTATCTTCCACACAACATTCTGATATCCTTACATCGATCTCCAATAAAGATTCATCCCAAAGCATCGAAGAGTTGAAACATAGATGTAGGTAGAGGCCAAAAAGGTTTTAAATATGAAACAATGACAAATCTTAAATGAGAAGATGATGTGCAATAAACCAATCAAATTTTTTTTAGAGAGTTGATTCTTCAAAAAGAAGAAGGAAAAAAAATTTATTTTAGAGAATATATATATATATATATGTCATTATTGGAAAAGTTTTTGCTCTAGCACTGCTAGATCAAATACAATCTAGCAACACCAATGGATGGCATATAGCAGTTTGTGATGTCAGCTAACCTTGGTTTGACTATATTGTATCCTACGTATTCAGCCGTACTTAATCTCCAAATTTTTAGGTGTCATATGTTTTTTTTTGATAAGACGAGAGGATTTATTGAAAGAAGAAGGATATACAAAAAGGAGTTCTATCAGAGGTAGAAAAAACTGAATCAAAACTGAAGCAAAAACACAAGGAAATCGACAAAAGAGATCTTCCCAGTTATTTAGAACAGAGTTTGTAAGGTTCAAGTGAACTGTTTTCCCCTCTGCAGTAGCCCACGCCAAAACCAAATATTTTACCTCAATACTCAAATCTAATTCAGTTTTGAAGTTGTGGTTCTTCTCAAAGATTCGACTATTACGTTCATTCCAAATTGTAAAAATTATGGTTGCCGGTATGAGACTCCAAAAGTAGTTTCCTGAGCTTGAGAAGTGCCCATGATTCCAGCCCAAAGAAAGCATCCTCATGCTCATTGGAAGTACCCATGACCAACAGCTGCTTGGGATGACAGAACACCAGATTTTATGCGCTATTTTACAGTGGAGGAAGATGTGATCTTGCGATTCCATGTCATCTCCACAAAGGACACAAGAATTGTAGATATCGATACCTTTGTTCTGCATGGTATCAATGGTATTAAGCTTCTCATGGAGTAAACACCAGACCAGGATGTTAACTTTTGGAGGGACTGAACTGTTCCAAACAAAAGCATGGGCAAAGTTGTCGACACCACAGTCTGCAACCAACTTAGAATAGAGAGATTTGACGCTGAACAAACCGGAACTATGCAAGGACCATCTTCTAGTATCCGGTAGTCCATCCATAGCAGGAGGATAACTACCAATTACCAACAAAAATTCGGCCAAAATGTTTGTTTCCAAGCCATTTAGATTTCTTTTGAATTTTTTTTTGCCAGTTCCCATCAGAAGATACCATGTTGGCAATCTTTGCATCTTTATGAATTTGATAATTTTTAGAGTGAAGGGAAAGAAGCTGCCAGAGATGTATTACCCCTCAAAATATCATTCCAAAAGGAAATTCCACTACCTGAGTGAATGATCAAAGTAGAATTAGAGCTCACCAGATGTGCAGTGGCAACAATATTTTTCCAGCAAGACACGCCATGAGGAGATTTAACACTGTCAGGAACCCAGCAAGAGAAGGAATCACCATGTTTATCCGAAATAATTTGTACCATAATCTGTTCTTTTCTTGACCAAATCTGCAACACCATTTGGCAAGCATGGACAAGTTCATCATCTTCTAGTTGCAAACACCCAGACCACCTTTGTCTTTATCAGCACAAACTACCTCCCAATTAACAAGGTGTGATATTTTTGATCCGGCCTTATATTCCCAAAGGAAGTTGCGTATCTTTTTCTCAAGCAATTTAATGACTGAAACCGGAGCTTTAAAAAGAGATAAATATTAAATAGGCAGCGAACTCAAGATGCATTTTAGAAGAGCAAGTTTTCCACCTCTGGAAAGTGAAATTTGATTCCAAGCGGACAGCCTCTCATCAAACTTCTCAATAATAGGATTCCATATCTGCTTAGAAGTTTCCTTATCCCCAAGCGGCATTCCAAGGTACATGACCGGGAATTTATCAGTAGCACAACCGAATTCAGCCTCCCAAACAGATATTTCCGGTACATCCCCAATAGCTATAAGCCTCGTCATAGAAGTATTAACCTTTAGTCCAGCAATGTACTCAAAACACTTCAAAGCTGAGAATAAATTGTGCAATTCCTCCTTGTTGTAATCAATGAAGAAAATAGTATCGTCAGCGTAGTGCAATTGATTGATGATAATACTTGATTGTGTCACAGAAAAACCCCTAAAGAGACTTAGTTGAGCAGCCCTATCCATGTATCTAGAAAAACCCTCCATAGAAATATTGAATAAAAGGGGAGAGACCGAACAACCTTGTCTTACACCCCTTGAGATTTTGACATAGCCGAACGAAGACCCATTTATTAGCACAGAAAAGGTTGTCGTCGAGTAACAAAACCTTAGTCACTTAAATATTTTTCTGCCAAAACCCATTTGATTAAGAACATGCTCAAGGTACTTCCAATTAATTCTATCGAAAGCCTTTTCCAAGTCCATCTTGCAGATGATACCAGCCTTACCAGATTTTAGTCTTGAATCAACAAGTTCATTTGCGATCAAAGTTCCGTCTATGATTTTCCTTCCTTCAATATAAGCACATTGCACCGAAGATATAAGCTTGTCCATAGCCAGTTTAAGCCTAGATGCTAAAACTTTTGCAATGATCTTATAGACGCTTGTTAAAAGACTTATTGGCCTGCAATCCTTTATGGTCTCATTGTAATCCTTCTTCGGTACCAAAGTGATAAATGTAGAATTATGCTTGGGATCAATTTTACCTGTAGAGCAAAACTCAGTCACTGTACCCATTATATCAGTTTTAAGAAAACTCCAGCATTTACTAAAAAATATAATTGGATAACCATCTGTATCAGGTGCTTTATCATTACCCAACTCTTGAATAGCAAGGATTACCTCCTCCTCCGTAAATTTTGCTTCTAATATTTCACCTTCCTGTGTACTTACTTTATCAAATTCCATATTTTCAAGTTCGGGACGAATTACCTCTTCTTCTGTGAATAAATTGCTATAGTAATCCACAATATGCTGTTGTAGTATACTCTTGTCATCGACCAGCTCTCCATTTATGTAAAGTTGTCTGATTATGTTATTCCTCCTCCTAGCCATTGCCTTACTCATGAAAAAAGAGGTGTTTCTGTCACCTTCTTGAATCCACTGTGTTTTGGATTTAATCTTCCACGACATCTCCTCCATTCGGGTTGTTCTCGCAAATTTACTTTTTAAAGATAACATGTTTCTGACCTCCTCTTCAGATAAATTTCCTTCTTCATTCGTGATGTCAATTGAATGAATTTCTGATAATATTTCATTTAGCCTTGTATTAGTGTGTCTGAAAACTTCCTTGTTCCAAATCCTTAACTTTTCCTTGAGAGCTTTTAATTTCAACCAAAGTACCGTACTGGGAGAACCTGCAAAATCGAAAGAAAGCCAGCACTCTTCTAGAACTTGTAAAAAAACATTTTCTAAAAACCACATTGCTTCAAATCTAAATGGACTAGGGCCCAAACTAGGATCTGATATGTCAATAAGGATGGGAATGTGGTCTGAAGTAGGTCTGGCTTTGGCAAGCTGGGAAATGAATGGGAAGTGTGTTTCAAAAGATGGTGAAACGAGGAATATATCAAGTCTACACATCACCAGATTTTCTTGGCCATTTAACCAAGTATATCTAGTACCCTTGAGCGGCAGATCAATAAGATTATGCAGATCAATAAACTTATTAAATTGTGTCATGCTTCTTGTGATCTTGGAGAAGTTCTTCTTCTCATCACATTTCTTAATAGTGTTGAAATCACCCCCTATGCACCAGGGTAGATCCCATAATCTACAAGCCTTATCTAGCTCAACCCATAAATCTTTTCTTTCAAGTTGCTTATTTGGTCCATAAACGTTTGTCAGCATCCAGTTGAAGTTGTCTATCTTGTTGGTGCAAGAGATAGATAAAGTGTAATCTCCCACCAAAGAGTCATTGACCTCCACAAAGTCCTTGTCCCATAAAATTAGCATTCCTCCTGAGCTTCCCATTAATTGCTGGAAAGTTCATCCGACATTTTTATATCCGCAGATTTGTTTGATGTCGTACGAAGTGCATTGCATCATCTTTATTTCTTGCAACATAATGATAGGAGATCTGGATAACTGAATCATTTTTTGAACTATTGTTCTTCTGATGGAAGAGTTGATCCCTCTCATATTCCAATCTAGAATTAAGAGACTCATTGGAAACAATATTGGCCCCTAGTTTTAGCTATCCGTTTTGTAGTAGGGGAACCGATATCATGCACATTGATTCCCAACCTATTCCATTCCGTCTTCAATTTCTTCGGTATTACTGATTGTGATTCAGTATATCTTGAAAGTATGAGGATGCATCATCTACTGTTTCTCCTGGAAGATGCTCAAAACCCGGTGGAAACTCAGTGGTGGATGATGTCTCTGAATTCTCATCATCTATAGTCACCATGAAAGAATTTTCTAGACTCAATATCGGTGGAATTCTTTCCTTTGGTTCATGTGTAGCTATATCTTATACTCCTTCTATCTGAATGGTAGATTGTACTGCAAAGTCTTCTTCCAGAAGTACTTTCGTAGGTAGAATTGGTAACGGCTTCAAAATTGGCCCTGAAGTAGATACTGCAGTTGTAAGGAACTTTCGAGAATGGTTTGGCATTGTGTTGAAATTTATCCCCAAGTGTACGCCTAAATTGAATAGTTGTGTTAATTCATTGACTATCTAGATCGGTATAATGAAACGATGGGGTTGATTAAAATAGATAAATTTGGACACAAATTTGATCACAGTTGTTGGTTTAGGATTTGACACTTTGTTGACAGGTTGGGAACAAGATGGGCTAGACATGATGGATGAGGTTTTAGGAAAAACAGTGTAGGTAATAAAGGTGTTTGGGTTCTGTAAATTAGGTGATTGTAATACAATATGATCATAGCATGAAGACGGTGGAATGGTATTTGGAAGATTCCATGAGTTCACTTTGGTTTCTGCGGAAATTGGGTTGGATGTTTTTATTGTGTTTTAAGGACTTTTGTAGATGTGAGGACGGTTGGATGTTTGAAATTATTCTCGGACATTGTTGCGGAAGGCTAAAAACTGGCAATGGTGTAATGAAAGAATATGGCTTAATTGATGATGATGGGCTATGGGATGAAATGAGTTGTTCTGTGAAGGAGTGTAGTGGAGAAGCTGGCAATATCGAATTACAGGTTTGAATTGAAGGTTTTGACAAAGTTATAGGCTCTTGGAAGGTTTCAGGGATTGATAATTTAAAAGCTACCTTTTTGTACTCCTCGTCAACCTCCATGTCAGCAGGAAGATCCTCCGTTGCATCCACGTCAGTTTTCGCCACGTCATTTTCAGAAAAAACAGTTGGCTGTGTGACTGTAATGTTCGAAAATTGATTTACGAAGTCTTTGTACTTTACCTGTTGCCAGATTTGTCGTACTGGGTTGGACCTGGATGTTTTCTTCTTCTTCCTCCTTCTATTTTTTCTAGTCTTGTGAAGTACCCTATCTTCCTTAACAACCCGTGAATTCAAATTTGTTGAAAAAGTTTGAGGTACTGTATAAAACTCCAAAGAATCTGTCAAATCTTTATTAAAGGCAGACAGTAAAGGACGGGCAGAATTATTGTGAAGATACATTCTTTTTTTAACTTCGAAAGTTTCCAACGAATCTTGTATGGCTGATATGGAATTCAAATCTGGATCCTTATACACCGGAGGAGTGATAATGTAACCACAGTCAACCGATGGAGACCTTCGTAGAACTTTGATGTGAGCCATGAACAATTGTTTGCCGGAGAAGATCTCGATAACTCTCGGTATTGAATTCATTCCATTGACATTCATGATTTTCATGCGCATAGCACGTAAGTTAGTGAGTTTTAGGGTCGTCGGTTCTATGAAAAGCAGTTCCCCACAAATTTCGGCAATAGCATGAATCAGTTTTAATGACCAAAACTGAAAAGGAATTCCCAAAATTTCGATGTTAAACTCATATTGATGAAAAATAGTTGAACTCCAAATCTATTGATGCCATCGAAACACACAGTAGGTTGTGTTTTGGACCGTGAATTTGAATTCCAAGTTTTCCTTTGAGAAATCATCATCCACATGAAAAACTGCCTGTGTGGAGTTGATGGGAAACAATTCAAAAGCCTTTTGGATCTGCAACTCCGTACATAGCAATTTACCCGAATTTTCCATGACCTGACTCTGGTGGGAGAAGAAATAATGAAATTATTGTTCCATCCACCAATATTATTTGGGTCATGATCAATATGTAGAAAGTATTGGCTAATCCTAATTTCAAAGTTCTCTACTATTGAACCGCATTCCTAATTCAACGAGGATGGCTCTCTCCACCTCCTTTCTCTCTCCACCTCCTTTCCCCAATCCTCAGTCATTTCCATCCTCGTGAGTGATTAGATCCCTAAGACACCTTAGATCCCTTAGTTTCATAGCCTTAGTTGATCCAAATTATGACATCCGAGCAACATTTTATCACCATCGACCGCAAGTTTTTTAAGATAACCTATAGTTCTACCATACCAAACTCAAATATCACCATTCCGGAATTTCATGGTCATGGAAAATTGAATGGAATTTTCACCTTCAAGCTTGCTATTGATTTGCAAAGACTATTTCATGAAGCGGCAAAAAATGGAGATCTGGGAAAGATGGTCTGGAAACATGAAGATAACCAAAGATGGTTCTCTGCAACTAAACATCATAATGTAAAATGTTTTTATCTTCATATCATTCTCTCAAGATCAACCGATCTCGTTTTATGTTCCATCTGGAACAAGATTTGAAGGATGGTTTCAAATGGCTTCTGCAAAGGATTCCATCATCAGTTTCTCTGCTTCATTATCAAATCCCAAACCACGGTTGATCAATCTATCTATACATCAAACCGGAACAGAAACCCACACTAAATCTGATACTTCCTATGCACAATCATGTTTTCTCAAAACAAAAAAATCAGTCCAATAAAAATACAACCCATATTCAACTCACCATTTGTGTGTGATAGGTATGATGCACCTTGTGTGATCAACACCAAGAATTCGAAATTAGGTGCCATATGTTCTGCCAGTCTGTTACATGAAGATCATTATGTGATCTGCAATGATATTTTACCACCAGGGAATGAATAACTATTAGCCACCCTCGTTGTTTTTTGTTTGACACCCCCATCACCCTTCCCTAGTTCTCTGTTTTCCTTAGCTTTCGTTGTTTTTCAAATGTGTATGTAAACTAGAGTTTCTCAATCGTGTACACTGTTTTCTGATCGAATAAACAGAGAAATCTTTACTAAGGTCTCACAACTGATGTTATTGTATAGCTAATTAATCAAGTTATCTTCATATCCTTTGATTATGTATAACTAGATAATTAATTGAACGATGTTCATACCCTCTGTTCTACTTTTGCAAAGCAAAACAGTAATTACGAGAAGACTGTTTAGATATCCTTTCAAAATACGGCATAATCCGGTTGCTAAAAAATAAGTTTTTATTGGGAAAATTGGCACCCCGAGCGGAGCGGAAATCAGGATCACAAAGGGCAATTGGTGATTTGAACCAAACATGGGAGATATAATAAGAAACACAAAAAATAAAGAAGCACACAACCACAACACAAGATATATGTGGTTCACCTTTACAGGATACATCCATGGCCAACACTACCAGAAAAACTTCCATTAAATCAAATACCATTACATGATCTTTCTGCAACCCAAGACAAGCCAAATAATTAACAAGACATACCCGAGAACACTATTGGAGAAACCATAGAAATCAACTCTCTAACATTCACCAAACCAGCCTCGTGTCTTCTCTTCTACACCGTGTTCATAGCTCCTACTAACAAAGGATAACCATGGAAACTAGAAACTTGGTTTAGGGCAAAGCCCTAAACCCGACACACTAGAACAACAAAATCCTCTCTCTACAAGTTTTTCTCTCACACGGATATTGAGTTTCACGGTAGCACACGACCCTCCCTAACAAAGATACCAAAAATCCTAAGAACAAGGGTTTACCTCTATTCTAGGTTGGATTATCTACCAAACAACAATTCTAGTCATATATATAGAGACACAAACTTGGCCCTTAAGAAATCATTACTTTAGGAACAAGGTTTCCTAACTTGGCTTAGAAGTAACTAAACTTTAGGTACAAGTTTAGTCAACATAGAGTTTAAGTAAATCCAAACTCTTTTCCACCGACTAAACTAACAGTTTTGATATAACTGCAGTCTAACCAAACCAAGGTTATCTGACGTCACAAACTGCCAGATGCCTGCCATTAGTCCTGCTAGATCATATTTTCTCTGGCACTGCTAGAGCAAAAACTTTTCCGTCATTATTTGAGATTCGTAAAGCAATCAGATGTCCCACTTTCCATTCATCAGTTATATTTTGCTTTCCATTCGTCACATTAAGAGAAGGAAGCATATATATATGGTTGATATGTGCACAGACATGAAGTAATGATCACTCACACACAATCAACAAGTGAGTTATCAACTTAGAAACCGAGGAAAACCTATAGAGAGTATTGTTTGTACCATAATATTTGGGTATCAATACAGGCTAACTATATCACTATTAACGGAAGATATCATGTATGCATTAGTCCAGTTTGCTGCCCATATCCAGCGGCCCGTTTCCACTGGCCTATTCCTGAAACCCTAGAAGAAAATTCCAGAAAATTCTAGGTTACTTGATAGGAAAATCTATATAACTGTATAAATATATATAAACTCTAAAGAGGGGGGCTATGCCGGGGAACATGGAAGAAGCACTAAGAAAAACCCTAGTAGGGAAACCATTGTAACTCAATCAATAAAATAACTCTCCTTAGGGAGATTCATCCGTGGACGTAGGCACAATGCTGAACCACGTTAAATTTTTATCTCTTCAATTTACCTTTACGCTTTAGAACCCTAATTTCATAACATTATCTTCAAATCAATCGTATTTTGTGCCTAGAAGTAATTTTGGGTACAAACAAGTATTTTACTAGATTTAGGAGTCAAAACGATCAGTTTACTCCAACATTTCACTATTTGTTTTCTTGTTATCTCGGTTTGAATCTCAAGAGTTTAGAAATATTGTGAGAATGGGGATGTTAAAATGAATACAAGATGAACTTTATTAATACGATTATGTAAGAATTGATTCTCAACTACTTATACATATTGAGATCTTAGTTGCATGAACTATGTATGAGCACCATGAGAGAAAACTTGGAGTCCAAGTCTGTTCACACTTCTCTAACGAGTGTATATTTCACATTGACTTCTGATTGGTTGATTATTTAACTGATGACCCCATTACCCTCGATGTTTAGAATCACGGCCCTTATTACATAACTCCCTAAATTAAATCAAAGGTAGAGATTAAAATATGAAATATACACTCGTTAAGGAGTATGCACGAATTCACACTCGCAAACTTGTGTTAATTAAGTGAATTTACTCATTTCAGTAAGATGACTAGATTAACACTTTTTGATAATATAGAAGTGGGTGGCGGCTTAATTGGTTATGTGGAAACTAGCATTTCATCGTGACTCTGTTTGGGTATATAATAGTCGAGTATTAACTTTTTGGGGACAAAATGAAATTCGTTTTTCGATGGGGGGAGGGGCAGGGAAATCCATGGCAAGGTTTGGAAGTTGCCCAACTTGCTGGACTACTATTAGGGGTGAGCATTTTATCTGTCATCCGCGGATTTAACCGGGACCAACCGTACTTGTGCGGATGGATGTCCGGACCGTTCGCTAATGGGTTGGACGTGGATGAGATTTGTGAAATCCAACGAATTATGGATTGGACCCGGATACAACCTTGAAAATCCGTTGGACATCCATACCCGTTAGATTAAGGATATTTATATAATTTTTCGAAAATATATGGATAGTTTTGGAATTTTTATAGTGTTTGCTTGGAGTGTTGTCCGCGGCACTTCTATATTTATATACATATATAAAATGTGTAGGTTCTATAAGAAGTCATCTATATTGGCTTTAGTTTTTCATTATAAATTTTAACTAACACAAGTCCATTGGATTATCTGCACCCAATCCGTTCATCCGTGAATCCATTGGATGTGGATTGGATGCGGATGCCAAATTTGAAAACCGCAGAGAATTGGATTGGATGCGGATGAGGTGAAAATCGGTCCATACCGGCCCATGCTCACCCCTAAGTCTACTATCAAGCTTAAGAATTTTGAAAGTCTGAACCTGAAAGCCCACTCATAACAAAAAAAGAATTAGCTCCAAGCCTCCAGAGTTTAATTTGATTTGTTATTGAACGATTTTTTAGGGACCATGACTTTTTTGAGGGGATCATGATTTTATTAGGCCACCTT
This sequence comes from Papaver bracteatum, assembly GCA_023529315.1. Lineage (NCBI taxonomy): Eukaryota > Viridiplantae > Streptophyta > Magnoliopsida > Ranunculales > Papaveraceae > Papaver > Papaver bracteatum. Next base: position 281,748 of record JAJJWX010002064.1, on the reverse strand, counting down.
CCCTATATTATAAGGGGTGTCCTAAAATGTGGAAATAACTAATTTACCCTTCAATTTAATTTATAACTAACCTAATAACCACACATATATATATATATATATAACCTAACTAAATCATTAACAAAAACTAAATAAAAATCAAAATTATAATACAAGTAATTTTTCACAAACCCATTATTTTTAGAGGGCTCATTTTCTTCTCATCTTCCCTCTTCCTTGTCGTTGACGATTCAATGAAATTTTCACAAATCTATTACTTTTGTTTTGTATTTGGCTGAAAAAATGAGTATTAATCATCAAAATGAGTTGCAAATGGAAGTTGCATAGAGAAGTTCATTTAGGAATTATACGAAAAACTTTGTCGAACTAGCCGAACCTAATGGAAATGATGAACATGAAGAACAATTTGGCTATTTCGCAAAAAGAAAAAAAAAATCATAACCAAACCTTAAGTCGCTGAAAAAAATTCCGAACCGAACTATGGTTCGGTTATGTCGCAAAAAAAAAATCCTAACCGAAAACGTCGCAAATATTTGTTCTTCTTCTCCTCTTCCTTCTTCTTTTCTCAGTTATTTAGTTTTTTTTTTTTTTAAATAATCTTACACTAATCATTAATTATGTTAACCTAATAATTCAACTAACCATTACACTAACTTAATTAAAAAGGGTAAATTTGGTATTAAGATAAATATATGGATAAGGAGCGACTTAATTTTATTTCAAATATCTTTCCCAAAAAAACCAATGTGAACAATTGTATAAGCTCTCTTAACCTTTTAGGGTATTAGAGGCGAGTTTATATATTGAGTTTACTGGACTTGATGTTACAATGGACTCTTTACAAAACAGACTGACTATACATATGGACTATACATGGACCAATTCATATATATGGGATTATATTCTACACCCCCCTCAAGCTGTACACGGTGGTAAACAACGTGAAAGATTGCTACAAAGAAACTTAAACCTGGCAGTTGATAAGCCTTTGGTAAACAAATCAGCAAGTTGATGCTCAGTGGAAATATAACATAATTGCAGATGACCATTTGATATACGCTCCCTAACAAAGTGATAGTGAATTTGAATGTGCTTCGATCTTGAATGTTGAATTGGGTTGATAGCAAGATAAGTGGCACTAATGTTATCACAATATAGAACCGGTGCTTGCCGTAAATAGGAACCCAAATCATGTAGCAAATATTGAATCCAAGTAATTTCAGCAGATGTAGAAGATAGAGCGCGATATTCAGCTTCAGTGCTGCTAGTAGAAACAGTTGGTTTCTTTTTATATCCCCATGAAATAAGATTTTTCCCTAGGAAAATGCAATAACATGTAGTAGAACGAGAAGTATCCGGATCACCTCCCCAATCAGCATCAGAAAAAGCTGTGAGTTGCATAGGATTGTTGCGCCAAAAAGAAATTCCATGGCCAAGTGTGCCTTTCAGATATCGAAGAATGCGCTTCAAGGCCATGAAATGAGACTGAGTTGGTCAATGCATAAATTGACTAACCTGATTGATTGCATAAGTAATGTCAGGTCGTGTCATGTTAAGGTACTGCAATCCTCCCACCAAGCTGCGATATAAGGTAATGTCAGAAAACAAAGCAGCATCAATGGATGATAATTTCGAACGCGGAGAAACAGGAGTAGACACGGGTTTGGAGTCCGAAATATCAACACGCTTCAAAAGACCCAAAGTATATCTATTTTGAGTTAAAACTAAACCATCCTTAGTTCGTGTAGCTTCCAGACCAAGAAAATAATGTAAGTCCCCTAAATCCGTCATAGAGAATTCTTTTTGGAGAGTTGGAAACAGAGTACGAAGCCCAACAGTATCACTCCCAGTGATAATTATATCGTCAACGTATAGCAAAAATATAAGAATGCCACCACTAGACTTTTTAATGAACATGGAATGATCAGAATGTGAAGACGTGAAGCCAATATGTAAGAGAAATGTAGCAAAGCAATGAAACCAAGCACGAGGGGCTTGTTTCAAACCGTAAAGATCCTTATGTAATAACCAAACATGATCAGGATAACGAGGATCCACAAACCCTTGAGGTTGTTCCATATACACTTCTTGATCAAGAGAACCATGAAGAAACGCATTCTCAACGTCTAGTTGCTTGATCGGCAAAGAACAAGATACTGCAATGCTGAGAACAAGACGAACTGTAACTGGCTTGACAACGGGACTAAATGTCTCATCATAATCAATCCCATATTGTTGGTAATAACCTTTAGCAACAAGGCGTGCTTTACGTCTGTCAAGGGAACCATCATATTTTTGCTTCACACGATATACCCATTTATAACCAATAGCATTCATACCAGTACGACGAGGAACCAACGACCAAGTACGATTTCGCAACAGAGCATTAAACTCTTCAAGCATATCTGCCCACCATTCTTTGAATTTAGACGCAGTAGTAAAGCAAGTAGGTTCAGATGGTAGAGAAGAAAACTGAGATGCAAAACACTGCAATACCGGATATCTAGTAGAAAAACAACCCTTAAAGCTTCTGGGTTGAATAGTATGGTCCTTGAGTCGAGTAACCATATGATGAGTATTAGTAGTCGACGTAGGAATATCTTGTACATTAGGCAAGTCCACCATAGAACTACGCGGGGAAGGAGAAACAGGATGAGAATATGTTGAAGAGATCAAATTAGAAGAGAGCGGGACAATATAGGAAGTTGTGAGGATAGTGGAAGATTCTATAGGAGATGATATTGGAGAGGAAGTAGAAGGTGTGTCAGAAAAGGAGAGACGGCGAGGAGTTAATAACGAAGGAGAATTTTCTGGAGATGAGAAAGAAGTTTGTGTGGAAGATAGAGAAGGCGCAGGACTGGAAGAACGCGACAAAACTGAAGTAACACAAGGGTCAGAAGAAGGAAGAGTTTGTGAAGAAGGAGAAGAGGATAAATGTGTGGCAATGACAGAATTTGTCCATGCAAGAAGAGTACCAGTAGACGCATTAGACTTAAGAGAAGAGATAACAGTACCAGCATCACTAGGGTATGGAAAGAGTGACTCATCAAAAATAACGTGACGAGAAATGTAAACTTTGTTGCTCTTGACTTCTAGACATTTATAACCTTTATGTCTATCACTATAACCAATGAAAATACATGGGAGAGTTTTGGGTTGTAACTTATTTTGTCTAAAATGATTCAGAAGGGGATAACAACGACATCCAAAAGCCTTTAAGAAAGTATAATCTGGCAGACGATGATGAATAACAGAATAAGGAGAAGTATTGTTCAAAACCAGAGTTGGAAGGCGATTAATCAAATAGACAGCAGTGGCATAAAATTCATCCAAAAACACTCAGGAAAACCACTTTGAAGCATTAATGCTCTACCAGTTTCAGTGATATGACGAATTTTGCGTTCAGCAAGACGGTTTTGTTGCAGTGTGCTAGGACAAGAAGATTGACTAATGATGCCATGCTCAGTTAAAAAGGATTTTAATGGTTCCGCATACTCAGTGCCACCATCAGTATGCAAGACTCTAATGGTTGTAGAGAATTGATTTTCAACCATAGATTTGAAGTTAAGAAAGCAACGAAAAACTTGTGTTTTGTCAGACAGAAAATATACCCAAGAGAAACGAGAAAATTCATCAACAAACAAAAGAAAATAACGAAAACCAGAATTAGATAAGAATGGTGCAGGACCCCAAAGATCTGAATGTATAGTAGTGCCAATTTTATTAGAATAAGAGGTTCTAGACAAAAAGGGAAGATGGTGATGCTTAGCACCAGCACAACTAGAGCAAATAGAACTAGGAAAAGATTATCTAGAATCTAGATATAAACTGGACTTTAGAGACTGAAAAACTGCGTTGTTGGGATGACCTAAGCGCATATGCCACACTTTTGGACTGGTGCGAATGCCAATGGTAGTTGCAGAGAAGTCTGGAACATAGGAGGACTGAGATGGAGCACTAGAGATGATGGGGTACATTCCAGCTTCATTCTTGATGAAGAGCAGGGATAGTTGATGAACCATGGCTGAAGTCAGAGGCCATAGTACGAGAGGTATATTGAGGTGATGAAGACATGATGAAGAGCAGGCTAAGGTTTTGAAAAAAAAAGTTGAGGCTAGGGTTTTGGAGAGATCGTTCTGGCTCTTGGTACCATGAAAAATTGTATAAGATCTCTTAACCTTTTAGGGTATTAGAGGCGAGTTTATATATTGAGTTTACTGGACTTGATGTTACAATGGACTCTTTACAAAACAGACCGACTATACATATGGACTATACATGGACCAATTCATATATATGGGATTATATTCTACACAATGGTCCAAAAAAAAAAATAGTGGTGCTCAAAAAATGGTTCTTGTTTTTATACTACTTGCAAAACCGCATTTTGTTGTTAGTGTCATAGTACGTGGCCTGTTAGTTCCTCCAAAATGACTTGTTCCCTAAATCTTTGGTAGTCCCAAAACTTATCAGTCGGAAGCTGGAAAAGTTGTATATGCATCAAGAAAGTAAGATATTTAGAAGCAGTATCACATAAAATTCACATACAGAGGATTGCTTACCGATGAAAGAAAACTTGATATATATATATATATATATATATATAGAGAGAGAGAGAGAGAGCCTTTTGTTTCACCTCAAAAATAAATGGTTCTTTTTCCCCATGGTTTACAAACTAGAGATGGTGGGCAGAAGACAACTGAGAAAGTGGTCCAATGAATTACTTAGGTATTCCTCTTGGAAGTAAGTCTAAAAACAGAGTTATTTGGAATGATATCATCACCAGACTTCAAAAGAAGCTTTCAACCTGGAAAAGAAGATATCTTTCGAAGGGCCAAAGGTTAATAATGATTCAGAGTGTTCTCTCTAGCTTACCAATTTACTATCTCACAATGTTTCAAATGCCTGTGCTGGTTTCTAAGGAAATAGAGAAAATTATGAGAAACTTTCTTTGGGGTTCAACTGTTAATTCTAATAAGAGGAGTTGGGTGTCTTGGTCAAGAACTGCTTTGCCAAAAAGTAGAGGTGGTATTGGTATTAAGAAGCTGCAGTTGATGAATAAGGCTTTGCACTCTAAATGGATTTGGAGATATGGCTCCGAGAAGTTTGCTTTATGGCGGAGAATTATAAATCAAAAATTTGGAGGAACGGTGGAGGGTTTTTTTCCTTCTTTGACTAGGAATTCTGTCTATCACAGTGTTTGGGCTCGAATTTTGAAATCTATAGAGTTTGTGAAAGATGGAACAATTTTAAAAATTGGTTCGGGCTTATGTTTGCATTTCTGGGTGGATGTGTGGATTGGGGAATTTCTTCTGAAACAACTCTTTCCTTCTCTTTTTCAGATGGCGAGACAGAAACAAGCTATGGTAAGTGATTTGATCTCTCATGAAGGTGCATGGATTCTAAACTTTTCTAGAACTTTAAATGAGCAGGGGGTGTTGGAGGTGGAAAATTTGTTGCAGATTATTGGTGATCCTTCTCGGCTGTTGAATGATGATTCAAGACAATGGCGCTATGGAGAGGAATTTTCAGTGGCTAATGCTTATGCTGCGCTTGAAACTGATGGTTTGTTGTCTTTCCCTGATAAGCAGCTGTGGAACTCTTATGAGCCCTAAAAGGTTTCTTTTCTTGTCTGGACTCTATGCTTTAGTGGAGCGCCAACCTTTGAATATTTGTACAATGCCGGTTTAGTGCAAGATCCAACTTGTGTCTTCTGTGAAGCTAGTCTAGAAACAAATGAACATTTGTTCTTACACTGTGAGTTTGTTTTTCATATTTGGGCCTATTTTCTTAAGAGCTTCAACATCAATTGGGTTTTAGCGAGAAATGTGAAGTCAAACCTATGGGAATGGGGGATGGGTGCCGAAGAAAATTTAGAAGAAGAAAAAAGAAAATCTGGAGCATCTTGCCTTTTGCTATTTGGTGGTCTGTCTGGAATGAAAGGAATGCAATAGTTCATATTAATGTGAAGAAAGATTTGGATCAGCTAATTAAGGACATTAAATGTTTGATGTTTAATTGGGGTTTGAAGTCCAACATTTTTTCAGGATTCCAGTTGTCCACTTTGCTTTGTAATTGGAATGTAGTGATGCACTGATGGTCTTTGTTTCTTTTGTTATCTTGTGTCACTTCTTTGGTGACATATTAATATTTTAATCAAATTTGCCCTTAAGTCAAAAAAATAAAATAAACAAATATACAAGGATCGTTCATCAACCGCAAACAATCAGCAAAAGTCGTCAAACGACCTAATGAACATGGGTGAACCAAAAGAAAAACTTGTTGGTATGGAATTTCCAAGTAATAAATAAATCATACCAAGCAAATTATGTGACTAAGGACCTGCGACGATCAATTTAATCCAACATCTCACTTTCTATTCTTTTCTTTGTTACTCTCCTTTTGAATATTTAAAGGTATTGACAAAATATATAATAATGACTCATGAGAGTGCTAGAATGAAACAAGGTAAACCTAACAGAGGCTGTGACGAATTAACAAGGTTGCTAATGGGGATGTACCGATATTAATATAGGACAAAAAAGCATTTGTTTTTAGGTTGGTACACCCCCAAACAAAATGGTACCCCATTAACAGTCTTGCGAATTAGTTTGCAACTACTTATATGCAGTGACATGTTCCTTACATGAACCATGCATGCGCACACAAGTAAAAAAAGAAAAACTAGCTGAATGTACTCGTTGAAACACGACAGTTTAATACCTTAAGACGACATGTAAATCGTCACTCAAAAAACCAAATTTAAAATCATTTGCCTTGCACAAAATTTTGCAATCGAAAATAGTGATCTAAATTTGTTGCTCAATTAGTGTTCCAAGCTCACGCTGCATTTGGTGATTAGTTGTCATCGCTTTTTCATGGGACCCTCATTTTAAAGGGTGTTCCTTTATATACCCCTATAAATACGGTGAAGTTATATTTTTTTCCAAATTGATATCGAAGGAAAAATACGGTTTGTGTTTTTATTTTTCTCGGGTATAAATATTTAACAGATTTAATGGGGTAAGTGGATAAGCTTTAGACCGGGTCTTATGATCATGCCTAGCCCCTTCCCAAACACAAAAACCGTGGCCATATGTCTCTCTTCCCTCAAGGCTTTCCTAGTGTGTGGGAAGACTCTGAAGACGGGCAATGGTTAGCCGTTCTCAAAAAGTAAAAAACGGATAGCCATCAACCGTTTCAAAATTAAAAACCATGTAACTTGGTGGAGTCAGGTGGAGTTTTTACATAAAAGACTTGTATCTTAGTTGAAACCGGATAATGATTAACCGTTTTTGGTTAAAAATCAGGTAATTCAATAGAATTTTGGTTAAAAAACGTATGACTTTGAATAAGTGGACCAAACATGTATGACACGTATGACTTTCTACCTAAAACGGATGATTGTTAACCGTCCCACATTTAAATAGGGAATGACCACTTGGGCTAGCCGCTTTCCAAGCTGATGTGAAAAGGTAATTAGGAAGCTTTTGGGAAGAGCCATAAGACCAGGTCTTATGGGTACGCAGATAAAGGGGTATCAATAGTGTTTTTATATGGGTACATAGATAAAGGGGTATCAATAGTGTTTTTAGGGGTATATAAAGGAACACCCATTTTAAATTAAATAAATGTTCTGGATATTAGTTGGCATCGCTTTTAGGTCTTGCACCAAAATTTAACACAAAATTGGTTAAAAAGACCAAAATCAAAATTTCCTGGGTGAAATGGACAGTTAGATTTTGATACTGTTTAAATTGACAATTTTTTTAAAATAGTCAAGATGTAACCAGTTTCATCCTGCCATTTTCAAATACTTTTTCTTATTTTTAATTTACACAGGATGCATCCAATTTCACCCTTGCTATTTTTTAAGTTTAAGCCAGGATGACCAGTTTCATCTTTGCTATTTTTTTTTGTCCATTTCACCCATAAAATTTTTTACTCGTCCATTTGAACCGTGTTTTAATTTTTTTTGGACAGATGACCCATTTCCCGAAAATTTAACCGCAAGTAATCGTTCCAGTTCATAATTAACTAAATAACTAAATTATCCTCATTTGCCCATCAAGTTTTTATCCTTTTTTGTTCCCATGAAAAAAAGATTCCACAGCGTCCACCCGAGGCCATTTTCTATTTGTTTTATTTGTTTCAACTGAAATAAGACAAAAGAAGAAAAGAAAATTAAAAAAGTCAACCTAGTGGTTTCAAATGAAGTCATGCATACATTCGGTAATTTTATTTTATTTTGATCAGAAGAGAAAGATTTATTAGAAAAGTGAGAATGTACAAATACTACCAGAGGTAGAACACACAAGAAAAAATTACATAAAAAATGAACTCCAATTGTGCACCGTGTAGGCGAAGTTCAAATGAACTCTGTTTCCAAAACTGGCTGCCCAAGTTAGCACAATAGTTTTAACATCCAAACATAAATCTTCATCCGTTTTGAAAACATACTTCTCTTCAAAGGTGCGGCAGTTCCTTTCCCTCCACAGAATCCAAACCACAGCTGCCGGTAAGAGCTTCCAAACCATTTTGCCATTTGCAGACAAGTGATTATTCTCGCAGTCCTAGCCAGGTTTATCATTGAGTCTGGAAAGACCCATGCCCATTGGTTCTTCGATTGTAACAAACACCAAATCTTATGAGCTACCTTACAATGTAAAAAAATGTGGTCTTGTGATTCATTACTATCTCCACAAAGGATGCAAGAGCTGTGAATATCCATTCCTTTGAATTGCATCATGTCCTTCGAATTCAACTTCCCATGAATAGCACACCAAAGTAAGAAGTTAACTTTCGGTGGAATACCGGAAATACAGACAAACTCATGAGGAAAATTATCAATTCCTGCATTATTGTTTAACATATCATATAGAGTTTTTACTGAAAATACTCCACTTGAGTGCAAAGGCCATCTTCTGATATCAGCAACCGCATCAAGCATAGGTGGTGTAGAACCTATAATGTGCAGCAGAACTGCAAGAGAGTTTGATTCTACATATGTAAGGATTCTTTTAAAATCTAATTTCCAAGACCCGTCATTTGTAATATGATCAGCAACACTAGCTTTGTGCAGCTTGTCGATTTTGTACAAATTATTGAAGGAGTCCATAAAACAAGAATTTCCGAGCCATCTGTCATGCCAGAAAGAAGTACGAATGCCTGAATGAATGGTAAGAGAATAGTTAGCTGTCACCAGATTACTACTCTCCACAATAGTTCTCCAACACGAAACCCCGTGATTTGATTTTACCATCTTTGGAGACCAATAAGAGAAATCCGAGCCATACTTTTCCACCATAAGAATATACCACAGTTGAGATTTTTCCACCCCGAATCTCCAACTCCATTTGGCAAGAAGTGCTTGATTCATCAATCTAAGATTCATAACCCCCAGTCCTCCTCTTTCTTTCGAAGCCATCACCATCTTCCACTTGACCAAATGAGAACTTTTACTGCCTCGGTTGTTATGCTCCCAAAGAAAATTCCTCATTTTTTTCTCCAAAATATTAATTATAGATATCGGAGCTTTGAAAAGAGAAAAATAATATAAAGGCATTGAAGAAAGAATATGCTTAAGAAGAGCCAGTTTACCACCTTTAGATAACGATATTTTGTTCCAAAAAGATAGCCTAGCGTCAAACTTTTCAATGACCGGGTTCCAGATAGTTTTGCTGTTTGGTTTAGCACCTAAAGGCATTCCCAGATACATGAAAGGAAGAATATCAGTCTTGCAACCAAAATCATCTGCCCACTCCTTTAAGTCCGAAACTTCTCCAATAGCAATTAGCCTTGTTTTGGAAGTGTTAATCTTGAGGCCTGCAATGAATTCAAAACAGTGGAGAATTGAAAACAAATTTGAGAGTTCTTCCTGTTTATTATCCACAAAAATGATAGTGTCATCTGCATAATGTAAATGGTTCACCATCATACCACCTTCCACCATAGAGAAACCATTAAACAATCCCAATGTTGCAGCTTTATCCAAAAACCTAAAAAAACCTTCCATGGCGATGTTGAAAAGCAGAGGTGACATATGACATCCATGCCTAAATCCTCTTGTGCTTTTAAAGAAACCAAAAGAAGACCCATTGATTAACACGGAAAAAGATGCAGTTGAGTAACAATATCTGATCCACTTGCACCATTTTGTGCTAAACCCCATCTTTTTTAACACAAACTCCAGGTAACTCCAGTTTACCCTATCAAAAGCTTTTTCCAGATCAATCTTACAAACAATTCCTTCCTTTCCAGATTTTAATCTAGAGTCTACAAGCTCATTAGCTATTAGAGTACCGTCAAAAATTTGCCTCCCTTCAATATAAGCACACTATACCGGAGAGATCAATTTAGGAATGACCATTTTTAATCTATTTGCCAGAATTTTTGCTACAATCTTATAGAAGCTAGACAGTAAACAAATAGGTCTAGAATCTTTAATAGACTCAATATGATCTTTTTTAGGGACAAGGGTAATAAAAGTGGAGTTATGTTTAACATCAAAAGTACCTATTTCCCAGAATTCTTGAACTGAACCCATAATATCTTGTTTTATGAAATTCCAACATTTTGTGAAGAACATCATTGGATAACCGTCGGGTCCCGGCGCCTTGTCTTGGCCAAGCTCTTTGATAGCCAACAAAACTTCCTCCTCAGTGAAAGACGCATCCAAGATATCAGACTCAATTGTATTAATACTATCAAAATCTATGTCTTCCAGACTCGGTCTTATAATTTCTTCCTCCATGAAAAGATGTTTATAATAGCCCACAATATGATGTTGCAACTTAACTTTATCATCTTCGAGTTTACCATCCACATATAGCTGCCTAATTCTGTTTTGTCTTCTTCTTGCAGTTGCCTTGCTCATAAAAAAATGAGTATTTCTATCACCTTCTGTTAACCAATCTGATTTTGATTTCACCTTCCAGGCCACTTCCTCCATATGTGTAACCTTCTCAAATTCAGCTTTATGAAGTAATTTTTCATTTAGATGCGCAACGGACAACTCCTATTCTTTGGATATGCTATCCAATTTTTGAATCTCAGCAAGCATGTACTTCAGTCTTGATGTAGTACATCCAAAAGTCTCCTTGTTCCACTCTTTTAACTTCTCTTTAAGTGCCTTAAGCTTACACCATAAAATAGTGCTTGGGCTACCTGCAAAATTAAGAGAAGACCACCAATCCTGTAACATATTAATGAAACCATTCTCCAAGAACCACATTATTTCAAATCTAAAAGGGCTAGGTCCCCAGGAGGGATCAGAAATGTCTAGAAGAATTGGGATATGATCTGAGGTAGGCCTAGCTTTGGCTAATTGGGAGACAAATGGGAAATGTGTTTCAAAGGAAGGAGAAAGGAGGAATCTATCTAATCTAGACATAACAGGGTTTGTCTGACCATTAGACCAAGTGTATCTAGCACCCTTAAGTGGAAGATCAATGAGGTTATGAATGGAGATGAATTTGTTGAAACTTTTCATGCTCTTAGAAATTCTGGTACATCCTTTCTTTTCAGCACATTTTGTGATTGTGTTAAAATCACCCCCCAAACACCAAGGGAGATCCCACAATCTGTAACTGTTATCTAATTCTTCCCAAAACAATTTTCTCTCCCGAGGTTTATTTGGACCATACACATTTGTCAGAGCCCACTCAAAATTATCTGATTTGTTTTTGCATAATATTGATAATGTGTAATCCCCTACAAGAGAATCTGACACTTCAATCATATCTTTGTTCCACAGAATTATCATACCACCTGAACTACCCATCGATTGTTGAAAAGTCCAGCCATAACTTGTATTACCACAGATTTGCAAAATGTCATAATCAGTACAGTTCATCATCTTAGTTTCCTGTAGGAGAATGACGGAAGCTTTAGTTAATTGTATCATCTTCTTCACTATGAGTCTTCTGGCAGGAGAACATAGTCCTCTCACATTCCATGAAAGAATTTGTAAACTCATTGATCACCCGAATAACCCACTGCTTTCTTACATCTTCTACTTTTTGTTCCCAAATATCCCACTTGATCCAGCTTAAAACCCAATCTTTTACACTCAGTAACTAGTCTTTTTGGTGTCTTGGAGACCAGAAAAGAGGAGCATGCATCATCAGAAGTATCCGTATTTTTTGGCTCAAAACCAGGTGGATAAATAGGCGTCACACTAGAAGACTCGTTGTCTGTCTCTGCACCGTCTAAAAGAGTGAGTAAGGTGTCTTCCAAACCACCTAACGGTGTTACCTTAACTTTCATCTCATGAATTGAAGTACAAGAAATTCCATCCAGAGAAATTATAGTTTGAACTGCAAAGTCTTTGGAAATTATCTTAGATGAATCTTTGATAATATTTGTTTTAGTTAAAGGACCCTCTAAAGAAATCTTTGTCATTAGGAATTTCTTGGAATGATTAGGCATCCCTTCAAAACTAGATGTTAGAGAAACTCCCAGCTGAAATATTCTGTCTACCTCCTTGAAAACCCATTGAGGAATATTAATTTGCTGATGGTGATTGGAAGTGAGTGTTCTGCTTAAAGTGGTTTGAATGGGCATAGATTTAAGAATAGGAGACGAGAAGGGAAGATTCCGAGTTTGAACAGTAGGTTGATGAACGGGTAAAGTGATTAAAGGGGTAATGGTTCTTGGGATAGGTTGAATGATGGTGTAGAATTTCTGGCTAAAGGTACGGGTGTGTGTAGAAGTGGTTTTATGTCAATATATGGGTATTTCTTTAGGTTGGTTTTCTTTTTGGGTTTTAGATGGATTTGTAGGTTGGTTTACTTGTGGTTTTGAAGGTGTAGGTGTCAAGTTGTCTTCTAAGGTAATCTTAAAAGCCGGAATGATATCTACTTCCATTGCCACCGAGTCCGTCTCCTCACGCTCATATCCCTTTAATTTAGATTTGTCGGACCACACTTTAGATTTAATCAATTGTTTACTCCTTTCCTTCCTTTTCTTTTTCTTTTTTGATTTTTTTGCACACCTGTTTGCTTTGCCATGATTATCCTTCTTAACTTTAGTTTTCAAAACATTTTTCTTATTGAGCCCATCATGCGCCGAGCAATCCGAGGAAATTGTTAGCTTTTGAATAGAATAAGCCAAGTTGCTATCATTGTGTCTTTGACCACCTTTTTCCAGTTCCAAATTATCTTCCCAATCGACCTTCCTTGCTTGCCGGTTTGACTGCATACTCGGCATGTTTCTCAGAATTTCCAGCGACCCTGAATTATTGTTCCGACGGTTAGTTGATGGAGCTTCCGCAATGAAGATGTTTGCCGAATAATTACCAGTCTCTGTTACCAGATTAACTAAACGAGGAACATGATTAATTCCTTTCACGTTTCTAATCTTCATTTTAATTGCCGTAAGATCTTGCAGTCTTAATGATTCCGGATTTATCAACAAAACTTCTCCACAAAACCTCCCAATAGAATGCATAATTTCTGATGACCAATACTGAAATGGAACTCCATATATTTCAACAAAAAAATCCGTAGCATGGTTTGGACTTGTATTCCATAATTGGGTATTCCATCGAAACACTGAGTAGCTCACATTTTGGAAAGTAAACATCCCCTCTAAATGTTCGGCTTTTGAAGCCTCTTGTTCCACATAGAAAACTGCTTGACATGAATTAATAGGAAATAACAGCAAAGGAGTGCTCCTGTTAATCGTAGTTCGAAAAGCTTCGTTAATGTTATCCCATGATGTAACCGGAGTTGGTGCAGAAATCACAAAAGCATATTTCCATTTCCCCAGAATATTGTGTTTATCTTGTTGCTTAATGGTAATAGACATTGGAGTATTATATGATTCTTCCTTAAAGGGTGCAGTAAGACTATCACAATAGAACGGAGATTTATGTTGAATTGATGGCTTTGAAGGAAGGGGAATTGGTTTATGTGAATGCTTGGATGGGGTTGAGTCTGTTTTTACCACTTGAGCATAGGATATACTTTGGATGATTTTAGGGGGCTTATGATATGTGGGATATGTGGTTTTTGATGGGCTAATCTGTAGAATTTCCCCTAGCACAGTTGCAAAAGAAAACCAACCTTCAAAGCAATTTCCAGATGGGATGTAGAAGGAAACCGGATGAGCCTTAGGATTTGGTTTTGATAATAATATGAAGAGGTAAAACCCACCTTGATTAGAGAGTTTATTGATCGTGAACCATATCCTTTCAGATTCATGTTTCCATGAATGTCTGCCTGCATCTCCATTTTTAGCAGCTTCAAAGACTATGTTGTGAAGAATTTTTGCTAATGGTAAAGGGAAAGTTCCTTGGGTTGAACCATTTGGGTAATATTCAATGAGGGTGATTGGGATGTAGGATTTTGATTTTGTTTAGAAAGTTTAAAAAACTTGCGATCAATCTTGACATAACGATTTTCTAAAGACATCCTAAACACTGCGGCAAACTAACTAATCTAAAGGATGTAGGAATCTAATAGAGCAGGATCTAAAATCTAAAGAATCAGGATCTAAAATCTAAAGAATCAGGATCTAAAACTTAATAGGTTGAAACATAATGCAGAGATCGGAGAATGGAGAGGGCATACATACATACATTCGGTAACCACATATCATTCATTTTCATGGAGAGGGCATACATGCATACATTCGGTAATAGTACTCAAATAACATCATTCATTTTCATCTTACTCAACTTCATTTGTTACTTTTCTTGTGAATCAGCACAACTCAGTTCATATTAGAAATTCATGGATGCAGATACAACATGATATAAACACAGAAATTGACCAGCAATTTATACGCAAAATCAGTAAACATTCGTATACCAAACTGACTTGATTAGAGGAATTCTGAAGTGAACACGAATTCATACTGACATTATAAATACCAACTGAAATGAGTAGGTACAAGTTAAAAGTTCAATAGACTACCATTGGTAGTTCAAATGAGAACAATAAACACAACATGCTATCATTGGACTTGCACAGTTCAGGATATAAGCACCGCAGAAGCCAAAAGGTATGATTCCTATCAAGCTGTTAAGACATGTGCAATGACATAGGCTCCTCCAGAATTTATTAGGCTCATGAGTCTCGGACATGAATTTCCTTTCTTTCTTTCTTTTATTCAATTTTCATATACAAAATGTTGGAGAAAATGAGTTTTATTGTTTGGTTTTATAGTCTTGGTGGGAATGGAACTTAGTACCTTTGGGTCTCTAAGAGCTCTTACTCATTTTCATATGAGTGAATGAAATATGACCTTTAGTTCCACACAGGGTATGACCGAAGAGGAGTTCCATTATTTAACTAATCCATTATGGATAGTTAGTAAAACAATGTGGGTGGAACGAGTGGGGAAAAATGTTTTTGCTAAGCCTTGGGCCTCGGGATCAAGCTCATTCTTCGCCGTGGATATGTCAATCAAGACTTACCTTTTTTTTTGGACAAAATTCTTTTTGAATTATTTCGTAAACACTTTGAAAATCAAATTAAATTTTGTCTTGAATATGGGGGGCATATGACCTGAGTGATTTTATTTTCTAACCAAAAATAATTATAACGTTTTATGAGCATAAATGACGATATTATTTCTTACCGTTTTTCGACTATTTTGTGATTGATTTATGTCGACATCATGCAACATAATTTCGCACATTAATGTGCATTGATTTCACCCCTCTCATTTCTACCTATAAAAAGGACTCGACTTCTTCATTTCAATTGGCGTCCAGAAGAGTTACCATCCTCTTCTTTTCATCTCTCTCCCTCGGTGTGGTTTTTACTTTCATTCTGTGCCATTGCTGTTGAGTTTGTAAGAGTGGGAAAGTACTGTAGTGCTAACAGTGCTTGCAACAGGCAGTTTTATCCTGGATACGACTTGACCACAGGGTATAGGCATCACTCATTCTTAAGGCGTACCGGTCAACTATCATGTTAAGGACAACGTGTTTAACACGTGACTCTATCCTTTATTTGTTGTCCATTAAGTGTTTATTTACCTTCCAGAAATTTATTTCTAACATCTTTATATTTTCTTTTAGTGTTTTATTGTTATAGTTGCAACAAACAATAAAACACTAAAGTAAAAATAAACTTAATATAAACACACAAAAATCAAAGAAAAAGATGAGTAATTTAAATGTAAAATTAAAAAACATACACATAAAAACTTAGGAATTTTGTTTTCTACAGGATGGCCATTGTTTATTCAAAAAAGGGGTCCCATCTCCACTTTAATTGATGATTTCTTGTTGGAAAAAGAAAAAAACAACGAAAAGAAATTCTAAGGTTCCTGTAAAGCAATCGGAATGATGAATATTGCCCCAAGGTTCTTTCCGTGGAAGGTTCCTTTCTATGGGGTCAACCCACCTGAGTATCTTATTAATTTTGGCCGTGAGCATTTAGGTAGCAATCACTAGCAATCACATAGAGTCAAAACTCGGGTATGGAATTTTCAGACAGTGAATAAATTCTAGAAAGTACGTCATCTGATTTAGTACTCGGGTTATCAGTTTACTCAAACATCTCATTGCTAGTTCTTAATTTTCGGTTTCGAATCTCAAAGGTTTAACAAGTTTGTGAGAATGGGGATGATATGGTGAAAACAATATGAAATTGATATACTTTGTGCAGAAAGAATAGATTCCCAACTACTTATACACATTGAGACGTCCCTTGCATGAACTATGTATGAGCACACAAGTGAACAAATTTGTGCTAACCGAATGTACTCGTTGTAACACGACAGTTTAATACCTTATTAATACTATATACAGTATATGTATTGACAGTAAAAAACCAAATTCAAAATCTATTACCGTGCGCAAAATTAAATACTATCAGTGATCTAAATTTGTTTTCCAACTAGTGTTCCAAGCTTATGCAACAATTTTGTTTTTAAGCAACCGCCTTCAACAAGGCTAGTTGTCCCCTCTAACAATTGGCAAAATCCAAATTGGAGGAACATACCAGTACATGGTAGAATTGTTTGTTTTGTCCTAGTTCATGTGCTACAGAATTACATATGCGGGGTTGAAAAGTAAACAAACAAGCAACTAAACTAGAAGAGAAAAACTGAATATCCTTAAATATAGCATCCGTTCTAGAATCTCCATTAAACAAGCCAGTAGAAAATTAGTTGACGAGATTCTGAACATTACTTTCTATGATGATATGAGTAATCTTTTGCTCCACAGCTTTCTTCAAGGCTTCCCAAATATCCCTGGCTTCAGCTTCTTCAGCAGACTCTATTTCGAAAACTATAGACGCACAAAAGGAAGCTGTGTTTGAGAAGTCCCTCATCACATAGCCTACACCAGTATTCCCAAAAATATCATTATAAACTCCATCAATGTTATATTTTATCTAGCCAGTAGGTGGGGGCATCCATTTGTCACGGTACCCAACAGAGATAGTATGGGAGATAATGGGACTGAGTTTCCTAATTAATGATATAGCTCTAGCTCTCGTAAGAACAGCAGAGTGGTTTTCTTTAATGGTGACAATTGGTGACTAGTTGGCATCTTTTTATACGGATCCATCATTTTCAACAAATATTTTGGTTATTACGGGGTTTAGGTGTTGTACCACAAATTTGGCCTCGAGTTCCATTTTACAGTTAACGAGATACCCAAGTTACCCTCATTTCGCATTTTCGTCCAAGTTACCCTCATTTCGCATTTTCACCTTTTCAGACGTCTGTAGTCTTTGTTTTGTTTTTTGGGGATTTTAATAAAGTGTCACACTTCCAATTAGGTGTTCAAGAAAATGCCACCGTTTTTTTCAGAGTTTATAAAATGCCACACTCTTGACTTTTTCCATCCAAAAAAACTGTTGACATCAGTTAGTGCATAGGTGGCAGTTACTATCTTAGTAAAAGACATGTACACCCTCAAATCATCTCCCTAAACCAACTGAGTTAAATCAATACAAACTGTAATCATTGTTATGAAATCCCACAGTCAACATTGACAAGAAATGAGTATCAGAGTCAGCCAACTGACTGGTCTAAGTTGGTTCCATTACACGGCCTAATTTGATGTTGCACCATAGTGGTGCTTCACCAAGCCTATGTAGCATCTACATTCACCAGAAGATGTATTCTTGCTGCTCAACTTCTTTTCAACTCGCATGTAGCTTCAGAATCATACCTCTCAAAGATTACTGACCTATTCCTGGCATCACCACCGCAACAAACTATTTCTCTGTAAAGCCACCATTCTCACTCACTGTCACTACCAATAACGCATCGCAACATCATCGCCGTTACAACCACCTGTAAATTATGTTCTTCCACCACTTCACTTCCTTGTCACCTCAACAAAGAAATCCACACTTCTCGTCATACATAAGATACAACACATGTCTCCATCACTTCAACATTATGAGCATCACCTCCACACTATGAGTATCAGCACATCATTTCTACGCCAGTAACTCAAACATTTCAGCTCCAACTTCTCTCCATCACTGCAACAACAGACAAACTTCTCAATTTCAGCTCAAGTACCCATCTCCTTCGACTGCAATAGAAAAATCAATTCAACCATAAAATTCTTCAGTCTCCATCTAAGATTCAAAATCATGTATCAAACCCATGTTCTTCTATGAACAACAGAAATTTCATTAGAAACTCACATCAATTCTTCGTCTCTTGCTCAAACAAATCGAACCAGTTCTTCTCTCTTCTTCCAATTCTAAAACCCCACATGGCAATTCAATCTACAAAAACTCAATCCTTCACAAATTCTCGATCTGAAACTTCACAATTCACACAGCTCCAACAAACAAACAAATGAATTTCAATTATAGATTTTCTTATAAAAAAATAGAAATCACAATTAATTAATGTAACCATTACACGAAATCATGAAACCCCTCTTTCTGATTTTACAACCTTCCGATTAAACCCCTAATGTAATAAACCCTAACAGCATCTTCCCCATTATTCCAAAAACAATCTGATTAGGAACCTCTATACCACTTTCCCAAAGAAATTGAAGAAATCAGTGAAAGAGAAACAATTAATGGTTATTTTGCTGGAGGTCGTGACTGTAAGAAGAAGAAGAAAAACAGGGAAAGTGAGGCGAGAGAGTAAAGCAGAGAAGAAGAACTGAAGAAGAAAAGGGAAAGAGAAGCGGAGCGTCTCTTAGTTTAGGTTAGGTTATAATAGACGGCTGGGATTAATTATTTTCATCAGATCAATGGTTAATAATATAACCGGTTTTCGATCATTTCGACTCGGTCGGTCGATTGGAGGGAGCATTTGTGCAACCCTAGTTGTTAGGAAACTGAGAAGGTTAGTTTGGTAATAATGCCACATGTTTTAGACTTTTTCAACAACAGTTGACTAATTAAGTGGGCCTTAACAGAAAACTTAACGTTCATGGCATTTTATAAATTCTCAAAAAAACGGTGGCATTTTCTTGAACACCTAATTGGAAGTGTGGCACTTTATAAAAATCCCCTTGTTTTTTTTTATGAGTAGAATGTGGAAATTTATGAGGAACCCAAGTTTGGTTCCTCTTTCTTCCAAAAACCCTTCATTAAGATTGTATATATATGTAACCCAAATTACAAAATGTACGGTTAAGATTAATCGTTTTAGATTGAATTTGAATTTTCATATTTTATACTAGACCAAATTAACTTTTTTAAATTACGCGAAATAAAAGTATAAATAATTTCAGTTACCGTCGGTCAACAAACTTAGGCATTGGAGTTTTTTTAGGGCTTTTTTTTGGGAGGCAGTTTCTCATTTTCTCTTTCCTTTTATAGAGTTATCATCAAACTTTTATTCACCTCCGTAAAATCACTTTTGTTACTTATCTTCGTTTGATAAGGAGTTCGACGGGTTTCTCAAACTAATATCTTTTTTTTAGGTTAAATTATCTTCACCTCTTTATATAAGGGTTTGGGCTTGGCAACGAGTTGGTGGAACTTGATAGCCAGGTAAACAATTTTTTCGTGATTAATGATTATATGAGTTTGATGAATCAGTTTAGTTGTATTCAGATTTTGTTTTTTTATGCGTTTTAGGGTTTGTATTTTGATCACGGATAGCATCTTGTTATTACTAAGCGTTACTTTTAATCCAGTGATAATTGCAGTTATCACATGTGATAATTATTGTTATCACATGCCCGTGAATTCTATAATGTTCACGGATGAAGCTTTTTAGGATTGAGCTGATATTTTTCACTTTTTACCAGGTAATGGAGGTGAGTGTTGAAGTCATTATTAACGTTGAAGAGGATTCATTATCGTCATCCCTTCCCAAACAAAGGAACAACAAATTCATTAAAACTCTGAGAACTCGTTAAAACACCCTACTTCAGAATCATCAAATCCATTTCAGAGGTCATCCTTCTTTCTTCATCTTCCCACAATCCCACGCATAGAAAATCCAAAGCTAGACCTGTCTAAGGAATGACATCATTAATGTTAGAATAACATATTGATTTGATGGGACCTAGAAAGAAAACGATGCAAAAACATAGCATCCAGTGTGGCAAATCAACAAAATTGTGCATTTTCAAGCGTTAGACGACCGAGAGGGCGAATAGATCAGGAAAATGAGACAATGATGTTCTGGATTTCTGATGCTGGTTGCGACTTAAGAAGGAATATGATACCATGTACATTTTAGATGATTTCCTTTTCATGCATTCTCTGGGTTTTCATTTTTGTGGCTAGTACTTGATTGCAATTATTATTATTTTAGGAATATCAACAGTGATCCATAATGATGGAGTTCATACCACGACTAACGCTACTTCGTGGAAATTTGATTTAAGATTTATTTCACCGGTGAATTACGGTATTTCATTTTGCATATATGAAGCGACCAGCTTAGTGTTGATAGTATGCGCAATAATAAAAAAAAGACGTTTCAGTACTCATATGTACTGCTAGTTCTTCATTTACATTTCCCTCACTGAAATAACGTTTTTAAGACCACAATATTACATGTTAAAGTATGTCGGAGGTGAAAGATCAAACTTTCACTTTCATTTCACGTGAAAATTTCAACTATCACCTAATATGTAGGGGAAAACCAGATTATCATCCATCTCTAAGGTGAAAAATTAAATTGTTTTCATTGTTATAATGTGAAATCTCCAATTATCCGGGATTCCCGGCTGAAAAATCAAATTATCATTCATTTCCAAAGCTATCTTCTCACTTCTCTCTCCTAAGAAAAAAAAAAAGAAAAAAACTCTAGAGCTTCTTCATCTTCTTGCTCAGATTTAGTCCTTTTGGGCTAGATCTGAGCAAGGATTTTCTGTTTTTATGAATAAAAGTAGAGTAATTTGTAGTTTTAGGTTTTGTTTTTGTTATTTTTGGTGTCTATGGACACATTTCTTCGCTATTTGGGCGATATTCTCTTCGTCTTTGGGACGATTTTCTCTTCGCTCTAATAGCGATTCTCTCAAATCTCCATGGTGTTTTTTGGCTTGCTATTCTCGATTCATCAAGAACATCAATGATTCTGCTCGGATTCGCTTTGGATTCATCTTCAACAAGAGGGATTTAGGGCATCCGGATTCGTTTGGATCTACAAGATTTTGGGCAAATTACTCTATTTTATTTGGAGCATCTCTTATTGAAGAAGAAGATAATTATTTCAAATGGTCGGATTTGATTCCGGTTCACACCATCTTTCGTCAATACTACTGGTACAAAAATTGGATATCTTTGCGATGCATGGCTTTTTCTCTTCGCGATGTATTTGCAATTGGTGTCATCATTTGTATTTTGGTTTTGATTATCTTGTATTTTGGTGTTTTTGATAATCTTGTAAGCAATCATGTAATCACTATTTTGGTTTGAATGAATTGAAATGTGATTTTCCAAAAAAAAAAAAAAAAACATTTCCAAAGCCATAAGAACCAATGTGCGGCGTTACGTCAAGGGTGATAACTGGTTTTGTGATATGGAAAAAAACTTGGAAAAGAAAATGAGGTAAGATACGAGATTGTGCAAGTTCTAGAAAAAAGATGAATTTTCACCGGCATCAATGGGTGATAAATGAATTTTACCGGCAACGGTGGTGATAACAACGTGTCTTTCGGAGGTGGATTTTTTTTTTAGGTATTTGAATAGAAAACAAACAAAACGAGATACTATGGTTGGGATATAACGTTATTTTAGGGTGTGATTCACGATAGTCGAACAGATATCTAAGTCAAGTCAAACAGATATCTAAAGGCGTTTTTCAAGGGATAGCATATGCCTTATAACGTTATTTTTGAATAATCATCGGAGAAATAGAATTAGTTTCCTCATTTAAGTTTAAGGTTATTTTTATGGGGAGGGATCCCCTTACATTTTTATTATCATATTATCTCACACGTTGGACCACATTTTTACGAAGAAAACCAAATCGTAACGGATTTTAAGCTAATATTTCGGGGATATGTTATTATTACATAGCTCTACATTCCTACCAAAAATGAACATATTCCGAAACGTATAACACCACCATCTACTACTTTGAAAATGAACAATTGAAAATCAACAGATTTTTGGGCGTCGAAATTAACACCGGTAGATTGTGAGGTTTTATATTTCGGAATGTGTTCATTTTTGATAGGCATATAAAACTTGGTAAGAGGAACATATCCTGAAAAAATTAACTTGAAATTCGTTACGGTTTTGTTTTTATTCATGAAAATAACGTCCAACGTGTGAGATAGTATAACAATAATAGTGTGAAGGGATCTTTCCTCTATTTTTATAATCAAATATTATTATTATTAATTATGGGTTGTATATATGCAAAATCTTATTGGTGGGTTTTTAATATAAACAATTAATGAATTGTGCTACACATATTTTTCCCCGATAACTATTCCATCTATGGATAAATGCGGCCAGAGTTGGCGAAATTGAAGTCTTTTCAGTAGTAAGCACCCTAAACTGAAAAAACTAAGAAAATATAAATGCATTATTGCCCGGTTGTAGTAGTAGTACGATGAGCAAATTCAAAATCACTAGCTTAAAATAAGACGCACAAGTCAATTACTTGATAAGATCAAGTACGTCAATTGCAGGACCTTGCTCTTTGCCATGAGAAAATGCTTTTTGTAAAAAGAACAATAATCCACAGACTTTAATACTTTTTGCATAATCAATTAACTTAAATATAATGTAAAAAGGCTATTTCAGTCATTGTTAATTGGTTTTGAATTAAATACTCGCAGATTTTAATATTTTCCCAGATGCATTTTGGGTTCACAAAATCCACTTTTTTTTTTTTTAAACAGAAAGGACCACATTACGGATTCTTTTGTCTTGTATTATACGAAGAGAAAATAGTTTATTAAAAGAACCCTCTCATTGATAAGGGTGTTAGTAAAAAATAAATACTATCATCATTTTTTTTATTTTTTATTTTAGTCACTTTTTTATGTTGGGAACATAGGACCAATGAGATTCTGAGCCAGTGACGGAGTCAGAAATATTTTATAAAGGGACGAATTAATAAAAACTTAAATTCAGGGTGCTAATTAGGAAAATTTTCTCCTTAATAATAAATTTTTAAGGGATTTCTATTGAATTAATCAAAAACAAGGGGGCGGGGGCCACCCTTGAGCTACACTTAGCTCCGTCCCTGTTCTTTTTTTTTTTTTTTTTTTTTTTCAATCAACAAATCTCAATTCATTCAAATTAAAATAGTGATTATATGTTCGCTTACGAGATTAACAAAAACATCAAGATAATCAAAACCCTAATACAAATAAGGATATAAACTACAAGTAGATCGCGAAGAGAAAGAGCGATAAACCGCAGAGATACCCAATTTTTGATTATGTAGAAGGGAAAGATGATGGTATAATCCGGAAATAATTCCGACCATTTGATTTGATTGTATTCTTCTATGATAAGAGATGCTCCTGAAAGGAAGGAGTGTTGAATCGTTGATGTTTTGAATCGAAAGAAGCAAGCCACGAACCAGCCATCAAAGATTGAAGAACTCACCCCACAACGACGAAGAAAAATAGCCCCAAAACGGCGAAGAAACATGTCAAAAGACACAAAAAATGATGCATATACATCTTATTCGATAACTATTACCTAAAACTAGAAAAGAAATCATTGCTCAGATCTGATCTTTTTAGACCAAATCTGAGCAAGAAAGATGAAACAACTCTTGGGTTTTTTTTTTCTTTCTTTTTTTGAGAAGGGAGGAGAAAAGGAAGAAGATTAGCTCCGTCCCTGTTCTGAGCCACTGTGAAGATGAGGTTACAAAATAGTGTCACAAAAAATTCCACATGAAAAATACAAAGAATTCAATATTTTCAAAGCAGCATAGAGGACTGTTTCTCACTTGACCAAAATATGATCACCACTGAATGATACCTTAATATCAAAGAGATGATGGAAACCTCTCTTTTCCTAATTTGTTACAAATAAAGCGGTCCATGTAATTTCGCTATAATGAAAATACCCGATATGAACATTATGAACTAGTGATCACTAGCAATCACCCAGAGTCACCAAATTATGGAGACACTCCCGTATATGGAATTTTCACGGTGTCAATTTACTCCAGCATCTCACCTTTTTTTTTTTTTTTTGGTATTTGTTACTCTGCTTTGGACTCTTTACAGGCTCAAAAAGAATTTGCTGGGATTGAGAATGCCAGAACGAAACAAGACGAACAAACACTGCGTGCGCTGCATCGAATTGGTTAATTCGCAACTATTTGTACTCATTGAGATGTACGTTACATGAACTATGTGTGAGAACACGAGCGAAAAACATTTTTGTAAATCGAAGCGCACGAGACTCTCGACTTGCATAAATTTTGGACCCTCTAGGGTCCTATTCCCGAAGTCTAACTGCAAAAACACTTTTGTTCTTAGAGCAACCACAGTCATGGACCATCGACCAAATTTGGGGAGAAAACGCAGACACTACGGAGCGAGTAAAGAGAAAATACCAGAGTAAAGAGTAAAAACCAAACCAAATTTGATCTTTGGTTTAGTCTTTGATCGGGCGTAGATTGGGGTTACGCCTGATGGGGCGTAGATTGAAGTTACGCCCGAAGACAAAAAATAAAATTGGGCGCAAAATACAGTTACGCCTGATTGGGGCGTAACTCAAAATTACACCCGTAGAAAAAATAAAATAAAATAAATGAAAGTTGAAAATGGGGCGGAACTTATGAGTTCCGCCCCCAAAAAAAAAAAAAAAAATTAATGGGGCGCAAGTATTAGTTGCGCCCCATTCAGGCGCAATCCTAAGTTGCGTCTGATCAAATTTGGTTTTCCCACCCGTAGCGTCGCACACGGAGTAAACCCAAAATTTTCAAATTTTTTTGCTCTTTGATCTTTGGTTATAGTCGTATGACTACAGTTGCTCTTAATGTGTATGAACCTATTTAGTCCTACAAATCCTGATTTATGGGGATTTTTATGTATAGGAATAATGGACACGGCTACTAGATATTTCAGTACACTGTAGTACCTAGTAGTCAAGAGTGGGGCTCGGAGAAAGTTAGTGCTAAAATAATATTCACCCCGTTCCACTATTAGTTATAAAGTAGGTAACTAATAATGGGATGGAGATAGTAGATCAATCAATGATCTTATACTACTTAGCCAAACCGTGGACTTCATAGGGAGTGATCCAAGTTCCAACAATAATTATTGAGAAAATTAATAAGAATATCGAAGCATGAGAAAGCGTGTGTTGACAATGGGCATGCTTTCGTCCCCTTTTCTTTTGATACTTTTGGTTATTTGGTTCCAGAAGCAGTTGGACTACTCAAGAGGATCCAGAAAGTCATGCACATCAATGTTATGACTCCTGGTTCACGAGATTTTATTTTTAATATGATAAGTTTTACTATTCAAAAAGGGTTAGCGGCACAGCTTGTTGCTCGCTTGCTTACTATGAACTTCTTACCTAATTTCTTGATGTTGAATAACAATAAGGGTTTTTTTTTTTTTTGGTTGGTAAAGAATGTTATGTTAATGTTAGTTTGTTAATGTTTGAGCGGAGACTCGAACCGCTGACCTCTTACTTGAGAGTCAGGCTCCTGGCCAACTGGGCTAACACCAGATGGTTGGTTATTTGGTTTTTACTACTTACATTTTGTCCAATCTTAGTGTTTGGTCTAACATTTGTCCAACTTAGAGTTTAGTACTTGGAAATAACGTTGACTTTGATTGACCCGGTTAAATGTGGATTTCTGTTTATAAATTATTAAAAGAATAAAATTAATAAAAATAAAATAAAAACAAAGTGAAATTATTTTACCAAGTTACTATTATAACCTTCAGTTTGTTAATCTTTTACATAACCCATCTTCTCATCCTTCTCCAACCGCCTCAGCGTCAACACCTAATCACTTACTTTCTCTGTCTCTATTTGACGAACCTCTTTACCAAAATCCAAAACTCAAACCACCATTTTCGTCCTCTATTATACGAATTTGTATTTTAATCCCCCTTTGGCATATTTACTAAATGTCGTAGTCGTCTATAAGAATTTATTCATCTCGATCTAACTTCCCACGGTAATATAACCCTACCACCACCAATAAATTTAAACCTAATTACACTTATTAATTTTTGATTCGACAAATTTCACCCTTTGGGGAGTTTCTATCTCAGAAGATCTTGATGGGATTATGAGAAATTTGTTGAATCAAAATTTAAGAAGTTTGTGTGATTATGGTGTTTTTCTTTTTCACTTGGATAATCACGAAACAGAAACGTGAATCTTAGGTTAAGTCGCTTCCTTAACATAATTGATTTTCTTGATTGAATCAAAATTTGGGGTTTTTGATTTAGGGTTTATTTTTCATCTGTAGATTTAGAAGTTGGGTTTATGAATTAAAGAAAAATTAGGAAGTTTTCTTAAATCGTGCCATTCTTGAATTTGGGTTTTTGATTCTGGGAGATGCTATATCGTTATGTTTGATTGCGTCTAATTGAATTGTAATTGAGGTCGATTTATGGTATTGATTTGTTAAAACTTATAATTGCATATGTGGAAGGTTTATAATCCAGTTTCGATTACAATTTTTGATTGAATCAAACTTTCGTCTTGATTTGGTTGTGTAATTTGCAGATCTTGATATGATTTACTAAAGAAAAAGATGAAGTATTAACAATAGCAGTTGTGTCGTGTTCTTCTTCACCTATGGGGGTTTCAATTCTAACATGTGCAGGTGAAAAAAGCAGAGTAGAAAGTTAAAGAACTTTTATTAGGGACAATAGCTAATTGGTGTTCACTTCAGGGGGTAGGGGTACCCTTGTAAACTCACTGTAATTTATTTTACAAAATTCATTAAATTTGGTCATAGACAGTCAACGATGGTCAACGTCATTTCCAAGTACTAAACTCTAAGTGGGACAAATGTTATACTAAACACTAATGTTGGACAAAATATTGGTACTAAAAACCAAATAACCCTAACAATAATTGTTGGAGCTAGCTTATTGGACACGACTTTGTGGGAGAGTCCAAACTAATAATAATTATTGAGAAAATTAATAAGAATAATTGTTGGAGCTAGTTTATATAGGACACGGCTTTGTGGGAGAGTCCAAAGTGTGTGGAACTCCAAAACCGTGTGTAACCTATATACCTTAGAAGCTTGGTCGGTGGTATAAGAGTTTGATAACCCTTAATTTGTTTACTTGATCCTAAATTCTAGGAACTTTTGTAAGCAAGTTATGAAACCCTAGTCATGTAGGTTAAGTATAAAACCTAGAAAATTATTGAAGATGTAACAATAAAACACTAAAGACTAAAGAAGATGTTAGCAGTGGCGAAGCCAGAGATTTGGAAAGGGGGGGGGTTAAAATTTAGTTGCCGAACAATGAGTTTGATGCGGCGGCAGGCCGCAAAATTTTTTTTAGGCGATTTAGCACCTAAGCAACAAAATCTTTCCTCGTTTAGGCCTTGATGACTAGTTTGGTTAGACATTTAGGACGCTGGACTTGTACAGCTGGGCGCTTAGTCTATTAACAGACTTGGTGGACTAATTTTTTTTTTTTCAAAACTAAAGGGTAATTTACATACATGGATGGGTTTCATCAGAAAAAGGTGTGTGTGGGGGGGGGCCATGGATGTTAGAAATAAGGGGGTTTTTGTGTCCCCCTCAAAATAAATAGCTATTTCGCGTTTCCCCCTTTTAAATCACTAATATGTAAAACCACCTCTCAGTTATAACAGCCGTTATAACCCTCTTAGTTGTGCACGTGTAGCTCACTTGTGGGTAAATTATTTTTAAGATTCCTAAAAATGACACTGCTATCTATTACTATTTATAAAGAAAACCCCCTTAGTCACTGTTAAACTACAGTAACTGAAATTGCAAAAATTAAAAATCTGAAATTGCACCCATTTTTATACCGTATTTGCTTTTCATAGAAAAATTATTTGAGGATATTATGGTAGATTAAACCTAAATATATAAACAAGGATGGTTATGAAGGGGAGAAAGGTGTGCTCCCGCATAAGACGTCCCATTTGTGAAGGCATATTTTTATGCAATGTTCAGTATTGGGCCCAATTCACTATCTTTTTCATTTCTGATGGAAAGTTCGCAACTTCCTAATACTTTTGACCATACTTTCTTCTTAAATTGTGCGACACAAATTATTTCGCTTTGATGTTATTAAGTAGATTTTATTTATGTGTGAAAAAAAAAATGGATAAAAAAACGTTCCAATCTCTTTCGCACAAGGTCATCGAAACTTCAGAGACGACCCTGTATACAAACTTTACTTTTGCAAGTGACGGGGAAAGAATACAAACTTTACTTTTGCAAGTGACGGGGAAAGAATAAAGAGCAATATGGGGAAGTACGCCACGTGGGATCCTCTTGCATTAATCCAAAGACCAAAGCTTTCTCCTCTAATTTAAATTGGCACCGACCAGCATTACCCTTTTGGGCACGTGCAAAGCACGCGCGTTACATTCTTGTTAGATTAAAAGACAGAGAGAGAGTTATCTCACTTGCAGAATTTCTTCTTCTTCATCTTTATCTTCTTTGGTCGGGGAAATTCATGGTTCCGTCGTGGCCCACTCTTTACCCCCATTCTTTTTACCCACTTATGTGTCATGCAGTCATCAGTTAAATCCAATAATAATGAGACCCTTGCTAATTTCAATCTAAAGGATTAAAGACTAAAGCCCCGTTTGGGATTGCTTTTTCTTTTTCTTATAAAAGCACTTTGTAACCAACTTGTAACAAATTTTTTAGGAAAATAGTGTTTGGAAAGCGTTTTTCAAAGCGCTTTTCTCCAAAAACACTTCTGTTTTAAGCCAACTTTTAAAAACTACCCAAGAGTAGCTTTTAAAAGCAATAAAAGCAGAAGTTGTGGACCCACTTAATTTTAATTAATAGATTCTCTATTTTAACCTTGTTATTATATTAAAAAGACAAAATCTACCCTTAAATATTTATTTAGCTGGTCATCCCCGTTCCATAGTGGTTTCATGCGTTCCGGGAGGTCCCAGGTTCGAGCCCCAATGACGTAATATTTCAGAAATTAACATGGTAAGTAGAGTTAGTTTACCCCCCTTGTGAATCTCAGCCTCCCATCTGCTTCGGCTCCCTTGGCTAGGTTACCCATGAGGCTCGCTGGCAGTCTAGCACAACAACATGTTCAATTAATGTAGTAGTACGTTGTTGGAGCTTAGCTTGTTAGGCTTCCAACTAGTTCATGTAATACTCTTTATCCAATAATTATATATTAATTAATATATAATAATAATAGTATTTAAAGATAAAAATTAAAATAAAATTTAACAATTAAATGATTAAAATATGAATAAGAATATTATTATTTTTTATCTTTATATAAATAATATACAAAATAAATAAAAATATTTTATTATTTATAGATGTAATTTAAAAAGAATTTTTGAACCATGTCTATTTTCGTCATTAGCCACATCATAAGCACTTCAACATGATAATTTACCAAACATAATTTACAGTTCGTTGGTTCCACAACACTTTATATATTACTAGCCCTTAACCCGTGCCGTAACGGCACGGGCCATGATGTTGGTTCATTTTTAATATATCGTACAATTTGTGTCCCGAATACTTATCAACTCCTTATGATTTAATATGTGTTTGTTATAAAAATAGTTGGGATTTTCCTCTCTTTTTTTCTTTGTTTTTTCCTTTAATATTTTACCGCCGGAGATTTGCTCAAATGAAAGAAATATAATGTTAACTTCCATACATTTTTTTTTATATAGGTTCATTGCTTATAATGAGATAATGCTCTACATGGACATGGAAGTTTAAATATTTTTTGAAAATATGTCGTCAGCAGTGCTCATCTCAGTGAAATCAACTAATCAATATGGTCCATAAAAGTTTCCACATGCTCCTATTTCACTCAAGCTGACTCATCTATCATGGTCATGTTGTCGATCCTCCAAATTGGCAGAGAATAATTTTTTTTTGCATCGAACGAATGATACAAACTATCCAATGTGACATGATTTTCCTGTAATTTTTCAACACCCATTAGATGACAATGTTTAAAATGTGTACCCATTACCTTTTCGAAGGGATTGTATATATGCAAACATCTGCCATTAAATCTTCAACAAAGTATTGTGCCCAGCAATTCTTCTTGATGAAGGCTTTGGTAACTTCAAAAGTCTTGGACATTTTTTCACTTCCGTATGTTCCTACCTTCACTTGGAATACAATCTGGCGACACATTACCTCATAAAGAACCTTGAACACATATTGTACTCCCTGATCCTATTTCAAATTAATAGGTTGTCAATAGATCCTTTACCAAAAGTTGACATATTCTACGTTGAATATTTATAAAAAAAAATTTATGGTATTGTGGATCGTTGCTTTCTAATATTTTAGTTTTCAAAATTGTCCTCTTCAAGTCCCACGACTTTCTAAGTGCATATATCTTGTTTGTTTTTAACATTTTAGTTAGCCATATTATATTTGTTACTAACTTTAAAATTGATGTTATCTTCTACTGTGAACTTTACGTGATTTCAGAATCAAAATAGTTATACCTCTTTAATTCGTATTAATTAATCCGTTGTATATCCCAACAATTCTTCTACAACAATTCGTTTCTTTTGTCATTTCCGGACCATAAGTAGCCATTATTGTCAAACGCAATCTGTCTAATTTTTGTTGATGTTATGCATTTGCAATGTTCATTTTTTCTTAAATAAATAGATTGTGGAAAAAAATAAAGAACATAAGTATTACATCGTGTCTAAGTTACTATATCCAAAATACTCCGGACACTGCTTCTGGTGCCTTGTTTCCTCAAATTCCACATTGCATTCTAGACAGTACATGCAACACCAATCATTTGCGAAGTGAGCTATTTTCACAACTGTGGTCAATGTATCCCTTGCCTGTAATAATAATAACAACACGTCAATTTTTTCAAGGAATCCAGTTATAAATGGTATGAATATAATAGATTTGAATTGTACCTCAATCTTAGATATCACCTTCTTCTCACATAACATAACAATTGAGGAAGGAAAAATCTTGACCACTCTTTACATAGGCAGAGTTAGCCAAACTATGTTTTGCAATTGTCTTATGTGAAAAATATTATTAATCCATATTTCAGTCAGCTCTTATCGAAGCCGATCTAATTAGTCCTATAGAATGTTAATCTTAAATTTTTGACCTTATCTCTTGACCAAATTATCGAAGTATTCGCAGTCATGTCCTGATTTGTGTGATCTACCAATCTGTGTCTACTCTACCTTCTAACCCAATGAATGAAACCTATACATATTTATCCGTAATTTGATATTGTTTATTTGTCATCAGGATGTCGCATGATTTGAGAATGTAAAATATAAAAAATATTCTATAAACATCGGAGGAGAAATTTAGATTTATGATTTAGAGTTTTTTATGATGATTTTGATGAAAAAACATAATTTTCAAACAAATATTTTAGAATGCAAATACATTTTCCCAGTCAATAAGGTTTTATATCGGAATTGAGTGAAAGTTGTTGTCTTTGTAGGTAGTTGTCGCGAAACAACTCGACATTGATGGTCTTTCAGGAAAAAGAATGTAATAGTACTTGAGAGAGCGATAATGTTCTCTTACGCGGGTACACCAATTGCCTTTATATAATACGAGTGATCGAACAATCATGATCATATTGTCTTATACGTTCTGGTATCATATTCGAAATATTTTGTTTTTGTCCTTATCAATCGTGCTAAAAAAAACCAACTACATCCTTCACAATACAATGTTGCATGTTTTGTGAAGATTTTTTTTTTATTTGGTCAATAAAACTCACTAAAAAGCAAAAACAATTATTATACACTACTATTACCAACACCCACCACCATAAAAACCATCCACCGCCACTATTTCTTCCACCAATAGTAATGTTACCGCCTCCACCATTCACAAACACCCGCCACCGCTTATACTAACCCTACTTCCACTATCACCATTAGAATTAATATAGTTTTTAGTAAAATTATTTATTAATAAAATTATGTATTTATGTTAGATTATTAAAGGGACATTTATAATCATTATGAACAATCAATGAGACACTAATTAATAAAACGTTTAAATATGGTTAAGTTGAACAAACCCCAGCGGTAAATTTATCTTTTCCAAGGACAAATCCTGACCACTCTTTACATAAACAAATTGATAATAAATAATTTCATATGTTCTGATCTTGATTCGTGTCGTTCGTTTAGTTATTACATAACATGACAATTGATTGCACCAATTTTTTTAAATGGACATGTGTTTTATCGAGTTTATTTTAGCATTAGAATGATCAACCACGTTTTATACTTTATAATATAACGTTAGACAGTTTGTGGCGTTACAAAATTAAAATAATATGTTTTTGTTCACCAATACCCGCCAATGAATCCACTTTTATTTATCCACCACCACCTAAGAGTTGACTAACCTGGCTCTAACCCCTTAAATTTTTAATAACTACATAATTTTTTTAGTTTATTTTATAAATAGTACTTTGTCCATATATATTTATGGTTTTGTCCACCAAAGTTTACATGTCTTAAAAAAAATAGGCCTCCTCAATGTCAATTTTTGACTCCACCACTGCCACCATCACTGCCGCCCATCCCATGTAGGTTGTTGGACACAATTCTAATTTTCAATCAAAAATGCCATGTATGAGGTTTAGATTGAACAAAAATTCTTCAATTGATTAGTTTTATTATTATTTTTCCGTGTATATATTCTTTTTTTGTATTGCAATCAATTTTATTTTAACATTAAAAAATCATGATTTATACGATATAGTACCAAAGATAACAGGGGTACCATTTGGGTGATTCAACTACGATCATGAAAATATTGTCTTGTATGATATCATCCCTGAAATATATGGTACTTTCCTTTATCAAAAGTGTTAAAAACAACCAACCACATCTTCCACACTACGATGTTATCGATGTTGTAACGACAACATAATTAATATTGTCCATCACTACTCACCATCATTCACCGTCACTACTTATTCCACCGCAACCCAGGGGAGGAGCCAAGATTTTGAGGAGAGAGAGAGAAAAAATTCTTAGCAAGTTGGATACATGTGAAAAATGAACTTTGTATCCCATTTTGCGATAAAAGAACAAAAATAAATATAATTGTGCTTGGCTCCGCCCTTAACCACCACTAATCTTTCGGCCTCCACCTCTTCTACTACTCATTGTCGCAGAAAATGTCTATTGATATTATTTATCAAAATTACTTATTAATAGAAATAAATATTATAATTAATTAAGAAAACATTTATAATTAAAAAATGATTAGTCATTTATTATGAGCAATTAGTGAAACACTAATTAATAAAACACTTTATAATGAATATATTATTTATTATGTGCAATTCTTGAAACACTAATTAATAAAACAATTATGATATTTAAGTTGAACAAACCACCACTGTTGATTTATATTTTCTATCAATTACAACAAAGGTGGAACACTGGTTAGATGCCACTCTTATGACACAATAGGTCATGAGGTCGAACCTCCCCGTTATAATTTTTGAAATTCCATATCTTGATTTGAGTATTCATTTTTCATTCATAATATTAGAATTAACGCCACACGTGCGAGTTGTAGGGGGTGGTCAGGAGAACCACAACCCTTGATTTATCTTCTCTCTAGATAAATCTGGACCATCACTTACATAGGCAAACTTAGCCTAGCTTTTTTTTGTATCTTAGATAGTTTACCAAACGTCTGACTATTTTATTTTTAAAGCATAACACAGTAACGCACAACACAGCACAACAGAAAAACACTTTTGTAAAACTCATAATAATACCAAATTAGATTTAAGAACAGTGTCACCTAATAAGGTAGGGAGTGGGGAAAGAGCAGCAGCTTCGCCAAAAAAAGGAAATAGCGAAATTATTTTGGGAAATAGTCGGTCGAAGATGAAAGACGTGGCTGAAAACGGAAATGCTAAAATTACCGAGATTGTCCCTATAAAATATCTGGACTGAAATAAAAAGCTGGCCCCCTTTAACACTTTCTAATCCCAATGTAAAGAGGCGCTCCCGAAACAGCCCGATCCCCTCTCGAGATGTTTTCTCCGTAATTTTGTCGGTGGTCTAGACTCTAACTCTCCCCGGCTGAAAAAACTTCTGACATGATGCAACTCAACCTTTTTTACCTTGCCCATGCAAAGTGAAAACAAATAGTCAATGATGGATCAGTTTTTAATTCCCAAAAATGTTTCGATCTGATGCAAGTCCCACTTTTTACTCTTGTCGATTCTTTAAAAAAAAATACCAAGCCAGTAAAATCAATATGTACTAGATTAGTGTCGTTTCCCCATATTCTTTTAACCATATTCTAGATTAGTGTCGCTTCCCCATGTACTAGATTAGTGTCTTCCCCACTTTTTTAGAACCCACGATGGGATATGAGTTTTAATTGGGGGATATGACTAGATGACAAAATAGGCATCCAAATATCTTAGCTGGGTTACCTCTTATATAATTAATTTATTAATTTCTAATCTAATCATCCCTAATCAAGATTAGTAAAATCTTAATGAATTGGGGGATATAATTAGTGTTTTTAATTTTTTTTGAATTTGTGTGGGTTAGTTAAGAGTAGAAGGAGGGAAAAAAAATTTGAGTAGAATTTTTTTCTTTTGGAAATGGAAGATGATTGTGATGAGTGAATTACTGCTAATAAGAGGTTGAAAAATTGATTTTTTTTCTTTGAATCCACCATTGTTGCAGCTGAAAAATCTTGGTGCCGGCATGGTATTCAACCAAAAACCCATGCCGGCAAATGTTCATAGATTATTATGCTAGTAAATCTTCGGAATGTTGATTTTTTTTTCTGGTTTTGAACAGGTACCGGCATGGTAATCTAGTTCTCGAGCATGCCGGTATCATGTTCCGGCATAGTATTTTGCTTACATTTCTATGCCGGAACAGGATGAAAAGTATCCAGGAGGGAGATTTTTTTTTCCACTTGACTACCGGCATTGATAGTAAATTCTCGAGCATGCCGGTATCATGTTCCGGCATATGGTCTTCATCAATTCCGGCATGATATTCATCACTTCGGTTTTGAATTTTTTCTGGTATTAATCAGTCCACTGCCGGCATGGTCAGTTGATATGAAGACCATGCCGGTATTGTTTTCCGGCATAGAAAATAAAGCAGAAAATAATACCGGCATGGTCTTCATATCAACTGACCATGCCGGCATGATCTTCATCACTTCCGAATAAAAAAAAAATCGTTTCCAAAGTGAGGAGAAGAGAATATGATATAGAGCGGGGAGATTTTAGAATTTGAAAAGGAATGGTGAATATTTGGGTTTCAAAGTTCTACCCCTTAATAAGTTTAATAAGAAGTGGAGATGGAAATGGGGGATATGATTTTGATTTTTGATTTTAAGTTTTTAATTTTTATTTTGAGGGAAGAAGTGGAGATGGAAATGGGGATATGATTTTGTTTTTTGATTTTAAGTTTTTGATTTTTATTTTGAGGGAAGAAGTGGATATGGAAATGGGGATATGATTTTGTTTTTTGATTTTAAGTTTTTGATTTTTATTTTGAGGGAAGAAGTAGAGATGGAAATGGGGGATATGATTTTGTTTTTTGATTTTAAGTTTTGATTTTTTTTATTTTAAGGGAAAGGTATTTTAGTATTTTCATAACCAAAAGTCACCCCTTAACACACACCATGGGTTGGGGGAAGTAATTCATATCCCCCAATTAATTCCCATATCCCCCAATAATTGTGGGTTCCTTTTTTACGCACCGAGCATTTTTTTATTTTTTTAACCATATTCTTCTTCTTTTAAGTTTTAACCATATTTTTGATTTGGTGTGCGCGGGGCTTCGCCCTGCCCCGTGACAATGCATTTTTGATTTAGTGTCGCTTCCCCATCTCGATGCATTTTCGGATTTTATTTTATTTTTTAATTTTATTTTGCAGAAAAATATGTGTGAAATATGTGATTTTTTTTGCTTTTCCTCTTTATGTATTAATTTGGAAAAAAATGTCCTAATATGGTAGGTACTCGACTTCTGAATTGAATTTGGACTTTCATAAAACTCCAAACACGGTAAGTTAAGTTTTGTTTTTGAGTTTGTAATGTTTAAACCAATCATATGTGACCAAGTTTCTCACCAAAACTCTCGTTTCACAAGAGCCACAAAAATCTTATTTCAGATAACAGGAAGAAACCTTATTTCAGATAATAGGAAGCGAGGATTTCGTCATTGTTCAACATGATGTCTAAGCCTTTTAGTCTTCATATTTCAAAAGACCACCAAAGGAAAATTAAAAGTCATATATGTTATAAACGTTTGACCTTCCATGCTTAAAATTGTCCCACATTATCAACATCTTGTTAATTAAAATACATTTGCATATGCATGTATGGTTTATAAAGAGATCGTATTGCGCTTTGGCGTGCTTGCAGTCTGTGTGGAAACTGAGCCGTCTGTAATCTTACCGTAGACATATTATTATGTATTTAATCCCGTTTAGGACTATGTGTTTAAAAGTTACGTTTTCAATTAGTTTTTGTGTACGTATCCTCATAAGTGTTAGCTTCCCGATATGTTACGTTGTCAATTAGTTTTTGAGTACAAAACTAACCTTTCTCCACTTATTTCTTAGTAGACTCAGCAGCCTCTTCTCTCTTCTTCAACATGCATCTCTTCTCTTTGGTTTTTCTCGTTCAAAATATGAAGATGAATTCTTCTTATAATTCAGTTCTACTGATACTTCTAGTAGTACTGGTTCAGTTTCTCCATCACCCGATTTCTGTCTCCGAGGAGTGTACATGCGAGCCAGAAGACGAAGAAGGTGTTGAAAAAAACCAAGCACTTGTACTCAAAATCATATCTATTGCTGTCATTCTTACGGCTAGTGCAATTGGTGTATGTCTTCCTATATTAGGTTAAAGAATTCCAGCTTTACATCCGGATAGTAATATTTTCTTCGTTATTAAATCGTTGGTTGCTGGTGTCATTTAAGCTACGGTTTTTTTTTTTTTTTCTTTGAAGAAAAGGTTATATTAAAAAGGAGAAAAACCAAGGATCAAACCAAGGTCAAAACAACGAAATTACATACACATTAGAGTATCCCAATTACTCCAAATTAAGCTAGGATCAACATACTTAAAAGTATCGTTGTCACAAGACCATAGGACTACCAATTGTTTAACTAAATCAATGTTCTCTTGAACACTCTTATGACGACCTCCAAAAACCCTTCCATTCCTTTCCTTCCACAAATTCCAACATATCGCATAGGGTAAGATTAGCCAAATATCTTTCCCTCTACCATTAAGCACATTAGTCGACCCCTCTTGAAACAATTCAAGTAAAGTTCTTGGCACGGGCCAAGCTTTCTTGAAAGCAATAATGAAGTATCTCCAAATCTCGAAAGAGTACTTACAGTGAATAAACATGTGACTTGCATATTCTCGAACTTCATTGCACAAAACACATTGCTCGCTATCAATAGTCATACCACGATGCTGCAACATATCCCTGGTTGGAAGCGAATCATGGAAAGTAGCCCAAAGGATAAAACTAACCTTGTTAGGGATAAAAGCTTTCCAAAGAAACTGGTTGAAACCGCGCTCTTCCAAATTGCATGTTAGATGTTCATAACATGTTGACGTGCTGAAATTATCCATAAGTTTCATTTCGTCCTCCGCCTCAACAAGTTCAGGAACTTGGTTTAGATCACGCCGAAGAAGGTCCTATTCTAGTTGCTCATTCATATTTAGGTGCCTCCTGAATTCACAATGCCAAGCTCCATCTACTATCATATCAGAAATTGTTGCGTCCTTATCCTTAGCCGCTTTGAAAACCTCTGTGAATAGGTCTCGCAACCTCCCCCTATCTAACCAATGATCCTTCCAAAAACGAATGCCTTTGCCATTATTAACAGTGAAAGTTTCCATACTTTGGATCGTCAGAACCATATTTGTAACATTCTTCCACAGACTTCTACCTTGGGAATGATTATGAATATCAGGGACTAGCAAGTCACTGTTATGACCAAATTTTTCATTAACTAATTCCTCCAAAGGTCGTTTTTTGTCTTCGAAAATCTCCAGATCCACTTAACTAAAAGAGATTGATTAATTCTCCTCATATTTTTCACACCTAAACCCCTGTTTATGATAGGAACATTAATCTTCTTCCAAGAAACCCATACCAATTTCCTTCTCACTTCCACCGCCCCCCATAAACAGTTTCTCATAATCCTAATCATCCTTTTTTCCACACTCACCGGAAGATAAAAAAGAGACAGGGAGTAAATTGGAAGACTCGCAAGAAAACTCTTGATTAGGGTTAATCTACCAGCTTTATTAAGTTGCATTCTCTTCCACGTTGCCAACTTCGGTTCCATTCTAATCAAAACATGATACCAAACAGAAA
The DNA here is from genome assembly GCA_023529315.1 of Papaver bracteatum. Lineage (NCBI taxonomy): Eukaryota > Viridiplantae > Streptophyta > Magnoliopsida > Ranunculales > Papaveraceae > Papaver > Papaver bracteatum. The sequence continues at coordinate 242,815 of JAJJWX010002064.1, read as the reverse complement.
TACTACGCCAATGAGCTCCAATCGGCATACCAAGATAGGTAAAAGGAAGTTTCTCTGTCTTGCACCCAAGCTCTCTAGCTAACTCCTCAATAGCTCCGTCAGCTCCCACACTAATCATGGTACTCTTATCTAGATTCAGCTTCAACCCTTTAATTGTTTCGAACACAACCAAGATGGTAAAGAGCCTCCTAACTTCCTCTACCGAAGCATCAAGAAAGATTAAAGTGTCGTATGCAAATTGAAGGTGAGAAATAATAGTCCCCTGAGTTGTCACCTGAAAGCCAGAAAGTTGACCTCTTTCCACCGCATCATTTAGTAGATTTGAAAGAATTTCGACCACTAAAAGAAACAAATACGGGGATAAAGAGTCACCTTGTCTTAAACCCTTACTTGGTTTAAATTTCTCCGTGGAGCGTCCATTCACAAGAAGAGAAATATGAGTATAAGTTACACACAATTTGATCCAAGAAATCCATTTTCCAACGAACTCATGATTTTGCAAAATAGTAAACAGTGCTTGCCAATTAACATTATCGAAAGCTTTTTCCATATCTATGTTGCAAAGAATTCCAGGTTTCCTCTCCTTTAATCTGTTATCTACGCATTCATTTACAATTAATACACCATCTAGAATTTTGTTTTCCATGAACAAATGCACCCTGAAAGTCTGAGACAAGAGACGGAATCACCTTCTTCAAGAGAACTGCAAGAATCTTAGAAAGAATCTTGTAAACCATACCAATAAGGCTCAGAGGTCTAAAGTCTGTTGGAGTGCAAGAGTCATCCTTTTTCGGAATTAGAGTGATGAAATAGCAATTAAAATGCCAATCAATTGAGCCATACCTGTGAAAGTCTTTGACTAAATTCATGAAATCTTCTTTTAACGTACTCCAACAACTCTTGAAGAATTCCGTTGTGAATCCATCTGGCCCCGGCGATTTATTACAACCCATTTTCTTTACCACATCCCAAACTTTTTCCTCTGAAAACTCACGCTCCAGCCACAACCTATCCACTACATAAATTTTCTGAAAGTGAAGATATTCCATCTGAGTTAACCTCAGCCCCTTGAGTAAACAAGTTAATATAAAAGATTTGAAGCTCCTCCTTTATAATATTTTGGTCAAAGCAGTCAGCCCCTCATACTTGCAACTTAGAAATTGTGTTTCGCTTTTTCCTTGCACTCGCTATACTGTGAAAGTATATTGTGTTTGAATCTCCCTATCTGAAGTTGTTTTGCTTGGATCTCAAAAGCCATTTCCTCGCCTCCATTTCTTCTAAGTTCCTTAACTCCAACTTGCAGGTAGTTCTCTATTCCAACTGAGGATGATTTAAAGCCCCCGATTCCTCAATAATGTTCAAGTCATGAATCCTACCAGTAAGCAAGTTTTTATCTCTAGCAATTTGTACAAACTCCTGATTTTTCCAAGGCCGAATAAGATGTTTCAAATTTTGAAGCTTTAAGAAAAACCGAGTACTTGCACTTCCAGGATATTGCATCGTATCCCACCACTGTTTCACGTTGTTAGCAAAATCCTTATGCTTTGTCCATACCCTATCCAACTTGAAGTACATCTTGGTTTGCTGCCTCGGTTCAGAGATCACCAATATAGGATTATGGTCAGAAGTATTTCTCGTTAAAACCACCTGTAAAGCATTTGGGAAAGCTGCTTCAAATTCATGACTGAAGAGGAACCTATATATCAAGCCTGCACAAAAGAGGGTTAGCTTGGTTATTGGACCATGTAAACGCTCCACCAATCAGTGGTTGGTCGATTAACTCATTATACATTATGAAATTGTTAAGCATTGCGTTATTACGACTGTCACCGTCTCCACGATTCCTTTCCTCTCTAGATCGAACTGCATTCATATCCCCTGCAATGAAAATAACTCCATTCCACCAACGTCTTACTTCGGACAAATCTGCCCATAAATTCGTTCTAGGATCATGTTCACAGGGACTGTAGACATTTGTCACTGCCCATTTGAAGCCATTAATCCTAGTCGAGAAAACTGTCGTTATGTTATTGAGCCCAATTCTCTCGTCTATTTTCTCCAACCTGCTGCTATCCCATATGGATAATAATCCTCCACTGCTGCCTACGGATGGGATGTAAGACCAACCAAAATTATCGTCGTACCAAAGCCGTCTAACGAACCAATCATCTATATTTTGCACTTTTGTCTCTTGTAACAAGCAAACAATGCTTCTCTGAGAATCTATCAGACTTCTAAATGAATTTTTCTTGTTGAATTCATTCATGCCTCTAATATTCAAACACAGGATTCTAAAATCCATTAAAAATAATTTCTTCCCTGGCTAGACGGATTTCCTATACACTGTTATCTTCTTCACCACTGCCTTCTACTGAGTCATTCTCTTTCTCACTTAGAAATTCTTCCCCTTCTGGTTCGTCGTCATCATCACTCTTTTCCCCTTCACCCAAGTCAAAAACAACCTAAGATATTTTAAACCGCTGCATGTACCTTAACTTTCAAAGTTTGCTTCTGTGTTTTATTAATGCTACCGTAACTGCAAACTACCTGCACTAGAGACCGAACCGTGTTCTTAACCAATATGTGTTCATCTGAAACATTATTCTTGCTGCACCTCTTCTAGGATTTGTTTCTCTCCACCCTCCAACACGTTTCTGTGAGTCTTCACAGAAGAAGAAGTATTCTCCGACCTCTCCTCCCCTGATTCCTCGTAACCTGATTCCTCCCCATATTCCTCCCCTGATTCCTCATCTCGCGTTAATGGAGTATATCTAGATCCAATGTCCGTCCTCATCTTAGATGCCTGACTGTTAGTCGCAGTCAAATTGCTTGTATGCCTAGGAATGAAAACCCAACTTCCTTCCGTATTTGTAAGGTCCACATGCCCCTCTCCTGGAGAACTACCGTGTATATTCCTCCTACTGTCGAGTTGTCATCTTGAGCTAAAATCGTCAACTTCCTCATGTATTAAATTTTTCTCTTCTAACCCTACTAGCCTAGAAAAAGCATTGACATTGTTCTCGAATTCCTCCACCTTCTTCCTGTACTCCGTTCTGTCCCACACCAAGTACGTTGAGTAATGGAAATCCCACTGCAATGTTAACACGAATTTCACTCCTTCAATCTCCCTCACAATCACTGCTGGAACCTTTTTAATGTCACCTCCAACTGAGATCCTGAAATAATTCATCCTGGTGTCTTTGGAGACTCTCAAAGTCTCGATTGAGATTGATGACAATCCTCCCAACTGTTCAGCTATCTCCCTGAAGTTGCACTCACTCCAAAGTTTCAATGGAAGGCCCCTTATATTGAGCCATTGTTCTGGTTTGTTTAGCTTCTGCGTATGAATTATTAAATCCGCTCTTCCATTGTGGTTGGTGGTATCTTTATTGCTTTTGTTATTCCCTTTCTTCGCACCTTCACTAGCCAGATTGGAGCATGGAAATTTGATGAATTCTTCACCCTGCAATTTGTATATTTTGATGATAAGCCCATTCTCCTCCCAAATGACTGGCATCCACAGTCTTCTCCACTCCACATCCTCCAACTGCCACTAGTGGAAATTAGTTGTTTCGCGACGGATGAAGCAAGTCATAGATTCGAGTTATATGACTTGCTTTGTCAGTCGAAGAAAGGGTCGCTATTTGAGCGTTGTTTTTAACTATGACGTTCCTCTGGGGGTCGTTGAAAATCTTATATCAATGACTGATTTTAACGGTCAAAAATTGATGACTGTCTTCAATCAGTCGTTGATATAAATCTGAATATAAAAAAAAATAGAATCAGATCAGCTGTCTGGCCTGACTGAATCAGACTAAATCTGAAATTAAACAGAAATGAAACTTAAATGAGAATCAAATGAAACCCAAATTAGAATTCAAATGAGAATCAAATGCAAACAAAATTCAAATCAAATAAAAATCAGAACTAAATTAAACTTGCACACAAATTATTACAAACTCAAGCCAAATAATTCAATCAAATTTTATCAAATCATACGTTCAAATGATCTTTCCATTTACGATTCATTATGTTGAAATTTACACATGAACGGATTTAAATCCTGAGTTCAGTATGGCTAATTAGTTGCAAGCTTAAAGTCGAGTGCAACTAACCAGGAAAACCATAATGAGACAAGTAAACAACACACGAAAGGAAAATAGAAGTACACGGGGATCTAAATAAAAGCAATTGGATAATCATCAGAATTATGATCTTTAACATCTCCCCCTCCATCAAACAATTTCACCACCAGAACAGGTTCCAAACCTAAACAACCTGAAAAAGAAACAACGAAAATCAAGGCACTGAATCATAGTGAAAACATAATAGACAAAGTGTTCATAAGAAACTACTTATAATCAAAAGCAGAGTATGCAATACCATATGTACATAAGGCAACTGTCATATTACAAAAATCAGAACTAATATAAGACAACATTCAGCCACTTAACTGTCAAACAAGAAGTCTCAAACCACATTGGTTCACACCCTCAATTGTACACACAATATATATAAGGCTGGATGTAACAAAGAGTACTACATGAATTAGTTGGTGCATAGGAGAAGTATGAAATTAAGTTGTTAGGACAAACCATCTTTAAGAGATGCATTATACTATAGTAATATTAATATTTGTACCTACGCCCACATAAAAAAAATAAGACAAGTTCTGGAATCGTATCTATATCTGTATCATAGAAAACTATGGATGCAAAAGAGAACTCAGTCTAGAGTAAACAGACTAATTATGGTCTAAAAGACTTAAAGATATCACCAGGTGAAGTACCAACTACAAAGATGAACTGCCTGAACATATTAAAACAAATTATATGGTGTATACTTGAACATGTTATTATAGATTTATCCATACTGATTTTAACAAAAAATGAACCTTCTTTTCCTTAAAGATAGAGGGCGCATCGATCAGTATTTGTAATAGTTATATGTATAGTCATAGTCGCGAGCCATGTTTCAGGATGTAGGTTCCATCATAAGTTCAACTAAACAAACATCCTACAAACTTTAGAACTAATCAAAAGCCCCAACCTGGAAAGCCTACAAGCTACCATATTATAGAAAACAAAAGTAGTACAATGCTTACCTCAATATTTCCTTCATACTCTCCATTTAAGGAGAAAAAAAGCAAAGAGAGGGCCGATAATCAAACTCTAATGCACGAACTCATAGCCTCAATTCTCCTTTCTCCTGAAACCAAAGAAGAAATGAAATTGATTATTACAAACGCAAAACATAAAGCATAAATAACAAAGAGATGTTAAACCCTTACCAGACACTGAAACTCTTGAGCAAGCTTTTCAACTCTGTCACCCTGCCCCAAATAAGTTATAAACAGCTTGGTTCCTTCGTTCCATCTCTTAAAGTCCTGAGTTATATTTCAAATAATTTAATATGAATCAGAGTCGCATCATAGTGACTCAATATACAATAGCACAATCAAGATGTTATTAGAAGCTTGACTTTATGACAACTTCAACACCAGCCTCCTGAAATCTTAGCAACTCCAGTGCTTAGCTGGCAAACACATCATAACACAAGTAAGATATATACAAAGGATGCATAGGCGCCAGACAGTATCAAAAGTTTTCATCATCCTAATGGAAAAACATGTTGTTCGATAAGGCAAAACTCACGGTTTAGAAATTTTTGTAATGTCAAATCGAGGGTCAAGATCCTTCCCAATACCATCCAATACTGCAAGGGTGGAAATTAATTTATAAGAATCATGCTCAGAAATTATATTATATAGCAATGACTAGATAGGTTAGTCAAGGGTTGTACCACAAAATGCTCGGACGACAAATGTGAAGGTGGAAGAAAAGCGAAAAAGTCCGTCAGCAGCAATAGACAACAGATCTTCTCCTGAAACAGATAATAACAATGTTGAGGAACAATAACACTACACTCAGATTTAAGTACTAAAGCTTATATGATTAATAGACAAAGTTCAAGTGTTTTCGCCTTGTTTGTATTAATAAATTGAGGTGATAAGTTCTGAACTGCATAAACACACCAAGGAGAAGAAAATTAAAAAAAAAATATTAAATCAGGATGACATCATTATAGTAGTATAATATCAGTACATTTTTACGGAAGCTTCTGCAAGAAAGTAGATAACTAAAGAAATCACCAACCTTAACTCTAACATCTTCGACACACATCACATTCCCTCTACCGAACTTTATGGTTCCACCAACGAGCCTCAGGAGATGAATCTTCCAGCAGTTCTTAATACTATCTTTTGATCTTGTATTCCTTTAACCTGCAAACGAACTAAGGGTCTCCATTAAAAGTCTGTAAAATGAGGGATTTCCTTGCTAGTTTAGAATTTAGCAAGAATTGACATGCATGCACCAGCGACGTATAAAAATTCTAAGTTTTACTCCAACTTGATGTTACCAATTCTTAATGGTTAATATAGAGCAATATAACCAATCAAAAAAAAAATACAGAACACCCTATTGTGGTATAAGAACTGGCAATATACACATACCACGATACAACCATCTTCTAATGTTGTAGTATATATAAGTATCCAAAAGTCGCGCGTAGGACTAGTGTGGTGGGAGCATACATTTGAATGCAAATGTCAGGTAAGTAATTCTTGATTTACAGTATATTGATGACGCTTTAAAGGTACTTCAAATATAGTATTATTCTCCTCACTTGCATGTACAACAGTTCAATTGTCCCAACATTTTCAACCGGGAATCAAGGTGACAACTTCAAGGATCCGAAAATCTCGGATTCAATATGGGTAGTATTTCCTGAATTTCAATGTTATACACTTAATTAGAGTCAAACTCAAGGAACCTAGCATGAGTGTCTAATTTATTTATAAATAAACCTGCTCGCAAAGTGACAACCCAGTGCATGTTCAATATGTCTCTGATAAGGAAAGACCATTGAGATGGTAATTCCAATAAAATAAAATAAATAATTCAGATGTACTTCAATTGTGCTAATAATGACTCAGGCTCCGATTTCAACAAGATTACTTATCATCTCATAGCAGTAAGAGTAAAATTAATACAGTCTCCATGCTAGAACATCAATGGTTTTCTTTCTCATATTCCTTGAGCGAGCAGTGCCCTCTTTCCCGTAAGGTTCAACCTAAGGACAATAAACACCAAAGGAAAACAACCAATAGAACATTAAGCCGAGTGTAAAATACAGAAAACTTCTAAAACTTATATACTTATACGTAGACTGACGCCCTTATTACCCTTGTTGGAAAAAAGTAAAATAAATATTATGGAGACTGTGTAAATGACCAGACTACCCTTATCGGAAATAGGTAGAGTAAATATTACAAACTGTGAAAATGACCATATCACCCTTATTGGAATTATTGCAATAAATATTGAGCAAACTGTGAAAATGACCAAACTACCCTTATTGAAAATAAATAAAGTAAATATTACATACTATGAAAATGACCATATTACCCTTATTGAAAATAAATGCCATAAATATTATGGAGACTGTGAAAATGACCAGACTACCCTTGTCGGAAATAGGTAGAGTAAATATTACAGTATGTGAAGGGTAGTATAGTTATTTTCACAGTCTCCATAATATTTATTCCACTTATTCCAATAAGGGTAATATGGTCATTTTCAGTGTATGTAATATTTACTTTATTTATTTTCAATAAGGGTAGTTTTGTCATTTTCACAGTCTCCGTAATATTTATTGCACTTATTTCCAATAAGGGTAATATGGTCATTTTCACAATCTGTAATATTTACTTTACTTATTTTCAATAAGGGTAGTTTGGTCATTTTCAAAGTCTCCATAATATTTATTCCACTTATTTCCAACAAGGGTAATATGGTCATTTTCACAGTACGTAATATTCACTTTATTTATTTTCAATAAGGGTAGTTTGGTCATTTTCACAGTCTCCATGATATTTATTGCACTTATTTCCAATAAGGGTAATATGGTCATTTTCACAGTATGTAATATTTCATTTACTTATTTTTGTTAAGGGTAGTCTGGTCATTTTCACAGTCTCCATAATATTTATTTCACTTATTTCCAATAAGGGTAATATGGTCATTTTCACAGAATGTAATATTTACTTTATTTCTTTTCAAGAAGGGTAGTTTGGTCATTTTCACAGTATACATAATATTTTTTGCATTTATTTCTAATAACGGTAATATGGTCATTTTCTCAGTCTGTAATATTTACTTTACTTATTACAGTTAATTGGGTAGTCTGGTTATTTTCACTGTCTCTATAATATTTATTGCGCTTATTTCCAGTATGGGTAATATGGTCATTTTCAAAGGGTGTAGTATTTACTTTACTTATTTTCGATAAGGGTAGTCTGGTCATTTTCACAGTTTCTATAATATTTATTGCTCTTATTTCCAATTAAGGTAATATGAACATTTTCACAGTCTGTAATATTTACTTTATTTTCTTTAAATAAGGGTATTCTGGTCATTTTCACAGTCTCCTTAATATTTATTGCACTTATTTCCAATAGGTAACTCAACCGCGAAGGAAAGGTCCCACCTAAGAAAAGTTGTAGTGATTCAACTTGGTAATGCAGTCGCGGTGTGGGTTAATGATTCGGGGATATAATCGTAATTAAAAAATTTATACAACGACCGTTTTTAACGCTCTAATCTGTGCTCCGAAAATTTACTCTATCTAGGACTGCTTTGACCGGTCCATGGTCTGTTGAATACTATTGAGGGTTGAGGATGTGGGTCATTAAAACTCTCTTCTCCACTAGTGTGCACTAGAGCCGTCAGTTTGTTTGCTTCATCCAGCCTAAAAAACCTATTCCAACCCAGCTTCCTTTTGATTAGAGAAGCTATCTTCCCCCAACCAATGTTTTTCGACACTTTAACTACTCCTTTCATTTCCTCCTGTTGAAGCAGCTCCGTGTATTCATCAATAGACTTCAAACTTCCAATAGATGACCTTGATCCATTACTTCATTGTGGTATAAAATTCTTCGGGACTTGAGCTAGGCTGTTCCAACATTGATAGCTTTCACCACAAGGGAAGCATAAACTAAAAGTCTTGCCTTTGATACTTTGTCTGAATCTTGAGACTCTCAAATACCTTCATTCCTTATTGTTTTGGATTTGAGCTAAGTAGACCTCATCTCCAATTCTCTCCTTTCATTTTTCTTCCTCTAAATTCTTCTGCAGAATAACTTCCACCACCTGCTGCAACCAAACGATCATCTGAGGATGAAATGCTATCCAAGCGCGATAGCCTCTGTTTCCATGTTCTGTAATTTTCACGGATTTTATGTTTCTGTAGTGTTCTATTCCGATAGTAAAAGTCTTGTGCTCCAACTGAAAAGTTCTATTCTCCGGATCCTTTGTACCGGCAATAAATCCTTCATCTCCTTCATTAGCCGTATGTGTTTCACCTTCCCTTGATTGACAATTTGAAAGCATTATTAAAGTTCTTGCCTTTGATCTTCTAGTAATCAAGTTTAAATTCTCAAATTCTTGAACAAAAGATTCATTTTAAATGGATGGAAGCTTATTTGAATCTATCACATCTATTTTCATCTGAGATAGGGAAGACGAAGAAGATAAAAGGAGAAACTGAGAATCAAATATGGGTTGTCTCTTTCCTAGCCCAGTGACGTGTGATACTAGAAGTCCACACCTATCCGCCATGTCTATTTTCCACTTCGGAGCGCGTGGAATCAGCGAGGAAAGGGCGCGTTTTCTAGCATTTCCCTTTAGTATATGACGAGTCCAAATTTGTTCACACTCCTTTAACGAATGTATATTTCACATAGTCTTCCGATTGGTTGACTATTTAACTGATGGTCTCATTACCCTCCATGTTTAGAATCACTACCCTCGTTACATAACTCTCTAAATATAATCAATGGTTGAGATTAAAATGTTACGTGCACACTCGTTAAGGAGTGTGCACAAATTCGCACTCAGTATATGACTATTCACGGTAATCTCAAAAAGACAGCCTTCTAAGAAGTGATGCTAAGTAAGAAGTGGTCTTACAAACACTTAGAAAGTTCCCAATTTTCACGACTTTTCTAGCATATATTATTTATATAGAAGAAATATTTGTAACTAACATATAAGAATTTAACTAGTTAAAAAGCAACAACATATAGAAGAAAGATATTATGAGTTACCATAAAAAAAAGATTCATTGTTCTCTAATTTCTGTAAGAGATAAAACTCTGAATAAAACTTACCAGTCTAGAGATCTTTTCCTACCTTCTACTCCGTTTGCTACTGATAATATCTTTCTGTATTCCCGCTAGAACTTGCTATTTCACCCCAATCCATTAGTTTTGTATCTTCTTCTCCTAATGCTTTTAATGACACTAAGGTGTTCTTGTGAGGGACTTCAATTTGACAACGGTTACCAGAATTCACAAGTATTCTGGAACATGAAGGTGTTGGAGCATACAAATAGACATTTTTATCACGATAATCGTAGCATAAAATCCCACCACTCTTTGTAAAGATGATTTGTTTTCCATTGATAGTACTAAACTCTTTGCTCCAAATCACTTGATGATTACTCCCATTCTTCTTTAAAATCCACATGTCAAAACCTAACCAATATTTACAGAGATGACATGCACATAAAAAATCTCCTGAAACATGTAGTTGAACATTAGCAGGTGGCGACCATGGTAGTGATGGAAGTTCTCGAAACTCTTCCTCAATCAAATCAAAGGCAATAATGTTTCCGTTATCATCCACCCAATGAATAGCTCCATTGGCAGACACACCATATTGATTAAAAGCTACCAAATCACAGTCCATCTTTCTACCATTTCTCCATCCAATGCCACTGCCAAGAGTGTATACCTGAATAATTCCATAATCTGGGTCTCTCCTGCAATTACAGATTCTAACAACTTTGTATTCATTGGTTGAAGGGATGTAACCAAATCCATTTAACATTTTTTTCACTTCAAGTTTCGGAAGGACAATATACTCTCTGGTGATGGGATTACAGATATAAATGTTAGAATTACCTCTAAACATGTTCTAAACATGTAGATTATTCTAGAAACAAAGAATATAAGGTAAGCCTCCATAAGCATAGTTGTTAGCCTCCAAAGGCATAGTTGTTAGCCTCCATAGGCATAGTTCTCTTCTTCTCTTTTTAAGCCTATAAATAGGCATTTGTAGTATCATTTGTAATCGTCCAAAAAAAATATCAAAAACATTGTATTCTTGTTATCTAAACACTCAATCAATGAATCTCTCTATTTTGGTTCAATCTTGATATGGTATCAGAGCAAGGTTAAGGATCCTTGTATCTAGTATTGAACCATGGTAGATTCAGATATAGAAAATTCTAAAACCACAAAACCCGTCGGGTATCCAGATTGGTGGGATAAGCGCGATCCCAAGAAAAAGAACTCCGTTGCAGCAGCACATGTGGTTAGCAATCTAACATCCGCTATGGAAACAACCAATGGTAAGGTTTTTAATGTTTCGCAATTTGTTCCTAATAACTCATGGATAATTGATTCGGGTTGCACAGACCATATGACTTTTGATTCCAGACAGGTTTCTCCTCTTAAAACATCCATACACAACTCCGTTTGCACAGCAGATGGATCTTTGGCTCCAGTAATTGGAGAACAATCATTAAATCTTACTGATACATTGAGTCTAGATTCGGTTTTAGTCGTTCCCTCTCTAAGTTATAATCTATTATCAGTTTCCCAAATTACTAAAGTCTTACATTGTGTTGTTATTTTTTGGCCAAATTCTTGTGTGTTTAAGGACATCCGAACACGGCGAACGATTGGATCTGGGGTTAGAAGAGGAAAGCTCTACTATCTAGATTTGGCGTCAAAAATTTCAGAAAGATTATCTAATGCTTTATCTGTGAATAGTACTCAGGGGGAGAAGGAGAAATCGCAAATTTGGTTATGGCATAGACGGTTAGGGCATGCTTATTTTGGCTACTTAAATAGGCTATTTCCTAGTCTATTTTCAAAGGTTGATGTTTCTAGTTTTCAATGTGAAGAATGTGAACTAGCTAAAAGCCATCGTACTTTGTTTCCATCAATTTTAAATAAAAGTCCTATTCCATTCATGATTATTCATTCTGATGTTTGGGGGCCGTCTAAAGTTAACACTCTTGGAAGCGCACGATGGTTCGTCACCTTTATTGATGATTGCACTAGGATGACATGGGTTTGCTTGATGAAATCAAAAGATGAAGTGAATAATTTATTTCAGAGGTTTCACAAATTAGTCAACACACAGTACAATAAAAAGATTCAAGTTCTTCGAAGTGACAACGGAGGCGAATATTTAAGTACTGATTTTCAACATTATTTAAGAGAATGTGGTATTGTTCATCAGACAACTTGTCCTAATACTCCTCAACAGAATGGGGTAGCTGAAAGAAAAAACCGTCACTTGCTTGAAGTTGTGCGTGCTTCATTAATATCAGCTCATATGCCGTTAACTTATTGGGGTGAAGCTCTTACCTCTGCAGCATATGTGATCAACTGCACACCTTCCAGCACTATCATTTTTCAGACACCATTTCAAGCTCTCACTGAGGCAACAGTTTCACCAACAGTTCCAAACTTGCCACCACGCATATTTGGTTGTGTAGCATTTGTGCACTTACACAAGAACCAACGGACCAAGTTATCTCCCCGAGCTTTAAAATGTGTCTTCGTGGGATATGCTGCAAGTCAGAAAGGGTATAGGTGCTACCATCCTCCAACTAAACGAATGTACATCACATTGGATGTTAAGTTTCATGAACACATGATGTATTACTCGAAGTCTGAACTTCAGGGGGAGTATGAAAAAGAAATTCAGACTCTTGACTATGAAGAAGACATAATCGAAGAAGATGTTGTTCTTCATATTCCAAAAGAACAGAAAGTTAGTGGGGAAGAAATTAACACAAATGGTGAAATTGAAGCTATAAATGAAGTTGAAGAAGATAATGCAGATGGATCAGAAGATAATGCAGATGAAGTTGAAGAAGATAATGATACATCACCAACCCCAATCCAACCGTTCGCTGAAGATGTTCTTGAACCTGCAAAGAAACAATTGCCAGAACGTCGGAATAGAGGTATTCCTAAAACTATGTATGAACCTGATATTTCATCAAAAGCTAAATATCCCATGAGTAATTATGTCTCTAATCACCGTCTGACAGAATCAAATAAGTCATTTGTGAATCAATTATCTACTGTAGTTATTCCTAACAGCGTGCAGGAAGCATTATCTGATCCGAAATGGAGGGAAGCTATGATCGATGAGATGAAATCCTTAAAAGAAAATAATACTTGGGACATGGTTGAATTTCCGAAGGAAAGAAAGTCGTGGGATGTCATTGGTTTTTTACAATCAAATACAAGGCAAATGGTGAAATTGAACGCTTTAAGGCAAGATTGGTTGCTAAAGGGTATAGCCAGACTTATGGTGTAGATTATAATGAGACATTCGCACTGTAGATAAAATGAATACAAGTAGTCTTGTTGTCTCTTCTTTGCAAATTTGGGTTGGCCATTGCAACAGTTTGATGTCAAGAACGCCTTTTTACATGGAGATTTGTCCGAAGAAGTGTATATGTAGCTTGCACCAGGAATGATGGAGTCAGAGTTGCATAACGGAAAAGTTTGTAGGTTAAACAAGTCATTGTATGGTCTCAAAACAATCTCCGAGAGCGTGGTTTGGAAGATTTACCAAGTCTATGAGAGCATTTGGTTATCGCCGGCAAATTCAGATCATACTTTATTCTTAAAAAGAAATCGAGGTAAGATTACAGCTTTAATCATATATGTAGATGACATGATAGTTACAGGAGATGATCCAGAAGAAAGAAAGGCTCTCCAAAATTATCTATCAAGTGAATTTCAGATGAAGGATCTTGCTTCTTTAAAATACTTCCTTGGAATTGAAGTATCTCGATCAACAGAAGGAATATTCTTGTCACAAAGAAAATATGCCCTTGATTTGTTGGAGGAAACAGGTATGACAACATGTCAACCTGTAGATACACCAGTAGAGCCAGGTTTGAAATTATGTTCGGATGGAAACCAAGTACCTGTTGATAAAGGAAGATACCAAAGGCTCATGGGTAGACTAATGTACTTGGCACATACAAGACCCGATCTTGCATATGCATTGAGTATTGTTAGTCAATTCATGCATAATCCTGGAGAACCACATATGAATGCGGTAATGCAAATCCTAAGATACCTGAAGTCTGCTCCAGGAAAAGGGATCTTGTTTAAGAAAGGTCAAGACTTCAAAAGTATGGAGGCATATACTGATTCTGACTATGGTGGGTCATGTGATGATATGAGGTCTACTTCAGGATATTTTACCTTCGTTGGGGGTAATCTTGTTACATGGAGAAGCAAAAAATAAGGAGTTGTTTCACGATCAAGTGCACAGGCTGAATGGCGAGGTATGGCGCTGGGTATCTGCGAAGTTATGTGGTTAAAACGCCTGCTAACTGAATTGGGGTATCCTCCTAGGAAACCAATTCGTTTGTACTGCGATAACAAAGCGGCGTGTGATATTGCACACAATCCAGTTCATCATGATCGCACAAAACATGTGGATATAGATAGGTTCTTCATTAAAGAGAAGTTGGATAATGGGATCGTGCAGTTACCTAGAATTAGATCGGAAGAACAGGTAGCTGATATTCTAACTAAAGCAGTTCCAAGTAAAATATTTCTGAAGTTTGTTGGCAAGCTAGGCATGAGCGACATATATGCACCAGCTTGAGGGGGAGTGTTAGAATTACCTCTAAACATGTTCTAAACATGTAGATTATTCTAGAAACAAAGAATATAAGGTAAGCCTCCATAAGCATAGTTGTTAGCCTCCAAAGGCATAGTTGTTAGCCTCCATAGGCATAGTTCTCTTCTTCTCTTTGTAAGCCTATAAATAGGCATTTGTAGTATCATTTGTAATCGTCCAAAAAAAATATCAAAAACATTGTATTCTTGTTATCTAAACACTCAATCAATGAATCTCTCTATTTTGGTTCAATCTTGATAATAAGCAGGTACAAGATAGTCATCACCCAGGCGTGCATTGAAACAGATTAAACCATTTTCTGAACCAAGAATGGAATAATTCTCCAGTGGAAGTCTTAAATTGATCGTTTTTCTTGTATTAAAACCATTTAAATTCTCATCATATTCAGTATAGTAAACAGATCTATTATAGTAAACCGAATCATCAGACCGATATCCATATGTATAGTATATAAAACTCAACTTACCAGAATCAAGATCATTGAGATGATTCAAGTGCATCTGCGAAAAAGATGGATGTTGAAGAAGTTTTTTCCATAGTTTAGATATCAATTTGCATGGAAGAACAGATTCAGTAGGAACACGAGAGAAGATCTCTAACATGATCTCTTTTGGAAGCATATTAACGTTCCCCATTGCAATTTCAGAGTAGTAATGGAAGAAGAGAGGATGAATTGAAGTAAGAAAAATTCAGGGTTTCAAGGAGAAAAAAGGGTTTCGATTGCGGAGACTGGAGATTTAGGGAGAGACTGATATATGGAGGAAAGAAACGAAATGAGATGGTTCGTTTCGTTTTGGTTCCGAGGGGAATAAGAAACAAAAATGTCATATACTAGCCCAATTAAGGCTACATAACTTAGGCCCGTAAAAATTGGGGAGATTGTAGAGATCATAGTAGTATTTATAAAATCTTACAAGTTATTATGTGAATCTTTCAATTCGATTCAAAAAGTTTCCCAAAACGATTCGAATCCCAACTATAAATCGATTCTACTGTGAAGTTTATAATTTACATTTTGACGCATGCTATTTACATCGATTCATAAATCAGATAAGTCTAAATTTGTTATTTCCTTATGATTTTTATTAAAAATAAATTTATTAAGACATTTAATCGCGAAACTTTTGAGACAAAGACTTTTTACCCATAATGTATAATTGGTATTAAATCAAACATTTTTTTGGTTAAATAGCCCTGGATTTGAATTTCAGAGTCAAAAAGACATGTAAAATATGAGAACCTTTCATACAGCCAAAAATTCAAAATACATGTCCTAATATCCAGAATTGGTTATTTCACCCCAAACTAGTACAAATACTTACTTTACAAAACAAGGCGGAACTATCATTTAATCACACGCCTCTTTCCACCTTCGTTTCCTTCTCTACCGGCGTCTGTTCTCTTCCGCAGAACACCGATCTACAGTTTGATGGAAGCAAAAATTGAAATAAGAAATTCTACCAAAACTATTTGGGTTCTCCAGCGCGTCTTCGAGAGTCCTCACCAAGAACAACATCCGTATGTTTTCTAATAACGAAATCGTCGTTGAGGAAGAAGAGTAAACCTCGGACAATTTCAACACAATTTTTATCAAAAGATAAGTGATATCTCTCCTTAATCTCTTGATTCGGTTGTAATCACAATTAATTGAATTTGGGTTCAATACTCGGAGAAATTAGGTTAGGGTTTAAATTACATTTATTGTCTCTTGAAAGAAAAAATTGATCTCTTTATGTTGCTGGTGATTGAGATTGTGTTGTTGCAGTAATTGGTGATGGAGATTTTGATGATGAAAGAATAGGTGTGCTAATGCTGATTTAGATGGTGTGGTGATACTTTTAGTGATTTTTTTTATGGTGATGATGTTGGATCTTGTGCAATTGTTGATCCAATAGCCATAAATAACAATGACAGTACTTGTGTTATTGGTGAAGATTCATTTCTTTTTGATTTGGGTGAACAAATTAAAAGATTATATCTTGAGTTTATTTTACTGGGATTCTAGGAGTTGTTTTGTTTTATTTTTATGTGATTTTGATTGATTCAACTAATGGGTTCGGACTTGGTAAATATTTTGTTAATTATGTTTCTAAGGTTTCTCAAAGTCATGAGGTGAGTTTGTCTCAACTGACTTTTAAATTTTGCAATGTGATGTGTGTTTTTTGAGTCATAAATTGGATGGGTTATTTGACAGAGGTGGTTGTACAAGATGCAATTGGGTGCACAATGAATATTTTGACAAAAAATATTGTTTCTACAGATTGCACCCGAGTGCATAATGTGTATTTTTTCAGAATTTTTTGTTGTTCATCTTATTTTTCTTCTTAATATTTATTTTTGGTTGATATTTTAATGATCAATGCTATTGCAATAGTGGTGGATTTAGCTCCCGTGATCATGAATTAGTCATTTTGGTTGTATACAAAATATCGCAGGTGATAACTATGATAAATATGGATTTATCCGCGAAATACACAAGATGCACCTGAGTGCATAACGTGTATGCTGACGAGAAATAGGTTTTGGCTTTGTCGCACCTGAGTGCATAATGTATATATATATAAATAAATTTATTTATTTATTTTATTTTATAGGAAAAATATTTTTTGCCAGCTTGCACCTAGGTGCATAATGCACATTTTTATATAAAATAAATTTTGGCCAGATTATACCGGAGTGCATAATGCATATTCTTACAGAAAATCTATTTTGGTCAGGTTGCACCTGGGTGCATAACGCATATTCGTATACAAGATAAATTTTGGCCAAAATGCACCTGGGTGCATAATGCAACAAATTTTGGCCAGGTTGCATAATGTATACTCGGCCCAGGTTAAAAAAAAAAATTTCCAAATTTCATATCAACAATGGATCTTGTTTTGTAGAGATTTTCGAGCCCTTTCCACTAAATATAAATTTTATTAAAATCCGACTTATATTTGGAAAGTTAATATCTTTCTCGCGATTAATTCTAAATAGGAGAAAGAAAATAAATAGGAGAAAGAAAGGGATATATGAAAAAATAAATGGTATATGTGGCTAAAAAAATTATATATTTTTCACAAAGACCCATATTTTACAAGTTCATTACTCTCATACTTTATGGTGCGTGGTCATATAACCCATTTTCTGTCAAATCAATACACAAAATCCACTTACAAAAATAAAACCTTCAAAAAGTTGTTACATGAACAAACTGGATCCACCGGAACAAATGACATTATTTGAGATCCACATAACGATCACATTTTTTCCATTTCCCAAGGGCCAAGTCTAATGGGATGTCTTGTTCACATCAGCCGTCAGCTTGCGACTTGCATAGATTAAGCTTTGAAATCAATGCGATCAAATATTTTTCTCAGTCTGTAATCCAATAATTCAGAAGTAAAACAAATTTTTAGCCTCTAGTCGTAGTCGGAATACAATTTAACATTACAAACACACAAGATATATATTTGTAAACTAGTCTAGTTTCATGTTGTTTTAGTGAAGAGGTTTTCTTTTACCTGAGATAAAATTCAGGTGTAAAGCCCACAATTTATGGACCAACCACTAAACCAACTCCCCAGGATGTGGTTATCTGAGACAAAAAATTTAGTTGGAGTCTATTATTAACATTTGTTTTTATACTATTTACAAGATCGATTTACCATGATTATATCAACAGCTTGATGTTATGATGGCATTTTTCTAATGCAAAGGAAGTTAAAAATAAATGTAAAAAAACACATTAAGATTAAACTTTAGATACAAAGAAGAAATAGGGACCTAATTCTTTCCATGATCAAAAGAATCACACCACTTACAAGCTTATAACTTTGTCATCATTACTCATTAGAACACTTTACCCCAATAAGAAAAGTGAAAAAAGTGGTCCAAGCCAAATCAATCAACTCTTGCAAATGATGAACAAGTCTTAATTACAAATCAAAAATCAAAAGATTAAAGGTAGAATTATTAGATTCTAAAGATTAAGAATTATTACAATTCTTAATTACAAAACCCTAGGTTTGAAATATCAAAATAGGAGGAATCAATTAATCTATAAAATGAGAATAGAAAGTGAAACCCTATAATCTTATAAAATCTAGGCAACAATAATAAATGGTAGCGCTTGGATTAGCTAGGTAGCTAGTCAATTAATCTATAATAATGATGACATTATAGTTCTTGGATTTATTATATAAATAAGAAATTGAATAGATCGAGTAACTGCACCAATAACAAATTACTCCCTCCGTCCCTTTTATATAGGCGAAATTTTGAATTTTGCTTGTCCCTTTAAATAAGCGGATTACTATTTCCAAGATGAATATTTCCACGAATGCCCTTATTAATGGTGTATAGATAATTGTGTTACTAATAGGACAAGGGGTAAAATATGAAAAAACATAAAAAATTATGAATTCAATGCACTTTTCTTAATTTAAGAGAATTGTTTCTCTCCGCCTATATATGTGGGACGGAGGAAGTACGATCAATCAATTTCTAGAACGATCAGTGAGTAATTAGAGACGGTCCCTTGGAATGTACATTCCAACAGACATTGATTGCATTAAGTATCTATATGGTAGTGCTTGGTTTTATTATAAAAATGAAAAAACAGAATCGACAGGTTGCATGAATAAGAAGATTAATTGCGCCAATTCCCTTTTTTATTACTAACTTCTAGCGGACGATGATTTGAAAATATAATGCAACGGAGACTTACTTCTCTTCCCATGCACCCACCAAATAGTCCTACCTGCGTACCCCTAAAATGGGTTATATGCCCAGAAGTTTTCAAACTGAGGAAGGAGAGCTTACCAGACTTGGACTTCTGGACGGTAGCATGGTAACTAAAACATAAGTCATTTTTAGGCTTCAAACTGAGGAATTTTTTTTTTTATCAAAGAAACCGATTAAGATATGAACTTAGCACACATACAGTATGGTAGTATTGTTTCAATAGTATATAAGCATGAACTCATCGTTACATGAACTGCATGCGAGCACGGAGCACATCTAACATGACACAGGTAAACGCCGTGCTGAGCTAAAGAAACCGGTAGATATGTATCACATGTATTGCAAGATTTCGAGCACAGAGTGAAGTGTACGTGTAGGTTATAATTTCATCTAAAATCCAAATTGAAATTTTTGATGGTCTTTTTTCCATTTTATTTGTTAATCAACTTGGTGATTAATCGGCATTCATGGTGATTAACTTGCAAGAAAGTACTCGTAATGTCAAGAAAAAGTCCCAAAAATTAAATAAAAAATCTTTTATCTATTTTACACGGCAAGAAAGTACTCATAATGCCATTCATCCTCACAAATCACCAGGCATTGAAAGGGCGCACGTGCTCTCTCAGTTCATTGCTGTTATCCCTATGAGTTGGCCCCCGAACGTAGGCCCGACTGGACCTAGTTTTGCTGTCACTCGTCACTGAAATATAAAACAGAAACTCATGGTGAGCCGTGGTTTGCTCGTCACTGAAATATAAAACAGAAACTCTTGGTGAACCGTGGTTTCAAACCACGGCAAAACCGCACACATACACAAATATCCATAAATAGGATCCCTATTTTTTCCGGAAGGACAGGACCCCCACATATTTGTGTATGCAGTTTTGACCAAACAAAAAACTCACACCAATCAAGGTTATTTATGGATTTACTTTCTTTTTCCTGGCATTTTTAGGGGCGACACAAAAAGACAAAAAAATTACCCAAACGTAAAATTAAGCTACCACTTATCCGCGATTTTTCGAAATAACAACTATGCCCTTACATAATCGGTAGGTTACAAATAATCGGTAGGTTGAAATTAAAATTAATAATTAGCTACCGATTATTGTATGGATATTTCGGCTAATGTTCCCTTTTATAATCGGTAGTTAATTGGACCTGTAAAATTACCGATTGTAAGTAGCCCCATATTTAACCTTGACCAAATTCCATAAAACAATAACCACTTGGTTTGTGTTTTGGATGCAGCAATAATCAGTTACGTTCCAAAACCTTACGATTATAGGTTGCCCCAAAAACAGATGTTTCATAAATCCTTCATCTGGTGAATTTTGAAACCTGCTATAATCGGTAGATAATTCAACGTATAAACCTACCGAATATAACCCCTGATTCAACCTTCGCCAAAGTAGCCGTTGCAGTTTAAACCTAATTGATGATATAGTCGTTGGAGTTTTTTGGAAAAAGGAAAAGAGCCGTTGGTCCATAAACCTATATAAAGAAACTCAAATCTATCAACCCATTTGCACCAAACTCTTTCCTCTCTTCAGTTCTAAATTTGAAAACAAAAACATGGATATTTGTTTTGCTGAAGAAGAAGAAGAAGATTGTGCTATTTATAGAGCGTACGTTGTGGTAATTACTCATGATCGTTTTCACAATCTCCACAAATCGGAATCCGAAGAGCAGTTATGGAACTGTATTTTAATGGTATTTGACGCATTAGATGGTAATCGAATTCGAAGATCATCCAATGACATTAAGAGGATAATGAAAGGTGATCGATAAGGAGATTGACAAACTTGAAGATGAGTAACGATTTGTTAGGAACGCTTTTCCTTGGTGGACGTATGAAAAACGAGTAAGTATCTTTGTAACTCCGTCTCACATAAATATTTTTTTTTCTTTCTAAATCATGTATATTTATTACTAAAGAAAACTCAAGAACAATAAAATAAGAAAGTCTTGACAGGCCAAGACTAACTTAGAGAATGAAAAGAGCAACAAAAATTTACATTTAAGAAGAATTCAAAGCGATTATTACTTAAGTGAACCTAAATAGTGTGTATCCTCCTGCTCCATTGTGACCAAAAATTTAGGTTTCCCCTTATATAGAATCACTACCCCTCTTGCAAGAGTTTCTCCTTTCTTAGCTATCTTGTCAGCTGAAGAGTTAACCTCTCTGTATGAATGTCTGAAGGAAATTCTCCTCAATTTATTCTTTATCTTCTCCCATTTTATTTTGACTACCCATGGAACTATGCCCTGAGTGAATGCCAGTATGACTGCTTTAGAATCTAAACTAAAACATACATCATCAAGATTTTTACTTACTGCCCATTCCCCTGCTGTAATGAGGGCCATTACCTCTGATATATAATTAGTTATGATTCCAATTCCTCCACTGCCAGCACCTATACATACTCCAGTACTCTGCCTTTCAATGAATCCAAACCCTGCAGCAGCACCAGGGTTCCCTTTTGCAGCACCATCACAGCAAATTAGTGTTTGGTTGAGTTGAAGAAGTTTGAAAAAAACTTCTTTCACAGAGGCACATCTTGATTTTATCCCTTTAATACCAAAATTTATTATGATATTGAGGTCATATACACAGTTCTTCATGAGTCCTGTAATCCTGACTTCACAGTCTTTTGTGAAGTTGAAAATCTTGTCTTTGAACATAACAGTATTTGGATTAATATCTTCATACAGCTTCAAATTTCTAGCCATCCATAACTCCACCATCACAGAAAAAGAGCTAATGTACCATAATTGCCTAATTGCAGAGCTGTTGGGTTTAACACAAGTTATAACTTCTTCAAATTTTGTAGGAATATAAAGATTGAACATACCTCCAAGCCAAGACCAAATTTCTTTGCTAAAAGAACACTCCCACAAAATATGCTCCATATTATCCTGACCATTCCCACATAGATAGCATTTAGATGCTGCAGAAAAGCCTTTCTTCCTGACATTCTCCCCAGTTGCACAAGCTCCTCGGAGAATTTTCCACACATTGCAAGAAGTGTAAGGGTGTATATAGGGACCCCATACATACCTGAACCAATTAACCTGTTGATATTTCACTCTCATCTGTTGTACATCATTTGCAACAGAAAATTTTCCAGTTAAGTCAGCAACCAAAATTCTTCTATCTTTCCCATTACCAATTTCTGGTAGTTCCTTAAGCTCAAAATATTTTTTCATTTCTTCTAGTATATGCCATTCCCCATTCACTATCAAATCACTCACTTTCAGGCCTTTGTGTTGTTGTATAAATGTGTCATCCTGATGGTAATCAATAAGAGAATAATCTTTGATCCATTTATCCTCCCAAACTGAAATATTACATCCATCCCCTACTAGCCATCTGCTACCTTCTTTTAGATCATTTATGACCCATTTTAACCCAGGCCAAATTGATGATTTCCTGTAACTAGTACTCCAATCACCATTTTTGTTTTTGTACTTTGCCTTCAAGAATCTAGTCCATTCTTCACCTTCTGTTTCGATTTTCCAAAGTAACTTCAGTAATAATGCCTTATTCATCACTCCAATCTTCTTACACCATTTCCTGGATTTTGTCACAGGCAATAACCGTTACTGATGAAATTTGTAACGGTTATAACCCGTTGAAAATAGGCCGTCATAAATAACTGTGAAACACTTTTGTAACGGTTTTATCTGTGACATTTGCCCACCACAGTCACATAAAATAACTGTTACAATAATTAATAATCACGATTGACCTAATTTTATGATAGCGACATGTGTCAAATTAGTAACGTTTACCGTAACGGTTTAAACTGTTACTCTCTATTTACCACAATTAAGTGAGTGACACGTGTCCTAAAAAGTCACATATATGACAATGGTTATAATTGTTACTTAAACCTTGCAACGATTGGGTCTGCGACACGTGTCCCATTTTGTTACGAATATAGTAACACATATTAGTGTTGCCATTAGTTTTATAACGATTTCTTATTGGACACGTGTCGTCCGTTTGTCACGGCTTTTGTGACGATTAAATTGTTACTCTCATTTGTAACAACAACAAGATGATGACACGTGTTGTTTTTACTTCAAAATTTTGTCACACTTATCTCTGTGACAATTCTTTCAGTTACTATAAAAAAAAATGGGTTGCCCATATCATTTTTATGGATCCGGGCTTCCAGTTTACAGGCCTGTAATACAGGTCACGATAATGGACCTGCACTCTCAGTTTACAGGCCAGAAATACAATAGCATTTTCTTCAGTATAAATTTCTAATCCATAATTCACATTCAATACATTCTTCAATCAATCAATTCATATCAACATTCAATCAATTCAAAAAAGAATACAAATTCAAAAGGAATGGAAATTCTATCAAGTACCAAACAAAAATATGTTATTGTTAAGTATTAAATTCTGAGGAAAGTCATAGAAACCTTCTAAGTTCCCAAGTTCAGTTCATTTTCTAAATCATAAGAAGAAACTTACTCAAAACTTGCAGTTACAAAGGGACCTAAATGTAACATATAACTCCACACACTAAACTCAAATTTTAGCAATAAGATATAATCTTATGTTACTTTTTCAGTAGTTACAGATGTGAAACCGATTAAAATGTAATACTTGCTGCAAATTAGAAGTGTTCCTTTGTATTTGTAATGAACAAAGGTTGCGGACATGAAAAATGTATCTATATACTACGGTGAACTTTGAAAAGAATAAGTTCTTGAACCTAATGAATCTTGCCTGCCAGTAATCCATGGACTTACTTCTTATAAATCCTGCCTACCAAATTCGCTCATACAAATAAGAGTATCCACTACTTCCTGTAAATAACAATCGGTGTAATTAGATTTAGAGAACTTATACAAGCAAGAGTAAATAATATCAAACAATTTCTGACACTACGAAAACCGATACAAGCAACCAAGTTTATCAAGATCTTTCTGAAACGATAATTATATAATTTTAAGCAACCAACTACCAAGTCCATGAAATGTTTACCTTCTCAACTGGATGAGGATCTAATAAAATATGACCTCCTATGCTCAAATATCAGAACATCCATCTTTGTCAAAATTGTATACTTGAAGGTGTAGGAAAGATACCTGCAATAGACACAACACATACTTCTCATTTCTCTCAATCTTGCACAATAATAGGATGACAGAGAATGTGGACAAAATCGATAGATAATAGAGTGTGAAAATTATCTGGCCGTACTCGCAGTCAGAAGAAGTGGCTTGTCTATCCTCAATTCTTATAAGCTACACATACATGCATGATCATGATGCTGTGGCTAGTGATATAAATGGATGATATGTTACGTAACAATAATATAGCCATATTTTAAATGAAAGAATAAATTTTAACGTGGATCAACTGCTACCAGTATCCACAGAAAATCATTCAGGTTATCCATAATGATCACCAAATGTAAATATGCATCACTAATCCGTTTTGTAAGCAAACTGGTAGTGGTATGAAAATCCAACCCAAAACTGTGACGGTATTAGCAAGTAAATAAGATAATTACCTCCATGACGTTTCCGCAAGGCACTGTTGTCAGCCATATTTCCACCAGACCATTTCCTTGGCATCTGTGCAGAACCAAGAATTTACTTTAGCAGGAGGTAAAAGAAACTCTTATTTTACTAATGTATGATTCTGAAGTACAAGAATAACATGTAATGATGTTGCAGAAAAATTGACTAAATAATATAAGGAGATCGTTGAAACCCATAACCATATTCATTCATAACATGTGCTGGACCATATACCATGCCTGATAGCAAACAAATAAGTAAAACAAACAATTGTGAAATTTGGGACCACAAGGAAAACCAACAATTGTGTGAAAACATACATGAACAGAACCTCCTAATAGAAAGATGATTACCATCAAACTCAACTCCAGATCGAACTTCCCAGACATCCTATAGAAAGTAAAACGATTTCTAAAAATTAGAAAACTAAAATGAGATGTGACAAGAGTTCCTACCTAAGGATGGCATGAACTTAAAATACAAATTGGAGGACCACAATAAGCTTAAGCAGAAAAGGGTGTTTCTCATAAATTTAATTTTCCATGTCACCAGAAAAAGAGCATGGTATCCCAGCCCAAAACTTCCAATTGACATACTCAATGATGCTGGTTCAAACATAAGAGGAGCTCATACTTGAGGTAAGACCTCACAGATATGCAGAAGACTGAACTGTTATGAACCAAGTTCTATATCAAGA
This sequence comes from Papaver bracteatum, assembly GCA_023529315.1. Classification (NCBI taxonomy): domain Eukaryota; kingdom Viridiplantae; phylum Streptophyta; class Magnoliopsida; order Ranunculales; family Papaveraceae; genus Papaver; species Papaver bracteatum. The sequence continues at coordinate 217,027 of JAJJWX010002064.1, read as the reverse complement.
AATCCTAAGTATTCCCTTATTCCACAATGCAAGCATATTACAATGAGACACTAACTTAGAGGCCAGCAAGCAAATAATAATGAGCCACAAACTTACAGGCCGTAAAGAAAAGCAAACTGTACAAGGAAAAGCAAGACTTACCAGGAATGCACATGTTCAATGCTTTAGCCGTGAAGAAGGATTCCATATCAAATAAGTAGAAATAGTTTCTGTCGATCAAATCAGAAAGAAGCTATCCTGCAAGACAATGTAGAGTTACCATTATTGGAAGACACAGATGCCATCTCCTGTAACTAGGACCATTGATGAGCTTTGTCTTGACAAGAGGCTTATGGTCGTAAAACCATGTATAAACTGCAGAATCTTCCTCTTCATCCATCTCTATTTGGATTGGCTCCAGGGGATCCACATCTAACAGATTGTCTACATAGTCTAATGGTGGTTCCTCATCATCAAAAGGTGGAAATCGCATCCTCTTGAAATGTCGACGATCCCTTTTCTCCCTTCGCATCATAATCCACATTGTACCCCACTGAAAGATTTCATAAACATTAGTGCCATGAAACAGAGACAACAATAAGCTCACAATTAACTAAAATTACTGATCATGCATCCAGCATCCATCTCTGTCTTATTAATAGGCAATTTATTTCAGGCTCTACAGGTCTACAAGTTAAATGTAAATGATAAGGAACTTCAACATCTACTAGCTAAAGGTTGGGAAAGAGTATAAGCATGCGGTTACATATATCGCGTATGTAAGAAAGAGAGGAAGAGGGAGAGGATACCTGTGCCAAATATATAGGTTCAACAACCCATGGTATCTCGTTCACGAATGTGATTGCTCCAGTAATGTGATACAAAATCTTCATATCCCGCACCTACAACGACAGAAAATGGAACCTAAGAAGAAGATATGATGAATCCAACCTTTAAGTGCTAACCGAAACTAAATTGTTCAAATAACACAAAAGGCAATGGAAGTTAAATTAAAGCAAAATCAAAATTGCAGGCAAAATGTGTGAAGTTCAAATTATTGTCTACTGTCTAGGCAACTGTCTTAACTAGAACAAGGCCATGTGAACAAGTAATTCCTCAATAGATCCCATTATTCCTATATTATTTTAGTTTATTTCTATTTTTTGTCTATTTGTGTTTTATTTGTGTGTGTTTATGAGTGTGTGGGTATGAGTGCAGGTGGGTAAGGAAGAAAGAGATGAGGTTAAAGCTTATAGTTTAAACGCTTGACAATTAGTTTGTCCCTGATTTTCTAGCTTTGATTGACTATTGCAAAGGAACTGTAGACTTTATTACATAACAGAATTCAACAAATAATATCTCAATGGATACTAGAGAAGTCCGTCTACAACTTCTTATAAGACTCCAAGGGATAATTCAGAGTCTAAGTGGTCCAAAACAACCCGGCAAAACAGTGACATGAAATATTTTCAAGGAAATTCAGCTCTAATTGCCTGTATATTTCATGGTATAATTACCAAACGACAAACCCACACTACACTAAAATCAGGATTTTCTCACAGTGTAACCTGTCACAGTTTATTTTTCAGTCACTGATATACCTGTGATAAGTCCTGCAACAATTATAACTGTTGCTAAATTTTGTAATCGTGATAATGAATCTGAATATTTAACTTTTTTACTAGTCACAATTATATTTGTTGACAATTATCTAGATAATCACAATTATAATCTGAAATGATGTTTCCACCCAAAAATTCCACCACATCTAAAACAACCCCGAATTAATCACTCTTACAATTTTGGTTGTCACTACTTTCGCAACAGATATACAAAATAACAATTTTATTTAATTTCTAAATATCAAAATTTATTTTTATTTTATTTTTTAATTTTCTTAATATTATAAAAAAAGATCAAGACCAAGTCAACAAGCCATGACTTTGTAGGACATTTGACTTGGACAAATACCAACCTTTTCTCTCGATTTTCTCGACAAAACCACAACAAAAATATCTGCTTCTTCCGAAGACTGTGAAAATGACCAAACTACCCTTATCGGAATAAGTGCAATAAAAATTTCGATGACTGTGAAAATGACCATATTACCCTTATTGGACATAAGTGCAATAAATATTATGGAGACTGTGAAAATGACCAGAATACCCTTATTGAAAATCAGTAAAGCAAATATTACGGACGGTGAAAATGACCATATTACCCTTATTGGAAAAAAGTGCAATAAATATTATGGAGACTGTGAAAATGACCATACTACCCTTATTAGAAATAAGTAAAAGTAAATACTTTCAAAATGACCATATTACCCTTATTGAAAAAAATGCAATAAATATAATGGAGACTGTGAAAATGACCATACTACCCTTATTAGAAATAAGTAAATTAATTCTTATAGACTGTGAAAATGACCATATTACCCTTATTAGAAAAAAATGCAATAAATATTATGGAGACTGTGAAAATGACCATACTACCCTTATCGAAAATAATTAAGTAAATGTTACAGACTTTGAAAATGACCATATTGCCCTTATTGGAAAAAAGTGCAATAAATATTATGGAGACTATGAAAATGACCATACTACCCTTATCGAAAATAAGTAAAGTAAATACTTTGAAAATGACCATATTACCCTTATTTGAAGAAAAAAATGCAATAAATATTATGGAGACTATGAAAATGACCATATTACCCTTATCGAAAATAAGTAAAGCAAATGTTACAGACTGTGAAAATAACCATATTACCCATATTGGAAAAAAAATGCTATAAATGTTATGGAGACTGTGAAAATGACCATACTACCCTTACCGGAAATAAGTAAAGTAATTCTTACAGATTGTGAAAATGACCATATTACCCTTATTGAAAAAAGTGCAATAAATATTATGGAGACTGTGAAAATAACCATACTACCCTTATCGGAATAAAGTAAATTAATTCTTACAGACTGTGAAAATGACCATGTTGCCATTTGGAAAAAAATTGCAATAAGTATTATTATGGAGACTATAAAAATGACCATACTACCCTTATCAGAAATATATAAAGTAATTCTTACAGACTGTAAAAATGACCATATTACCCTTATGAGAAAAAAGTGCAATAAATATTATGAAGACTGTGAAAATGACCAAACTACCCTTATCGAAAATAAGTAAAGTAAATACTTTGAAAATGACCATTTTACCCTTATTGAAAAAAAAGTGCAATAAATATTATGGAAACTGTGAAAATGACCATACCACCCTTATCAAAAATAAGTAAATTAATTCTGACAGACTGTAAAAATGACCATATTACCCTTATTGGAAAAAAGTGCAATAAATATCATGGAGACTGTGAAAATGACCATACTACCCTAATCGAAAATAATTAAGTAAATGTTACAGACTTTGAAAATGATCATATTGCCCTTATTGGAAAAAAGTGCAATAAATATTATGGAGACTATGAAAATGACCATACTACCCTTATCGAAAATAAGTAAAGTAAATACTTTGAAAATGACCATACTACCCTTATTGGAAGAAAAAAAGGGCAATAAATATTATGGAGACTGTGAAAATGACCATACTACCCTTATCGAAAATAAACAAAGGAAATGTTACAGACTGTGAAAATGACCATATTACCCTTATTGGAAAAAAAATGCAATAAATGTTATGGAGACTGTGAAAATGACCATACTACCCTTACCGGAAATAAGTAAAGTAATTCTTACATACTGTGAAAATGACAAAATTACCCTTATTGAAAAAAACATGCAATAAATATTATGGAGACTGTGAAAATGACCATACTACGCTTATCGGAATTAAGTAAAGTAATTCTTACAGACTGTGAAAATGACCATGTTAACCTTTAGAAAAAAGTGCAATAAGTATTATGGAGACTATGCAAATGACCATACTACCCTTATCAAAAATAAGTAAAGAAATTCTTATAGACCTTGAAAATGACCATATTACCCTTATTAGAAAAAAGTGCAATAAATATTATGGAGATTGTGAAAATGACCAAACTACCCTTATCGAAAATAAGTAAAGTAAAAACTTTAAAAATGACCATATTACCCTTATTAAAAAAAGTGCAATAAATATTATGGAGACTGTGCAAATGACCATAGTACCCTTATCAAAAATAAGTAAAGTAATTCTTACAGACTGTGAAAATGACCATATTACCCTTATTGGAAAAAAAAAGTGCAATAAATATTATGGAGACTGTGAAAATGACCAAACTACCCTTATCGAAAATAATTAAAATAATTCTTACAGACTGTGAAAATGACCATATTATCCTGATTGGAAAAAGTATAATAAATATTATGGAGACTGTGAAAATGACCATAATACCCTTATCGGAAATAAATAAAGTAATTCTTATTGACTGTGAAAATGAACATGTTACCCTTATTTGAAAAAAGTGCAATAAGTATTATGGACACTTGTGAAAATGACCAGTCAAGGTAATATGGTCATTTTCACTGTCTGTAACATTTAGTTTACTTATTTTTGATAAGGGTAGTATGGTCATTTTCACAGTCTCCATAATATAATTGCATTTTTTTTCCAATAAGGGCAATATGGTCATTTTCACAGTCTGTAACATTTACTTTACTTATTTTCGATAAGGGTAGTATGGTCATTTTCACAGTCTCCATAATATTTATTGCATTTTTTCCAATAAGGGTAATATGGTCATTTTCACATTCTGTAAGAATTACTTTACTTATTTTCAATAAGGGTAGTATGGTCATTTTCACAGTCTCCATAATTTTTATTGCACTTTTTTCCAATAAGGGTAAGATGGTAATTTTTGCAGTCTGTAAGAATTACTTTACTTATTTCCGATAAGGGTAGTATGGTCATTTTCATAGTCTCCATAATATTTATTGCACTTTTTTCCAATAAGGATAATATGGTCATTTTCACAGTTTGTAAAAATTACTTTACTTATTTTTGAAAAGGGTAGTATGGTCATTTTCACAGTCTCCATATTATTTATCGCATTTTTTTCAATAAGGGTAATATGGTCATTTTCAAAGTATTTACTTAACTTATTTACGATAAGGGTAGTATGGTCATTTTCACAGTCTCCATATGATATTTATTGCACTTTTTTCTAATAAGGGTAATATGGTCATTTTTACAGTTTGTAAGAATTACTTTACTTATTTTTGATAAGGGTAGTATGGTCATTTTCACAGTCTCCATATTATTTATCGCATTTTTTAATAAGGGTAATATGGTCATTTTCAAAGTATTTACTTTACTTATTTCCGATAAGGGTAGTATGGTCATTTTCACGGTCTCCATATGATATTTATTGCACTTTTGTCTAATAAGGGCAATATGGTCATTTTCACAGTATTTACTTTTACTTATTTCCGATAAAGGTAGTATGGTCATTTTCACAGTCTTCATAATATTTATTGCACTTTTGTTCAATAAGGGTAATATGGTTATTTTCACAATCTGTAAGAATTACTTGTACTTATATTTGATAAGGGTAATATGGTCATTTTCACAGTCTCCATAATATTTGTTACACTTTTTTCCAATAAGGGTAATACGGTCATTTTCACAGTCTGTAGGAATTACTTTACTTATATCTGATCAGGGAAATATGGTCATTTTCACAGTCTCCATATGATATTTATTGCACTTTTGTCCAATAAGGGCAATATGGTCATTTTCACAGTCTGTAAGAATTACTTTACTTATTTCTAATAAGGGTAGTATGGTCATTTTCACAGTCTTCATAATATTTATTGCACTTTTGTTCAATAAGGGTAATATGGTCATTTTCACAGTTTGTAAGAATTACTTTACTTATTTTTGATAAGGGTAGTATGGTCATTTTCACAGTCTCCATATTATTTATCGTATTTTTTAATAAGGGTAATATGGTCATTTTCAAAGTATTTACTTTACTTATTTCCGATAAGGGTAGTATGGTTATTTTCACAGTCTCCATATGATATTTATTGCACTTTTGTCTAATAAGGGAAATATGGTCATTTTCACAGTATTTACTTTTACTTATTTCCGATAAGGGTAGTATGGTCATTTTCACAGTCTTCATAATATTTATTGCACTTTTGTCCAATAAGGGTAATATGGTCATTTTCACAGTCTGTAAGAATTACTTGTACTTATATTTGATAAGGGTAATATGGTCATTTTCACAGTCTCCATAATATTTGTTACACTTTTTTCCAATAAGGGTAATATGGTCATTTTCACAGTCTGTAAGAATTACTTTACTTATTTCTGATAAGGGTAGTATAGTCAATTTCACAGTCTCCACAATATTTATTGCACTTTTTTCCAATAAAGGTAATATGGTCATTTTCATAATCTGTAACATTTACTTTACTTATTTCTGATAAGGGTAGTATAGTCAATTTCACAGTCTCCACAATATTTATTGCGCTTTTTTCCAATAAGGGTAATATGGTCATTTTCATAGTCTGTAACATTTACTTTTCTAATTTCTGATAAGGGTAGTATGGTCATCTTCACAGTCTCAATAATATTTATTGCACTTTTTTCCAATAAGGGTAATATGGTCATTTTCACAGTCTCCATAATATTTATTGCACTTTTTCCATTCAGGGTAATATGGTCATTTTCAAAGTCTGTAAGAATTACTTTACGTATTTCCGATAAGGGTAGTATGGTCATTTTCACGGTCTCCATAACATGTATTGCACTTTATCCAATAAGGGTAATATGGTAATTTTCACAGTCTGTAACATTTACTTAATTATTTCCGATAAGGGTAGTATGGTCATTTTTCCAATCTCCATAATATTTATTGCACTTTTTTCCAATAAGGGTAGTATGGTCTTTTTCACAGTATGCATAATATTTACCGCACTTTTTTCCAATAAGGGTAATATGGTCATTTTCTCAGTCTGTAACATTTACTTAATTATTTCCGATAAGTGTAGTATTGTCATTTTCACAATCTCCATAATATTTGTTGCATTTTTTTCCAATAAGGGTAGTATGGTCATTTTCACAGTATACATAATATTTACCGCACTTTTTTCCAATAAAGGTACTATGGTCATTTTCACAGTCTGTAACATTTATTTAATTATTTTTAATAAGGGTAGTATGGTCATTTTCACAGTCTCCATAATATTTATTGCACTTTTTTCCAATAAGGGTAATATGGTCATTTTCAAAATATTTACTTTACTTATTTTCGAGAAAGTTAGTCTGGTCATTTTCACAGTCTCTATAATATTTATTGCACATTTTCCAATATGGGTAATATGGTTTTTTTCACAATTCGTAAGAATGACTTTACTTATTTACGATAAGGGTAGTCTGGTCATTTTCACAGTCTCCATAATATTTATTGCACTTATTTCCAGTAAGAGTAAAATGTTCTTTTTCAAAGTGTGATATTTACTTTACTTATTTTTCATAAGGGTAGACTGGTTATTATCACAGTCTCCATAATATTTATTGCACTTATTTACAGTAAGGGTAAAATAGTCATTTTCATTGTTTGTAATATTTATTTTACTTATTTTGAAAGGGTAGTTTGGTCATTTTCACAGTCTACATGATATTTATTACACTTATTTCTAATAAGGGTAATATGGTCATTTTCATTATCTGTAATCTTTGAACCCATGATGATCATGTTCAATTCTGATATATTTCGTCTTCAGTTCATCCGAATCATAAACTCAGGTCTAACTCTATTAATCTTTGAACCCGTGATGTTCAATTCTGATATATTTCGTCTTCATATCATCCGGGCGAGAAACTCTGGTTTAATTATAGTAATCTTTGAACCCGTGATGTTCAATTCTGATATATTTCGTCTTCAGATCATCCTGGCGAGAAACTTAGGTCTAACTCTAGTAATCATTGATCCCGTGATGTTCAATTCTGATATATTTCGTCTCCAGTTCATCCGAATCAGAAACTCAGGTCTAACTCTGGTAAACTTTGAACATGTGATGTTCAATTCTGATATATTTCGTCTCCAGTTCATCCGAATCAGAAACTCAGGTCTAACTCTCGTAAACTTTGAACCTGTGATGTTCAATTCTGATATATTTCGTCTCCAGTTCATCCGAATCAGAAACTCAGGTCTAACTCTAGTAATAATTGAACCTGTGATGTTCAATTCTGATATATTTTGTTTTCAGTTCACCCGAATGAGAAACTCAGGTCCAACTCTAGTAATCTTTGAACCCGGGATGTTCAAATCTGATAAATTTCATCTTCAATTCACCCGAAAGAGTCAGGTCCAACTCTAGTAATCTTTGAATCTGTGATATTCAATTCTGATATATTTCGTCTCCAGTTCATCCGCATCGAAAATTCATATCTAACTCTGGTAATCTTTGAACTTGTGATGTTCAATTCTGATATATTTCGTCTCCAGTTCATCCGAATCAGAAACTCAGGTCTAACTCTGGTAAACTTTGAACTTGGGATGTTCAATTCTGATATATTTGATCTTCAGTTCACCCGAAAGAGAAACTCATGTCCAACTCTGGTAATCTTTGAACCTGGGATGTTCAGTTCTGACATATTTCATCTTCAGTTCACCCGAAAGAGAAACTCAGGTCCAACTCTAGTAATCTTTTAACCTGGGATGTTTAAATATGATGAAATTCATCTCCAGTTCACCCGAACGAGAAACTTTGGTCTAACTATGGTAATCTTCGAAGCTGTGATGTTCCAATCTGATAAATTTCATCTTCAGGTCACCCGAATGGAAACTCAGGTCCAACTCTGGTAATATTTGAACCTAGATGTTCTAATATGATATATTTTATCTTGAGTTCACCCGAAAGAGAAACTCATGTCCAAATCTGGTAATATTTCAACCTGGGATGTTCAATTCTGATATATTTCGTCTCCATTTAAGCCGAAAGAGAAACTCAGGTCTAACTCTAGTATTATTTGAACCTGTGATGTTCAATTCTGATATATTTCGTATCCAGTTCACCTGAACGAGAAACTCAGGTCTAACTCTAGTAATCTTTGAACTCGAGATGTTCAATTCTGATATATTTATCTTCAGTTCATCCGAAAAGGAAACTCAAGTCTAACTCTAGTAATCTTTGAACCCGGGATGTTCAATTCTGATATATTTCATCTTCAGTTCATCCGAGAAGGAAACTCAGGTCTCACTCTAGTAATCTTTGAACCCGGGATGTTCAATTCTGATATATTTCATCTTCAGTTCATCCGAATCAGAAACTCAGGTCTAACTCTAGTGATCTTTGAACTCGAGATGTTCAATTCTGATATATTTCATCTTCAATTCATCTGAAAATAAAACTCAGGTCTAACTCTAGTAATCTTTGAATCCGGGATGTTCAATTCTGATATATTTCGTCTTCAGTTAATCCGAAAAGGAAACTCAGGTCTTACGCTAGTGATCTTAGAACCCGGGATGTTCAATTATGATATATTTCATCTTCAGTTCATCCGAATCAGAAACTCGGGTCTAACTCTAGTAATCTTTGAACCCGGGATGTTCAATTCTGATATATTTCATCTTCAATTCATCCGAATAAGAAACTCAGGTCTAACTCTAGTAATCTTTTAACCTGGGATGTTCAAATATGATATATTTCATCTTCAGTTCATCCGAATAAGAAACTTAATTCTAACTCTAGTAATCTTTGAACCCGAGATGTTCAATTTGTGATGTTCAATTCTGATATATTTCTTCTTGATTCATCCGAACAAGAAACTTAAGTCTAACTCTAGTAATCTTTGAACACGAGATATTCAATTGATATATTTCATCTTCGATTCATCCGAATCGAAATTCGGGTCTTACTATAGTGATCTTTGAACCCGGATGTTCAATTTTGATATATTTCATCTTTAGGTCATCCGAAAAAGAAACTCAGGTCTTACTCTAGTGATGTTTGGACCCGGATGTTTAATTTTGATATATTTCATCTCATAGCTTCATCCGAAAAAGAAACTCAGTCTAACTCTAGTAATCTTTGAACCGAGATATTTAATTCGATATATTTTGTCTCCAGTTCATCCAAACGAAACTCGGTCTAACTCTAGTAATATTTGAACCTGTGATGTTCGATTCTGATATATTCCGTCTTCAGTTCATCCGAATCAGAAACTCAGGTCTAACTCTAGTAATCTTTGAACCCGGGATGTTCAATTCTGATATATTTCATCTTCAATTCATCCGACTAAGAAACTCAGGTCTAACTCTAGTAATCTTTTAACCTGGGATGTTCAAATATGATATATTTCATCTTCAGTTTATCCGAACAAGAAACTTAATTCTAACTCTAGTAATCTTTGAAGCCGAGATGTTCAATTCGTGATGTTCAATTCTGATATATTTCTTCTTCAGTTCATCCGAACAAGAAACTTAAGTCTAACTCTAGTAATCTTTGAACCCGAGATATTCAATTCTGATATATTTCATCTTCAGTTCATCCGAATCAGAAATTCAGGTCTTACTATAGTGATCTTTGAACCCGGGATGTTCAATTTTGATATATTTCATCTTTAGGTCATCCGAAAAAGAAACTCAGGTCTTACTCTAGTGATGTTTGGACCCGGGATGTTTAATTTTGATATATTTCATCTGCAGTTCATCCGAAAAAGAAACTCAGGTCTAACTCTAGTAATCTTTGAACCGAGATATTTAATTCTAATATATTTCGTCTCCAGTTCATCCAAACGAGAAACTCAGGTCTAACTCTAGTAATCTTTGAACTTGTGATGTTCGATTCTGATATATTTCTTCTTCAGTTCATCCGAATGAGAAACTCAGGTTTAACTCTAGTAATCTTTGAACCTGTGATGTTCAATTTTGACAGAGTTGTAAACTGTATCCCACTTCATCTCTAACAATTCATTAACCAATTGTGAAATATTCAAAATATTTGCTAATAAAGAATAATTTTTGGGATATTTTGACTTTGGGTCACATAAAACTGACCAAAGTTGCGTTTGGGTCATCCGAAAATTTTAATTAGAGTTTGGGTCACATGACCTTCTTTGACCGTCTTGACTGTGAAGTTCTCAGTTATATCCTAAAATGACTAAATTAACCCCAACGGTCGCCTAGTTTTACTAACTGAACCAAACGGAATTTCATCTTTAATGTCCGGAGATGAAAACGAAGAAGAACAACGTCAGCGAGATCTCTGCTTTTCACGGCAAGAAGTGAAATGTCTTTTTCTATGATTTTCCCATTCTTTCGTTATAATAATTTCATCCGAAAATGATACACAAATCAAATGGGTAAATTGTATCTCGACACCTTTTCAGTGATGTTAACATTTGAGAGATATGATACCACGTATAGAAAATGAAATTTATTAGGCTTTTTTATTTGGGTTTGTTGATATGATCTGCTGACCAATAAAAATGAAACAATGATTAGATTTATTTCTCTATTAGCTTTCTCAACGAGATCAATCGTTAGAACTAATCAACTGCTAAAAGTTTGAAACTCGTATTCACTGAATATCAATTTAATATGGATCTGTTTGTTTTTTCAAAGTTTTAGTGGTAGCAGCACGTCATGAAGTACCAAGGATTTTGATGCAATGAATTAACCCAGATTAGATATTGCTGAAGAACTTAATGATATCAATGAAGATCTACGATGGTGTTTACCAGTTCACAATCTCCGTTGTATCACTATCAATTCGACTTCTTCAATTCACAATCTCGACAAAATAAGCACCTTCTTTCTTGTTCACCAGTTCATCATCATCTCTGCTCACACGGATAGAAGCCCATCGAATCAATCCCGACAGCAGCAGAAGACTCACAGATGAGAAGGGGAAAAATGAATTCTTTATTGATTTAGATTTTAGGGTTATTATATAATGGATTCTGTTACACATGCACACGGTCACTAACGGTGTTAAGTAAATACAAATAAAAAAACTAAAAAAATAATTTTAATAACGGTCAAATACGGTCCTGTGACCCAAACTCTAATTAAAATTTTCTGGTGACCCAAAGTCAAAATATCCCATAATTTTTTGGTGATTGACATCCTAGATGCAACTCTAACTTTTCGGTCATCCTTAAGAAAAATTATACAAGTTTTGTGCATTCTCACCCTGTTTTAGAAAAAGTGATACTTTCATTTTTTTCAGAAAAAGTGATATTTTTGTCCCATATCAGTAAAAGTGATACTTTCATCCAGTGTCATGAAAAGTGATATAACACGTTATGTAATTTTTAATGGTGTTTCATTTTTTAACCATCACAGTGTTCTTGTCTTATACTTTGGTTTGGTGGTATCAAAAGAAAAAAAAAGATTTTGGTTTGCCTTTGATATTCTTAATTTACGTGTTTCTAGTCAATTAAATTTTGATGGTGTGCGGAAAAAACAAAACGAAAAAAAGCAAACGGAAAAAAAAAGGAAAACAATTTTTTTTAGTGATCAACTTGATCATTATCTTCTTTGATAACTTTAGTCTACAAAGAGATAGTGGTCAATGAAGAGATGAATTCTCCCTTAGTATAGACTATCAAGTACTCTACACGCACATGACCCTTCCCATGGTCCCAAGATTGGCAGACACAGATTATAGAAAATAGAGACCCTACTCAACTTTATTTGTACGTGTCCAATGTTTAGCAATCAAAACATCAAACAATTTGATGCAATTTGTATAAAAAAAATAAATGATACATAAAATGTCCAAATCCACGGAACCCTAATACAGAAACATTAGTCTCCCTCAGCCCGGCTGCCATTGCTTCACTTCTTCTCTAGATCCGCCTCCTCCTTTCTCTGCAACTCCTTATTATCTCTATTCTTCCTACTCAGTATAGCTGATTTTGCTTTGGATATCACCACCCTAATCACAGAAGTCTTTTCAGATTCATGTTCTACTCTTCCGCTGAGTTTTGCAATTAGATTTGGGGTAATTTTCACTACCCACCTTATATTCGTTTGCTAATCTCGCAACATATATACAGAGATTAAAATCTGGGTTAATATTTGTTGTTACTCATATCCATATCAGAATAAACGTTTGATAAAAAAAATTAATTTTTTTTTGTCATGATTTTAAGAAAGATAATTCTTTTTTGATTTTTGATTTTTTTTATGATTTTAAGAAAAGTCTTGTTCTTGGGTTCCCGAATTCCTGCATTTTTGACAAGATCTGTTACTCTTTTATTTACAAGATCTGTTACTCCATTTTTATGAATTGATTTTTTTTTGTTGTTGTTGGATGAGCAGAATTTACTCTACCAAGCTTCACGTTTGAAAAAGGTATGAAATAATTTCGAATCTATCGCATTTAGGATTGTAATTTTTTTAAAAGTTTTTTTTTTTTTTTTGTTGAAGATTAACCTGCAAAATCTTAGTATAAGAACTGTATGAGTAAGTTCCTTATGAGAGCGAGGTATTTACAGGGTTTAAGCAGCGGATCTTGCTATGGGATATGAATTAACTAGTAAAAGACAACAACAACGCGAGGTCAGTAAAAGACACGCCTTGTCTCATTAACTCCATTTCTAAGCAACTGATAGTAATTTTCAGTTTTTTTTAATATAAACCCTGTGATTTGAGTATAGGGATGATACTCTAGAGCAGTGGAAACCACTCGTTCTATTTCCAGAATTATGGTAAACTTCTTCCAGGCATTAGAAGTACATGCTTCAAAATTGTCTCAGATAGTGGAAGAATCTCAAACTGCCAATGACCAGAAATTATGACCTTGAACAGAAATATGAGGTACAACTTCTTCCATTTGATTTAGTTGTTTGGTTGAATAACTTCCCTTTTGGATGGTTTTAACTTTTTAGATGCTATGTGGGAGTAGGGAAAGTAGCAGAGCTACTAGTAAGTTCAAGTGCAAGGAAGAAAAAGATGGTATGTGTCCAACACAGGAAACTTCTACAATTTGTTGTTTAGTATTTTTAAAGACTTAGACTAGTAATATAACTGATCAACTAAGTATGCTGGCAGCCGTAGTTTGTTCTTGCTAAAGCTATCTAGAATATGGCTTTCTCATAAATAATTAAGTTTCATGCTAAGGGATTGTGAAAGCTAACTCTTCAGTTACCGATTTTATCAGGTTCAGATAGCATCAGGCGGTCTTCGAGGGTGTGCATTGTGCGAACTGATGAATTTTGTCAAGAAATGTCAACAATGCAAGATTTCACTGGTTCTGTCAAAGGTGAGTGGACAACTTATCATTGCGAGGGTACTGCTGCAGTATAGACACAGGTTGGGGGCATACTAAATTTGAAATTCAAATTCATTGTTTAGTGTAACTAACTTTATTTTTTTCATTTTTTTGTTCACTGTGTGTGAATTTGTTTTCTTTCGCTCGAGTGATTTGTAGTATTAGTGATGTTGGTTTTGATACATTGAAGTTACTATTAATTAAGAGCCTCACTAATTAGTATGTTGTTGTTACTTACCAACTAGTACTTATACCCGGCTTAGCTCATTTCGTATTATATTACAGGGGACTATCACAACCGCTTAACACCAAACCCATTCCATCTCCACACAAGATGTACACACTTGGCCAATTTTCCTCAAGAACTCCCTTCTTAATTTTAGGTGAAAAAGTATATCTCTTAAATTCATTGGTATTAAAACTTGACTAATACACCATTAAATATCACACTAGGAGCGTGGATCTAAAAGGGAGAACTGGCCAGGATTCTCAAGGCTACTCCATACCCATATACCACATGGTATAGACAAACACAAAACTAGGTTCATCTATTCTTGATCTTGGGTAACTTAACAAACCTGGGATATTGATATTTCATGGTTTATGCACAACCAATTTGGTGCTAGTAACTTTCTCCTTTCATTGGTTTTTTTGATCTTGTCCGTATGCTGGACTTACTTATTTTCCTGTGCCCTGGAATAATTGTCACTTAAATCTCATTACAACTCCTTCCTTCCCGATTTTGAAATCTTAATATTTATTCTGCATGTTAATGATTGCATTCTTTCTCATATTCAACCTTGATGAAGACGAAAACGAAAGGCCTACCTTTGCTTCTATGATAAAACCTGTTGATTCCCTGACAATGAAGCTATCGAAAAGGTACAGTGTAAAGCAGTTCCAACTCTTACTTTATCTTGAATGAAAAAATGTATTTGTGATGCTAATCCATCAATGGTTTTAGTTAAAAGAAATTCAAAACTTTGCTTTCTTATATGAAGAAAGCATCAAATTTTGTCATTTTCAGGTGCTGATTAAGGTGGCCATTTGTAGTACTAAGTGTTGTAGGACAAACCAACTATGTTTTTCCTTGTGTTAGAATCTGCATTTTACCCCTTTGTTGTAGAGTTGCTGCAGCCTTTTGATTATATGAACTTAATTTCTGTCACTCAAATCATAAGCCTCCGAGTCCCTGACCTGGTTGTCCTCACCATGAACATCTGAGTTGCAGTATATTCTTGGGGCTTTGTTTGCAGTATGATCTTTATCTTTAAATAATACTTGGTTTGAGAAGACAAAAGTTTCCTGCAATCTCTTTTGGTTGTAAATATTAATTTAGTGAAGATGAGATCTTGGTTGTGACTGTAAGATGATGTTTAATTACATTAAATAAGCGGTGCATATTGAGTTGGTATTTTTATTATCAGAAAATATTTTGTTCAAGCTTTAGTTTAAAATGTGTGGTTTTACTCGAAATGTCACATGGTATCATTGTTCATATTTTATGGCTATGCTACCGCCCATCCATTTTTTATGCTGGATTAAGATGCCTTCATCACTCATCTCTCTTTGTGTGATGCAGTTTATTGAAGGTGAAATGAATGAAGAAAAATAAATTCTAACGATGAAGGATGCCTAACGTCAATAATTTGGATTCTTTGCACTTGGTAGGCCACGTAAGATCTCTACCAAATGATTAATAATTTTGGTTGCTACAGCTCCTAGATGATGACATTGATATTTTTTGTGTGCTAAAGCTATTTGTCTGTTTAACTATATTATTGTACATATTGTAGAGTGAAGCTATATACACTTTTGCTTAATATAGTTTTAAGCTAACAAAAATGAAAAATAAAGGGCTTTTGAAATTCAGCCAAAATGAAACGAGTAAGAGGCCTTGTGGTTTCATGTAAAAGTTACAGTTACTTGTATTTTTATGGCAACTTAAAGTTGGTTGTATTTTTCAGCAATCTGTTTCATTTGTTGTGATGCAAACCAAAAGCATTGACGTCGTGTTTAACTTGTTTCAGGAAGACAATGAGATACTCCTATTGAACCTTATACTGAAGATCCCAAATCAGAGGTATTTGCTTTATTATAGTTTGAAGTTAGCATAGAAAACTTATGCGAATGAAAAGTAAAAGAGAACTTTAGAAAATTAGGAAAATATGATACAAAATGTAAGATGCATGGTAACTTGTATTTCTATAGCAACTTGAAATTGGTCGTACTAGAATAGTCGATACACCAACCCAAAGCATTGACACTGTTTAATTTGTTTCCCCAAAGCATTGACACTGTTTAATTTGTTTCAGGATGATGATGAGGATAAGTCCAAGATGATGAGGATGATGAGGATAAGTCCAAGTGAAGCCGAAGATCCGGAACTGCTTAAGCAAGCAGACATGGATGAACGAAGAAGGTCGTTTTCTCAAGAATAGATTGTATTGCAAGCCTGTAAATTGGAAGACCAGGTCCATCACACTAAATTGGAAGACCTGGGCTATACATTTTTTTTTATTTGTGATTTAGAAAATTGTCACGGTTAACTGTGACAAGAAATTGTGACAAAAGGGTACACGTGTCAACATAAGAGTGTTGTTATAAATGAAAGTAACAGTTAAAATGTTACACTTGTCGTAACAAAAAAGACACGTGTACATTAAATAGTTATGGCTAAATTTAGGTAACTTTTATATGTGTTACTAGTACAGTAACTAAAGGTGACACGTGTCCCTGAAAGAATTGTTGCTATTTAATTAGTCACACTAATAACTGTTGTTCTATATGTGATAGTGTGGGACACGTGTCGGCAACCTAATTGTTGTTATTATGAAGTACAATTAAAACTATTGGATTAATTGTTACTGCAGGACACGTGTCACCATCCTAAAATTAGTGCATTAATTCTTTTTTTTTCGAATAACGGTTTTTAAGCGTGACTTCAATAAATAAGTGTCACAGAAAAAAGCGTTGCAAACAATTACAACAATTAATATCACAGCGTTTCTCTAACGGCGTATATGTGTGACAAAAAATTTTAGTAACAGAAATAACCTGTGACAAAATCCGAGATTTGGTGTAGTGCCAAAGAATATTTCCTTTTAACATGTTGTAGAGGCTACTCAGGGGAACATTTTTCATTAAGAATAGATTGTCTAAAACATCACCCATACTTGTAGAAATAGGCCTCAAAATGGCTGTTTGTGCAGTTTTACGTACTCGCTTCATCGGCATGACAAAACTCAAATTTTCATAATCCGAGATAAAGAAACAAAAATCCTAGATGTTTAATAAATACCTAATTCATCAATTTGTGGAAAGAATATTAGCTACACTGAAACTCCTATCATAATTGAAATGAGTAAATATAGCAAGAAGAAGTTTACCTCTGCTTCTTTTGGGACTTTTCTCAAACACCCAATGTTCATTTTTGCTGGTGTTGAGAGGTACTTCTGCCTTGTTGTGTTAAACTCCTCTTATATAGTTTCTACATCTGCAAATTCAATTTCTAAGAACCCGTGTTTCTTTATCATTCCACACTCCTCTTATGGTAGTTCTTTCCACCACTAGCTCTAGGATCAGGTTAACCACCACCGCCTACAAATAATAAAACTTCAGTTACCATTTACAAAAAGATTTGAACACAAAAAATAAGGGTTTCCAAAACAAAGATAATGAGGAAAACATAACCTACTTCTTATTATTCAAGAGTACTAATAACTACCAATTCTTTAGCAAATCTATACTCTTCTTTCTCAGATTCCTGTAAAACCATCAAAAACAGAACCCACATCTGAAAACACTCATTGTTACTAATAACACAAAATCAAATCAATAAGCCAAATTAGGGGTTTGTAAAAAAAAGATTGGGTTTTAAGAAAACATAACCTGAGTTGAAAGATTGACTTCACTAAGAAAAACTAAGAAGAACCCATTTTCGGTTGAAAGTAGAGGCTAGGATTTCTTCTCTTCTTTCTGATAAATTTAGGTTTCTCCTAGGGTTTTCCTTTTCTCGTTCTCCTTCGGAAAAAAATAACCTAATAAATCACACAGAAAATCAAGATTAGATTTATATTACCAAAATCAAACAAAAAACTACAGAAACTGAAATCTGAGTTCTTAGATTTACTGAGCTGAAGTTAAGAATAATTGTATGTAAAAGTTGAAAAATATAATTTCTTATACTTCGATCAGATCTCGTTTTTACAGAGAAAATTGAGAGTGAGAGGCGGAGGAGAAAGAAAAATGATAAGGTTGACTGATTTTCTCTCTCTTCTAGAGATATATAGGAAAACCTAATAGCTATCTCGAGTAACTAATCAAGGAGATGTAGGGACACGATTTTCTTTTTGTGTGTTTCGCACAAGTGCTTTAACTTAGTTATAGTGTGGTAGAGCTAGACAATAATTCCTCATGACACCGATTTAATTGGTCTACAAATATCTTATGGTTAGCTTCTTGCCATGTGTCAAAACAAATATCTTATGGTTAGCATCCGTATGACACCGAAGCGCAAATCTCAACTTCAACCCCAAAACAGGCTAAAACATAACAAAACCATGCTTAGATAACATAATAGAAGGTTAGCTTCAATGGAAGTTACTGCTGACATTAACAACCTAAGAACTACAAAATTAAATTACAGATGTTGCTCCATATGAAAAACCCACCCAAAAAACCCACCTAATTTCTTCATTAGCACAAGAGTAAAACAAAATGACTTCTATAACATCGTTAACAAAAAATTGAAAGATGAGGGAGAAGTTATACCTGAGATGCTTCAACAAATGCAAGTGAAGATGTTGAATCTTCTTCTACTGATTGCTACAAAAAAAAATGATACTTTAAGACCCTATCCACAAAATCAAACCCTACCTTAAACATTGCAAATAGAGAAAATGCATTACAAACCCTAACTTTACTTGATAAAGTTTGTAGAAAATCAAACCAAACGTATTTTCCATGAAATCAAAAGAAACCCTAACAAAACCCCCAAATCAAAATTCTAATTTCAATCCAAATCATAAGAGAACTTGAGATATATTGGTTCCATTAAAATAAATTTCCAATGAAATTAGAGTATTGATTTATCGGTATATGGATTACGGTTTTGTTTCTTTGATTTGGAGGAGGGAGATGAAGAAGATGGAGAAAAGAGCAGCGTTCTGGTAAGGTTCAAATATTAATAGAGTTAGAACTGAGTTTCTCTTTCGGATGAACTGAGGACGAAATATATCAGAATTGAAGATCACATGTTCAAATATTACTAGAGTTAGACCTGAGTTTCTCTTTCGGATGAACTGGAGACGAAATATATCAGAATTGAACATCACAGGTTCAAAGATTACTAGAGTTATACCTAAATTTCTCTTTCGGGTGAACTGAAGATGAAATATATCAGAATTGAACATCCCAGGTTCAAAGATTACCAGAGTTGGACTTGAGTTTCTTTTTTGGTTGAACTGAAGATGAAATATATCAGAATTGAACATCTCAGGTTCAAAGATTACTAGAGTTAAACCTGAGTTACTCTTTATGGTGAACTGAAGATGAAATATATCATAATTGAACATCCCGGGTTCAAAGATTACTACAATTAGACGAGTTTCTCGTCCGATGAACCAAGACGAAATATATCAGAATTGAACATCACGGGTTCAAATATTACTATAGTTAGACCAAAGTTTTGCGTTCGGATGAACTGAAGATGAAATATATCAGAATTGAACATCACGGGTTCAACGATTACTAGAGTTGGACCCGAGTTTCTCGTCCGGATGAACTGAAGTCGAAATATATCAGAATTGAACATCACGGGTTCAAAGATTACTATAGTTAGACCAAAGTTTCTCGTCCAGATGATCTGAAGGCGAAATATATCAGAATTGAACATCACGGGTTCAAAGATTACTAGAGTTGGACCCGAGTTTCTCCTCCGGATGAACATAAGACGAAATATATCAGAATTGAACATCACGGGTTCAACGATTACTAGAGTTGGACCCGAGTTTCTCGTCCGGATGAACTGAAGATGAAATATATCAGAATTGAACATCACGGGTTCAAAGATTACTATAGTTAGACCAAAGTTTCTCGTCCAGATGATCTGAAGGCGAAATATATCAGAATTGAACATCACGGGTTCAAAGATTACTAGAGTTGGACCCGAGTTTCTCCTCCGGATGAACAGAAGACGAAATATATCAGAATTGAACATCACGGGTTTAAAGATTACTAGAGTTACACTTGAGTTTCTCGTTTGAGATGAACTGAAATGGAAATATATCAGAATTGAACAACACAGCTCCAAAGATTACTAGAGTTACGCTTGACTTTCTCGTTTGGGATGAACTGAAGACGAATATATCAGAATTGGACATGAATGGTTCAAAGATTACTAGAATTGACCATATTACCTTTATTGAAAAAAACTGCAATAAATATTATGGAGACTGTGAAAATTACCATATTACCCTTATCGAGAATAAGTAAAGTAAATACTTTAAAAATGACCATATTACCCTTATTGGAAAAAAAGTGCAATAAATATTATGGAGACTGTGAAAATGACCATGTTACCCTTATCGAAAATAATTAAGTAAATGTTACAGACTGTGAATATGACCATATTGGCCTTATTGGAAAAAAGTGCAATAAATATTATGGAGACTGTGAAAATGACCATACTACCCTTATCAGAAATAATTAAGTAAATGTTACAGACTTTGAAAATGACCATACTACCCTTATTGGAAAAAGTGCAATAAATATTATGGAGACTATGAAAATGACCATACTACCCTTATCGAAAATAAGTAAAGTAAATACTTTGAAAATGACCATATTACCCTTATTGAAAAAAAAAGTGCAATAAATATTATGGAGACTATGAAAATGACCATACTACCCTTATCGAAAATAAGTAAAGTAAATGTTACAGACTGTGAAAATGACCATATTAGACTTATTGGAAAAACGTGCAATAAATGTTATGGAGACTGTGAAAATGACCATACTACTCTTATCGGAAATAAGTAAAGTAATTCTTACAGACTGTGAAAATGACTATGTTACCCTTTGGGAAAAAGTGCAATAAGTATTATAGAGACTGTGAAAATGACCATACTACCCTTATCAGAAATAAGTAAAGTAATTCTTACAGACTGTAAAAATGATCATATTACCCTTATTAGAAAAAAGTGCAATAAATATTATGGAGACTGTGAAAATGACCATACTACCCTTATCGGAAATAATTAAGTAAATGTTACAGACTGTGAAAATGACCATATTAGCCTTATTGGAAAAAAAGTGCAATAAATATTTGGAGACAATGAAAATGACCATAGTACCCTTAACGGAAATAAGTAAAGTAATTCTTACAGACTATAAAAATGACCATATTACCCTTATTAGAAAAAAGCGCAATAAATATTATGGAGATCGTGAAAATGACCATACTACCCTTATTGGAAATAAGTAAAGTAATTCTTATAGACAGTGAAAATGACCATATTACCCTTATTGAAAAAAAGTGCAATAAATATTATGGAGATTGTGAAAATGACCATACTACCCTTATCATAAATAAGTAAAGTAAATATTACAGACTGTAAAAATGACCATATTACCCTGACTGGAAATAAGTGCCATAAAAATGACCATGAACCCTCACTGGAAATAAGTGCCTTAAATATTTATGGTCATTTTTATGGCGCTTATTTTCATAAAAATATGGTGATTTTTACAGTCTGTAATATTTACTTTACATATTTCTGATAAGGGTAGTACGGTCATTTTCATAGTCTCCATAATATTTATTGCACTTTTTTCCAATAAGGGCAATATGGTCATTTTCACAGTCTGTAAGAATTACTTTATTTATTTCCAATAAGGGTAGTATGGTCATTTTCATAGTCTCCATAAAATTTATTGCACTTTCTTCTATTAAGGGTAATATGGTAATTTTTACAGTATGTAAGAATTACTTTACTTATTTCCGGTAAGGGTAGTATGGTCATTTTCATAGTCTCCATAATATTTATTGCACTTTTTCCAATAAGGGTAATATGGTCATTTTCACAGTCTATAAGAATTACTTTACTTATTTCTGATAAGGGTAGTATGGCCATTTTCACAGTCTCCATAATATTTATTGCACTTTTTTTCAATAAAGGTAATATGGTCATTTTCAAAGTATTTACTTTAATTATTTTCAATAAGGGTAATTTGGTCATTTTCAAAGTCTCCATAATATTTATTGCACTTTTTCTAATAAGGGTAATATGGTCATTTTTACAGTCTATAAGAATTACTTTACTTATTTCTGATAAGGGTAGTATGGTCATTTTCATAGTCTCCATAATACTTATTGCACTTTTTTCCAAAGGGTAACATGGTCATTTTCACAGTCTGTAAGAATTACTTTACTTATTTCCGATAAGGGTAGTATTGTCATTTTCACAGTCTCCATAATATTTATTGCACTTTTTTCTAATAAAGGTAATATGGTCATTTTTACTGTCTGTAAGAATTACTTTACTTATTTCCGATAAGGGTAGTATGGTCATTTTCATAGTCTCCATAATATTTATTGCACTTTTTTCCTATAAGGCTAAATGGTCATTTTCATAGTCTGTAACATTGACTTAATTATTTCCGATAAGGGTAGTATGGTTATTTTCAGTCTCCATAATATTTATTGCACTTTTTTATAATAAGGGTAATATGGTCATTTTTACAGTCTGTAAGAATTACTTTACTTATTTCCGATAAGGGTAGTATGGTCATTTTCACAGTCTCCATAATACTTATGGCACTTTTTTCCAAAGGGTAACATGGTCATTTTCACAGTCTGTAAGAATTACTTTACTTATTTCCGATAAGGGTAGTATTGTCATTTTCACAGTCTCCATAATATTTATTGTACTTTTTTCAATAAGGGTAATATGGTGATTTTGACAGTCTGTAAGAATTACTTTACTTATTTCCGATAAGGGTAGTATGGTCATTTTCACAGTCTCCATAACATTTATTGCACTTTTTTCCAATAAGGGTAATATGGTCATTTTCACAGTCTGTAACATTTCCTTTACTTATTTTCGATAAGGGTAGTATGGTCATTTTCACAGTCTCCATAATATTTATTGCACTTTTTTTCCAATAAGGGTAATATGGTCATTTTCAAAGTATTTAGTTTACTTATTTTCGATAAGTGTAGTATGGTCATTTTCATAGTCTCCATAATATTTATTGACTTTTTTCCAATAAGGGCAATATGGTCATTTTCACAGTCCGTAATATTTACTTTATTGATTTTCAATAAGGGTATTCTGGTCATTTTCACAGTTTCCATAATATTTATTGCACTTATGTCCAATAAGGGTAATATGATCATTTTCACAGTCTTCGGAAGAAGCAGATATTTTTGTTGTGGTTTTGTCGAGAAAATCGAGAGAGAAGGTTGGTATTTGTCCAAGTCAAATGTCCTAGAAAGTCATGACTTGTTGACTTGGTCTTGATCTCTTTTTCTAATATTAAGAAAATTAAAAAATAAAATAAAAATAAATTTTGATATTTAGAAATTAAATAAAATTGTTATTTTGTATAACTGTTGCGAAAATAGTGACAATCAAAATTGTAAGAGTGATTAATTCGGGGTTGTTTTAGAAATGGTGGAATTTTTGGGTGGAAACATCATTTCAGATTATAATTGTGATTGTCTGGATAATTCTCAACAAATATAATTGTGACTAGTAAAAAAGTTAAATATTCAGATTCATTATCACGATTACAAAATTTAGCAACAATTATAATTGTTGCAGGACTTATCACAGGTGTATCAGTGACTGAAAAATAAACTGTGACAGGTTACACTGTGAGAAAATCCTGGTTTTGGTGTAGTATATACCAAGCCCACCCTCATTTAGTGGTGCATTCACTTCTTCCCATTTTACAGTTACAAGTTTTTTCACTGATGGATCACCTGTCCATAGAAAGTTCCTAATTATCCTTTCACATTCTTTAATCACTGTTTTGGGCCATTTGTATACTGACATATTGTAAATGTAAATTAATCTAGCATAAAAGCAAGTAATCTGCCAATCCAACCAGCTAACTGCTTTTGTAACATATCCACCATCCCCCAAACATGTGTAGATTTAATTCTTGTAGGACTCAATATTACTCCCAAGTATTTATCTGGGAACTCAGAAATCTCCATTTGTAGTCCTTCAGCAATTACTTGTCTTCTATCTTCAGTGGCACCACCAATAAAGCATTTGCTTTTTGCTCTATTTACAGTTTGACCTGATGCTGCTTGATATCTTGTTAGTAAGCCCATTAAATTGTCCAAGTTCTTTTTGTGCCCATTGCAGAAGATGATAATATCATTTGCAAACATTAAATGAGAAGGTTGAACTCCATTTATATTAACCATTGTTTTTAATTCCCCTTCATGAACCATCTTAGTAATGTTTCTACTTAAAACCTCCTCAGCTATAACAAACAAAATGGGAGAAAGAGGGTCTCCCTGCCTGAGACCTCTCTTCACATCAAAGAACCCGAAAGGTCCACCATTTACTAAGACTAATATTCTTGCAGATTCTAAAATGATTCTCAACCAGCTGATACCTACTTCAGTGAAACCAAAATGTTTCAGAGTTTTAAATATGAATTCCCAGCTCATTGAATCAAAAGCTTGTGTAATGTCTAATTTTAATCCCAGCTCATTTATTAATTCAGAGGAAAGCACAATCTTCTCCTGAATATTCCTTCCTTTAATAAAGGAACCTTGCTGACTAGATATCATCTTGTGAAGTACTTCATGTATTCTTGTTGTTATTATTCTTGTGATGATTTTGAAACAAAAGTTTGACAAACCAATTGGCCTAAACTGTTCTGTTCTTTTTGTTACATGTACTTTTGGCAGTAAGAAAAGAAAGATGGAATTCATCCCTTTTGGAATGAATCTACATCTCCAACAGAACTGTATTGCTTCAACCAAGTCCTTCTCAATAATATCCCAAGAGAATTTATAGAAATTACCTGGGAAGCCATCAGGTCCAGGAGAGCTGTTTGGGTCCATTGAGAATACTGCTTCTTTGATCTCCTGAGCTGATGGTATTTGGTCCATTTTAACATTCTCCTCATCAGTTATTACTCTGGGAATAGCTTCAAAAAGACCTTCATCCATTGTTACTTCATGATATTCAAATTTTTTCTTAAAATGATTTACCAATAATTCAGAAATATTTTCTTGATCTGCTATAATGTTACCATTTGCATCTTCAAGCTCAATTATCTTATTGTGAGCACTTCTAACTTTCATAGTAGTATGAAAAAATCTAGTATTTGCACCCCCTTCTTTCAACCATTTTTCCTTGGACCTCATTAGTTCATTATATTGTTGAGATGTTAATTCATATTTGCCCCTTGCTGTTACTAAATTGTTGAGAAGAACCACATTTTCTGGCTGTGCATCAGAAAGTAATGAAGCATTAAGGACTTCCTATTTTGTTTCTGTAACCTTAACTCTCAAATCACCAAAAACCTCCTAATTCCATTTTTTAACAAGAATTTTGAACCTTTTTAGTTTTCTCATAAACCTAAATGCAGGATTTCCAGTACATTCCTCTTCCCAAGATTCTAGTATCAATTGCTTGAAATTAGGATGAGAGGTCCATACAGACTAATATTTGAATGAAATATTTTTTGGTTTAGGAATTTCAGCTGTACCTCCCATCAATGCACCATGATCTGATACTAATCTTACTCCAACTTTATACCTCCAATCAGCATACCTCTCCATCCACATAAACATTAGTTAGTACTAACTTGTTACTCATTCGTAATTTCAGAGAAATATTGCTGATCGCCGGTGTGTGGACCTCTACGGGAAAAAAAAATTGAACATGAAGGATGTTACAAAATCAAGAGGGACAATTTCTATGGTCACTGGAAGTTATGATTTTTTAATACTTTTAAGTGATCGTAAGAGTATTTAGGTGGTTTTAAAGCGATTGTAACGTTAAGGTATTTATGTAATGGCTGTAATCGAAAGATTATTAATATAGAATCCTACCGATTAACTATAAGCGGTTGTTTATTTGGTTAAACAAGCAATCGATTACAATAATCAGATACTTTATGAGTTAACTTACTTTCCGAATATGGTGTTGTTTGGATACAGAGCCAAGCATGACCACTTGGTTTGTGTTTTGGATGCACCTATAATCGGAGGTATATTAGGTTACAAAACCGTACGATTATATGTTGCCCCAAAAACAGATTTTTCAAAAATCCTTCATCTGGTGAATTTTGAAATCTTCTATATTCGGTAGATAATCCAACTTAACTACCTACCGATTATACGTAGCAAACCATACGTTATGAGGGTGCAGAGCCAAGCATGACCACCTGGTTCGGGGTGCATAGCCAACCATAACCACTTGGGTTGTGTTTTGGATGCACCCATAATCGGAGGAATAGTATGTTATGAAACCTACGATTATAGGTTGCCCCAAAATGAGCTTTTTCAAAAATCCTATTTTTCTAAAATTCTGAAATCTTTCATAATCGGTAGAATATTTGGCTACCGATTATAAGAATCCCCACATCGAACCTTTGCCAAATTTCCACAGGTTTTAGGGTGCAGAGCCACTCCTAACCATTTGGTTCGTGTTTGAGACGTAGCCATAATCGGATACAATTGAACATTGTGCCTACATAAAGATAAATCTTCTTCAATCGTGAACTCCGTAGGATTAATGAATGGTTGGGCCATTATGTTGAAGATGATGTTGGAGAGAGTTTAAAGGTATTTGTGTTCCATAGAGGGTAAAAGGATACAATCCTTTTATAGAGTTTAGAATTCCAACGACTTTATTTTGTTGGGGCAACTGTATAATCGATAGCCAAATAAGGTATTTTAACTTCCGATTATACAGTTGCCCCTAATTTGTTTTTGGAGAAATCTCAAATTTTTCGAATTTGAGAACATTAATAATCTGTAGTTAGTATGACTACCGATTATAAAGTTGCCCCAAATTTCTTCTCTGATTAAATCACTAATAATCAGTAGTCTAGTGAGGTTTTTTTGTTACTACCGATTGTTATAGGAGCAAGATACGCGTTTGGCACAAAATATATATTAATCGGTAGGCAAAGGTGTTGCAAAGATTCCGATTAGGTTTTAACAATCGGACACAAAATAGTTTCCGATTATGTAAGGGCATTAACGTATGAGATATTTTGACTTTGGGTCACAACTTTGTGACCAGAGTTGCGTTTGGGTCACCCCAAAATTTTAATTAGAGTTTGGGTCACGAACCGTGTTTGACTGTCTTGACCGTTAGTTAATTTTTTATTTTTTAAACTATTTTTAATTTATTCAACTCCGTTAGTTGCTGTTAACAGATATCTAAATCATCACTTCACTTCCATTCCGAAGCCAAATCGGGAGACCAAATTCGAAATCGAAATCAACTCATTCTTTTCATTCTCTGCAGATGCAGACTCCACTACCTCCACTGCATCTAAATGAACTTGACCCACAGCCAGGTCTGCACCACCAGTTTGTATTTCATCTTCTTTACAAATTACGAGGAATTAAGACCACCACTCTTACTGTTCTTTACAGTTTTCTTACATGTATCTTCATGTGAATACCCAGATCTCATTAATCTCGAACCCATTCTTCAATTTGTTTCAATTCCAGAGAAACCCTAACTTTAGCTAACCAGCCTCTCTTGTATCTAATTCACGCAGACACAATGAATTTCTTCAAATTCATTTCAGAAAAAACCCAATTTCATCATTATTCAACACAAATTAGTGATTTCTTCATAAACGGCTCTTAAAAGTAAATTCATCAGAACCCCATCTTTGTTATCCTTAACAAATCCTAAATTGCCATTAATCTTCACCAATTCTTCCATTTATCCTCAGTCGACATCTGCAGAAAACATTGAACAACAACCCTAACCTAACACCGTCGGCTTCTTCCAACTCAGGTAATCCAAACGCAAGCAGATCCCGTTCTTCCAACTCTTAAAACCCCTTCTTCTTCATAAATTCTCTGATTCCTTCTCGGTCAAATCAGCCGCACACTTTTCTGTGTTAGAAACATATGATTGAATTCTCTTAAACGGCTGATACATCAACAACTTTACTGATTTCCCCATCTCATACTTTCACAGACTTCACTTCTCCCCCATTTCTGAAACGCGATATGTGTTCTTCTAAGTCTCTCAAAACAAATCGAATGCAAAATTTCTCTCGATATCTGCTTCAGTACCCTAGTCAATAGAACTACCATTTGAAGTATCTTATGCATTCACTGAGCCTAGACATGAAAAAAAAAAAAACGAGTTACAGGGAAGGAGAAAAAACTGGAAGAGAATGATTTAGGTTTTGGTGGATAGTGTGTTTATCTCCGCCCTTTGTTCATGATTTTAACCACACATGTGGCAAACAGAAACGAAAGGTAGAGTTAGTAAATAAATTAAAAACTTAATATTATTTTGTCATTTCAAATTTTAACCAGTTTCTTAACTGTCAACACGGTCAACCAGGGTCCTGTGACCCAAACTCTAATTAAAATTTTGGGGTGACCCAAACGCAACTCTGGTCACAAAATTGTGACCCAAAGTCAAAATATCCCTTAACGTATTCTCCCCTTTTTTGGTCTTTTTGTTTCGCCTCTAATTCTGTTGGGGTCGCCCCTAAAAATCCAAGGTTCTTTTTTCTTCAATTTTTATTTTGATAAAATACTTCAGTGTTACATTTATTTTGTATCCCATACACCCCCGAGCTTTGGAGGAAAATATGCGAAAGAAAGTTATCTCCGCCTCTATCTGAAAAGGTTTTTCAGTGACATCACTTTTTAAAAATACAATCAGCACGAAGACTTCCAAAAAAGTCGCTTATCTTAAAATTTCAGAAAATTCTTAGATGAATCGCTTCCCAATTAGACCAAATTTGAACAACCGAGTTCTCTGTCGTCTTTACTTTTGGTACAGACAAGCCCTAAATGGCAAGGGGCAAGACAGCTGAAAAAGTGGTCTAGTGCAGTTGATGTACGAATAAATAACGCCAAAGCAAATCACCTGATTAAGCAGCCAAAACTATTAGTTCACTCCAACATCTCATCAATTTTTGTTTTCTTTTTCTTATGTTCCACTTTGAATCTCCCATGGTTTAACAGCTAACGAGTTGGTGGGAACGGGGATGATAGAATGGAAGAACAACGAACTTATGTCCACCGTGTAGAGTTGATTTTGGACTACTGATACATATCTGAGATCTTAGTTACATGAACTATGTATGAGCAAACGAGAGAAACTTGTGATGACTGAATGTATTCGTTCTGTAAAACAACAAGTTTAATACCTCATTGAACTATACTTGTGATAACTATGCCACATTTGTGAATTGAAGCGCTAAACCGCATAGTCACCACGGGTCACGACTTGTATAAATTTTGTATGAGGTAATGGAGCCCACGACTAACTTGCATGGATTTTGGAACCTCTTAAGGTCTCATTAGGGGTGAGCAACGGACGGACGGTTGCGGATTAGGGGTCACCCGCAACCAAACCGTCAAAATTGCGGATTTGGAAAATTGAACCGTGACCGGCCCAATTACCCGCGGATAATGCGGACCGATTGCGGATTAACCGCGGATTTAGAAGGGAAATTTTTTTTTATGTTAGCACAAGGTAGTCCAACTTGTCATCGATAACTTGCCATTGTCAGAGAGCTCATTTGGCTAGAAGACATGGAACTTGGAAGGATGAATAAACGAACAGGATGTTTTGAAGCCCATCCCATCAGATTATTGTTTATGTGTAAGAATGAATGAGAAATGAGAATGATTGGGTCGGCCTAAAACCTCTTATTAACACATACTCAGCGGGCTTTATTAACTAGGCTTTATCCTTAGTAATTTTATTAAGTTTTCTTATTACCTTGCGGTACGGGTGAATCTGCGGATTTGCAAAACCAACCGCACCCAAACCGCTAAAATGTGCGGATTTAAGAATCTCACCCGTGTCCGGCCCATACGTCTTGCGGTTTGGATCAAATCCGCAATTTTGCGGACGGTTGCGGATGAAATCTGCGGTTCCGGTTTTTTTGCTCAGCCCTAGGTCTCATAACTTTGAGAGACTATTATCAAACGGTGCAATCATTTTGCTCACCCATTGTTCGAGTATTTTTGATACAGCAGTATTTAGTTAATCTAGTAAATTTGAGCAAGTTTTTCTTTAACTTATGCTTTTACAAGTATTATTACAACCACCATATGCTAAATAGGCTGTCATGTTTTTAGAAAAACAAAAGTTCAAATAGAGGCCCATGTTTAGCCGAGATCCTAAGGTTTAAAGGAAAACCACGTTAGAGAACTTGAAATGTAGCCGTCAGAAAAGTACAAGAAAAGCACTTAGTAATTGAAAAATCTAAAGGGGAAGAAGGAAAAAT
The DNA here is from genome assembly GCA_023529315.1 of Papaver bracteatum. Classification (NCBI taxonomy): domain Eukaryota; kingdom Viridiplantae; phylum Streptophyta; class Magnoliopsida; order Ranunculales; family Papaveraceae; genus Papaver; species Papaver bracteatum. Next base: position 186,347 of record JAJJWX010002064.1, on the reverse strand, counting down.
CAGGCCCCTGTATTGCCAATCAAACCAAACTATGAACTGGTTGGTCACTTGTTTCTTGCAGAAAAACTGCGATCTTGGGCTCAGCCACACCGTTTGTCTGTATAACTAGAAACCAACCTCAGCCCCAAGCACAATAATAAGAATTCTAAAGAAACGAGTTCAAATTTCCTAACCCTTAGCAAACAAGAAGATTAGTAGCTAGCTAGAGCTACAAATATTCATTTCAAATTTTACAAGTGGATTTTCCACATTTACCATCGTATGAGCTAAGGAAAAGCCGTGGGGGTACCTTTTGTTTCTTATTCAAATTTTTTTAAATCCAAAAGCCAATTGACTAAATTGGATAATATAAAGATAAAAAAAAATGTTGTTACTAATTTGATTGCTAAGAAGATCATTCCTTGTACTTGGAAGTTCTCTGATCCTGATGAAGTGATGCTCAATCTTGATGGGTCTAAGAAGGAGGCCTCTGGGGGTTTTGGAGTTATTATGAGGAGAAGTGATGTCTCTCCTGAAGTGGCAGCTACTGGTGGTTCAGGTCCTGAGACCTTGCTTTTTCTTGAACTCAAAGGTGCAGAGCTTGCTTTGAAATTGGGGGTTGAAGAGGGAAAAGCCTATGGTTCACCTAAGCACTGATTTCATAGCTGTCTATAATCTTTTTAACTGCAAGGCTCCTAAGCCTCCTTTGGGAGTAATGCATGTTTGGAAAAGAATTTGTCAGATGAGAAGGATGTTCAGGAGTGTAAGGGTTAGTCATGCTTACAGAGAAACCAATTGGGCTGCTGATCTCCTAGCAGCAGTGCACCTAATGAGGATTTTTTATAGATTCAGCCGGCGGATTTTAGTACTGATCTCAAAGAGATCATTGCTGAGATAGGAGTTTAAAAGTGTATTTTCATGTTAGTTAATTTTCTGTTTTTTTTGTATTTTTGGTTAGGGTCTTCTTGACCCCGCGGATTGTTTCGTAACCAAAAAAAATAAATATATTGTATAATGTTAATTTTCTGAAAACAAGGCTAACTCAGTTTTTTCAAATTTAGGACTTCAAATATATCTACACCATCATTGTCGGCTTGGTCTACTAAACTACCTTTTTTAAAAAAGTATTTTTGGTTAGGGTCTTCTTGACCCCGCGGATTGTTTCGTAACCAAAAAAAATAAATATATTGTATAATGTAGTTGCTCAGGATTTGTATAACAGTAGACAACCAAGAAATTAATATGATGTTTTGCTTGAGAACTTGGATCCAAATACATACCAAACACTTAATCATGATGTATAAATCTTCATTTGGATTGCTTATTAATCATTGAAAACTTTGTTTCATCATCTCGATAGACTATCCGTTTACTCGGACATCTCACTGATGAAAACAAGGCTAACTCAGAATAAGCCTTTCCCATTTAGGACTTTATATAAAGAAATTTGAATTTATTAAGATCAAAATGTCCCAAAATTGATGTTAAGAGGAAGAAAATACAAAAAAATCTGCTACGGTCAAATTTAGGACTTCAAATATATCTACACCATCATTGTCGGCTTGGTCTACTAAACTACCTTTTTAAAAAAAAAAAAAAAAAACTTAGGCTCAACCTAAGGAATGTCATAGATAATAGAATTGAAGGAGTCCTGGTTTGGGGAACCAGAAGACCCACTTCTGGAATTCTTACATATTGTAGCCAAGTTGAAAGCTTGGGTGTTTTGATGTTTGTTTATCAGCTTAAGATCTAATAAAACAAAAGTTACATGCTTGATATTAACGGTAGAGTCTTCATTGATGATTTGTTTGTCTCTGTAGTAGGTCTTAGTAAATCTTCCTTTGATTGCTTGGTGGTAGAGGTTGTTGAAATGCCATTTTGTTTGCTTCTTTTTCTTCTGCCCATCTAAAAGCTAGTTCAATGTAGATGATTCATCTTGTATAACCATGTTTGTTTGCTTCTTTTCTTCTGCCCATCTAAAAGCTAGTTCAGCTCCTCCTGTGGCTCCATGTGATCCCCTTTGAGCTATGTGTCTTCGGCAATCAACCCAGTTTCCTGCAAAATCAGTTATATTTAGAGCAGAGAAATAGTATTGAGTGTTAAAATCCTTGATAGTGCAGATTTTGATTACAAAGCCAAAGTTCTGTTGGTGATGTTGTTGTCCAGTATAAGTTCCTTAGCCAATTAAGAATGGCTCAGATTCATTGATTTTCCCCTGAGTGTTCAAAATGTGATGAGGCAAGTTATGAACTCTGTTGTAATCATAGAGATGTTGTTGAATGCTGAGAATGGTGGTGTTAGCATTTGGAATGATATTTTGGAATACTAGATCACATCTAGCTTTCCAAATAAACCAGCAGGTAGTAGCATAGGTGCATGTATTGACATTGTTGCTAGCATTGTTGAACCAATCATTGAACCATCCATAAAGGTAGTTCGATGATCATAGCATTTTCTGCGAGACATCAGTTGCTGCAGGGCAGCTTAGGATTACCTCTTTGGCATCCAACAATCCATCGTTTGACTAAGAAGCACACTGACTAGTCTTTCTCTTTCGTGATAAGAAAATAGACACGACATCGACTCTCAACTTTCTCCAACATCTCTCATTTATTTATTTTAGGATTTGAACGGTGTCAAAGGTTTAAGAAGATCTTGCCAGGCTTCGACTTCCGGCAGGTAGCATAGTAACTAAAGCATAAGAACATTTTTAGGCTTCAAAATGAGGAAGATTTTTCTTTTTCTCAAAGAAACCAATTAATATATATATGAGAATAGGAACAGTATGAACTAAGAACATTGTTTCAATACTACATATTTCGCATGACCTCTTTGTTACATAAACTGCATGCGCGCACGGAGCACATATAACATGACACAGGTAGACGCCGCGCTGAACTAAAAAAAAAAGAAACTAGATATGAAAAATCTCACCAGGCATTGAAAGTGCGCATACGCCCTTTCTCGGTTCATTGCATTGCATCTATCCCTGCGAAAAACCTCAAAATACATGATAATACGCTCAATATAATAATATCACACACTTAATTACATGATAATGTTAAAATTTTAATTTTATTAGAGCATTTCCTATGGCAATGGCCAAACTCAAAAGTTTGTTCAGCCACGTGGATGGTCAAATGGGTTTCTACACTATGGTAAAGCTGGGCAAAATGAACATATTTGGTTTTCTAGGGCCCTATTAGTTTTTTTTTTAATATAAATGCTTTGTAGGATAAAGTTGAAATATAAAATATAATATTTTGGTGAGATAAAATAGGATGGAGTGAGATAAAATAGGATAAAAGTGAGATAAAATAGGATAAAGTGAGAAAAATATTAGTAAAAAATCTGGATTTGCAGTGGGCGCTCATGCTAGTGACGCCAGAGATTGGTCTAGTGTTGCCCACGCTCATGCTAGTGACGCCCGCATTTCTTCTTGGCTCGCGCGCCAGGAGGGATGTCGCGCGCCATTTCAGCAGACGCGCGTCTGGTAGAGTGTCTCGATGTTCAAATGAACATCAATTTTCTTGGTTTGTTCATCCCATAGTGGGATCAAAATGAAAAAACCCTAAGTTTGTTCATCCCATAGGAAGTGATCTTAGGTTCAAATCATAACTTATGAGCAGCAATATATAAATCTCAAATAAATGGACTCCGAGTATTAGACCGAATTTTGGCGATTTTCAAGTCCGAACTAATCGTTTCTTTCTCCAAACTCTCAAACCGGGTAGGACCCTAGTTAGTAATTCTCCGAATCATTCCCGAATGATTCCCGAATATATCCGAACTGACCGAATCCGAATGATATTTCCGAACTATTTGAACTCCGACCTAGTTCCCGGATTATATGGACCTCACGAATGATTCGCGAACGTATCCGAACTAACCGAATCCGAATGATATTTCCGAACGAGAACTTCGAACCTAGTTCGCACCCAACCTCGCTCTCCCATAAGTAATTCTCTAATCAGAGTTTTGTTTCTTGGTTTTTGTTTGATTTTGAATATACTTTATATTTAAATACAATTATTCAGTTAAATTTTTTATTGATAGTTGTGTAACCAGTGTTTTATGTGTTAATTTTTGTTTAAAAATCTATAAACTCGTTTTATAATACATTTATGCGATTAAATTGTTTACTTCTTGTTAAATAATCACGCTAAAATGTTTTTTTCATCTTATAAATCATATACAAATAAAATTAGTCTCGTAATAATATCATAATACTTATCAATTTATCATTTATGTAATCCGAATTTTAAGTGCCGAACTCACATTTATAAAACGAATATACACGTACGTATGCCGTTCCGAACTACTGTCCGAACAACGAACCGTTGACTGGATTTTTGACCGAATCCGACCTATCCGAATCCGTATAATTCTCGTACGTATGCCGTCCCGAACTACTACCCGTACCCCGAATTTCTAACTAGGAATAGGACCAAGGAACGATTTGGAGTACTTTGGAATCTGGATCCGAGTTTTCCTAGTGTTGTGATCAGAAGGAACTTGACCACTTAGCCTTAATATAATACTCTCTTATTTGAGTATTAAAATTACCAAAATGCCTAACATTCCAGCTCGTAAGGCCTTTTTTAACGGATAAAGAGACTTACTGTTTGAAAGCATGAGATCCTTGCACCATATTTGCCCATAGTCTAGTTATCACATCTTTACACGAGTCAATATAAATGTATATTCCATTGATTGCATTAAGTAAACTGTATGTATCCATTGTAGTTCTTGGATTTCTTTTAAAAATGAAAAACAAAATTGACCGGGTGAATGATAATAAGAGCAACTGCAGTCATAATACTATAACTAAAAATAAATACCAAATGAAAACTAAAAAAATGAGTTTAGTTGGGGGTGAGACGTTACGGTGCTGGAGTAAATTTGGTGGAGCGGACGCGTAAGAGTTCGTCTGATATGGGGGTAGTTATAAAATGCGCTCGGGTGGGACGTAACTTTAATTTACGCCTGATGTCGGGTGTAACCTAAAATTGCGTTTGGTGTAGGGCGATAATATTTAAAACCGCCCGATGGAGAGGCGTAACTTGAACCTACGCTTGACGGGGCGCAATTAAAAGACCCCGCGCGTAACACTTTAAAAACAAGGATTAATTGGGGGCCATGAAAATTTTATACCGACACCCAAAATTTTAGGGGGCTTCCAAAATATAGTTGAAAGTACTATTTTACCCTTCCCCTAAAATTAATCCTAAAATCCTATTAACCTTAAACCCACCTCCCCCATTTCATTTCTTCTCCTCCTCTCCCCCACCCTCTGTTCGTTCATCATCCTCCATTAACGATCGTGGAGATTTTTTTTTCATCTGATTCATTATCTATACGAAAACTCTAATCAACGATTAACTTCTTTTACAAACATGGCACGAATGAAGAAATATATGGCACGAACGAAGAAATATATTTCTCAGAATGGTAGTCGTTAACCATGAAGTTTGAATGTCTAACGATTTTTCATCCTTGGTTAACGATTTTTCAAGTTTTGTTAACGATTTTTGATTTCCATGAACGACCCTAAGAAAGCTAATGACGACTCTAAGAAAGCTAATGACGACCCTAAGAAAACTAATGACGACCCTTACAAAGCTTAATGTAACGATCCTAAGAAAGCTAATGACGACCCTTACATGAAAAGAAAGTTAATGTAACGACTCTTGTTTAAATTTTAAATGACCCTAACGACCCTTAGAGTATTAGTGACAGTGAGTAAAAGGTTTTTGAGTCATTGGGTTATAAATATATTTAGTGAACGACTCTAAATGACCTACAAATGGAGTCGTCAATATTTTCAAAAATGTTTGACGATTTTTCATAACTGTAGATTGGAGTCGTCAGTTTGTTTAAACTTGAATGAAGATTTTTCATAACTGCATATTAGAGTCGTTTCTTTCCTTGACTAATAACTAACGACTCTTAAGGGTCGTCCTATTAGTATACTCCCGACCTAACGACTCTCACACTGAGATGTTGCATAGTGACCATGAATCGACAACTTGGAGCACCATTCATACGATTTGAAGAGTATAGGAAGTTTACATGATTGTTTAGAGCTTTGGGTTCTTCATTTTGAGTATTGATTCCATCATTTTGAGAAAAAGGATCTTCATTTGGAACCATTTTAACCTAAATTTTCCCCCAAAACTCACTTTCTTCCTCTATATCCAACCAAATTTTTTTCTTCTATAAACTCTGTTTTTACCCAAAAACTGATTTAATCTAACTTAAAAGATTAACAACTAATCTAACATAATCAACTCAATTAATAAAAATTATTGTTGGGGGTAATTTAGGCATTTTGGAAAATTAGGATAAGGGGTAGCACCAAAGTGCTATTGGGAGACCAACTGGTCAGGCCCCCAATTAGTTCTTCTGGCCCCCAATTAATCCTTGTTTAAAAATTCCTACGAAAGCATTAAATCAAGGGAATATTGGGGATATGCCCCAAAATCGACTGTCATCTTGGGGATATGCCCCAGGATTCCAGTTTTTGAGAATATGCCCCAGCCGTCCAAAATTCCATCCAAAACCGTTAAGTAGTCAAGATTCGCACACACTTGGGATCACATATGCGAATTAAAAGGTAGATTTTCGATATATTAACACCTTTACAAGGTTCGGGAACATATTCAGACGAAAAAATCTCGAAACAATTAGAGAGAAAGTTCATACACATTTACGATAAATAGTCTTTTTAACGGTTCCTTGACGGAAACCGTTACTTTGGGGCATATTCCCAAAAATTGGAATCCTGGGGCATATCCCCAAGATGACAATCGATTTTGGGGCATATTCCCCATTTTCCCTTAAATCAAAGGAGTAACGATAAAATCTCATCTGTCATGGAAGGGCAAACCGCAAAATCACATCCATCCACGTAACTGACGGTGGACTCGGTCACGTGACATCCATTGAATGACTACCTCAAATATATTTTTTTTTGAACTTGTCGCTGTTAATGATCCATTTATCACTACTGATTACATTACATGGTAGCAAAATATGCAATTTCTAATTATAGTAGTGAGGTTTGGCAAAGCAAAGTTCCTGAATGGGTAAATGATTGTATCCAGCAGGATCTAAACAGTATTCTTCATTAAAATCAATGAATAAATCTTCTTTTCGTATTAAAAAAAAAAGATAAAAACATTACATGGTAAATAATAACCTTTGTGAATGATTCAGTATCAGGCGTAATTTGCAATTACGCCCGTAGTCAGGCGGTATTTATAAACGCGCCTGATGGGCGTAACGTTTAATTATGCCTCAATGGGGCGCAGTTATATGAAACCGCCTGGTATCAGGAGTAACTATAGATATTACGTCCAGTCGGGCGTATCCTGAACTCCCGCCTCAATCAGGCGCAAATATTACATATGCCTCACTGTTAGGCGTAACTTGCAATTCCGCCCCAATCCGGCGTAGACGTGAATTACGCCAGACCATAACCAAACTAAAGACCAAATATACTCTGGTTTTTGGTTTTAGTCTAGGATTTGCTCTTTTCTCCTCCCCGTAGCGCTTGGTTTTTCGACCAAATTTTTAGTTATACTCCTCGACTGTGGTTGCTCTAAGAAGACTAATTGAGCCAATCCCCTTACCCCTTTTCTACCACTAACTTCCATCGGACGATGATGCGAAAATGTAATGCATCCGAGACTTCTCTTCTTATACACCCATCAAATCGTCCTACCTACGTACCCCTAAAATGGGTTATATGCCCATAAATTTTCAAATTCAAGGTCAAATGGAAGAGTAAAACTTGAGTTGGGTGAAACGTACGGGTACCATTATATTAGAACCTTGCTGGAGAAAATAAAAAGATTACCAGACTGATGAATGGTCAAACAGGAGCAGCAGAGAGACAAGCAACTGGCACTTTAGAAGGACTCTTTAATTTAAAGTCTCCTTCAGTAATATATTTTGTAAGGATCTAGAATCAAACAACTTAAGAAATCTCCATATATTGATATATTTTTTTTTGGAAAGGAGAGGGGTTAAGGAGACCCCAACCAACAAGAAGGAAAAAACAGAACAGAAAACAAAAAAAGAAGGGAAATTAAAACCCAGAACAACTCCACAGGGGAGCAAACAACACAAATCTCAGCAGTTTCTACTATAGGCTTTTCCCTCAGCATCTTCTTGAATGATCTTCTTCAAATCCTCAGCAAAGGAGCTAGGAATAATCTCCACAAACTCTCCGCTAGGCAGGTAACTAGCAATATCGTCTGCAGCTCTATTGGCTTCACGCAAGGTGTGCTCTGCATTGCAAGATTGAAGCTGACTACGGAATCTTCTAATAGACTCCCAAACATGATGACAAGTCCATGGAGGCTTAGGGCTTATCTTGGATAGATAAGAAACAACAATTTTGGAGTCTGTGCGTAAGGAGTCTTTTCTGCAACCATTCTTTATAGCAAGTTTTAAGCCTGCTTCAACTCCTTGGAGCTCATGCAAGGTAATAGAACCTGGGATAGAGCTGCCAGTCACTGCACTAGAAGGAATTCCTGCCTCATCCCTGATGATGGCTCCAAATCCAGCCCCGTTCTCATTTAAGGCTCCATCTGTATTTACTGCTACCTCGCCAGGCCCTGGTTTTCTCCAAGTTGTAGAAATCCTCTTTGGAATAATAAAACTAGGACACTGCACAGCAAGACTTCTATGATCATTTGTATGAGTCATAAAAGTATCAATAGAGCACAACTTAGTCCTAACATCAGCACGTATTAGTTGTAACAGCATCTCTGGAGGAATATACTTTTGAGTAAAAATTCTACGGTTCCTCTCACCCCAAACTTGATAAATACAAGCATTAAAGGCAAGTTTCCTCAAGACTCCAACAGACTTGTTACCTGTGATATGAGTCACACACCATTGAATCTGAGCATCCCAATCAGGTTGTCTTGAAGCCCTTAAACCCAGTAAGGGATACAATCTTTCGCAAATAGTAACTGAGTAAGAACAATTAAACAGTAAATGGAAATCATCCTCTAGCATATGGTTGCACAGGACACACACATGATCCACTTCTATACCCCATGAGAGGAGTTTACATCTTGTTTTTAATCCTCTATGCAGAGAAACCCAAACAATAAAACAGTGTCTAGGTATGCAGCGAGAGAACCAAACAAGAGACTGCCACTGTACCTTGGGGACATGACCCCTCAAAGCATTATAGGTGTCTTTGAGAGTAAAGTCTCCAGAGCTCCCTGCTGTCCACACAACTCTATCCTCAATCAGCCGATCATTTTTGACATTAATAATATCTAGGTAATGATGTCCTAGAACATTCATCAGGTTTGGTGAAATACTCCATTCTCCATTACAAAGCTAACTACTCACAAAGGCATCCAAATGATGTGTGGAATCATACTTTAGGTGAGGAGGGAAGATGCTAATTAAGTTACCTTGAAAGAGCCAGTTATCCTTCCAAAGTTTTGTGTTTTCTCCATTTCCTATCAGGTGCAAGACATAAGGGCTAGCCACAACTCTGTGCTCTAGAATGCGCCTCCAGCACCAAGAAGAGTGCACTGGTGGCTTGATGTGCCAAAAGTCCTTATTCTTTATCAAATTCATTTTGACCCAAACAACCCATATGGTAGGCTTACTAGACACAATATCCCAAATATGACGAAGGTTGGAAGCAGTATTGGTAGTTTCAATGCACCTAATACCCAAACCACCTTCACTATAAGGGAGACAAGCGATGGGCCACTTAACTGCAGGCTGCTTATAATTTAAGTCAATGCCGGACCAAAGGAATTTTCGAAAATTGGAGTTGATGAGATTAACAGTCTTCTTAGGAAGGACAAAGCAAGATATCCAAAAGATTAACATGCTACTCCAAATATTGTTAGCTATAAAGCCATGTCTACTGGCTAAACAATCCGCAGTTTCCTGCAACTATGCAATGTGACTTTTTATGTCTTTATTAGAAAAAGGCCATCATTTGATTAAGAAGCAAGCTGACTGGCCTTTCTCTACCGTGATAAGAAAATAGATGCCATATTCACTCCAACGAAATTGATATGGTGTATCGGTATCGTATTTGTCGGGTCCTATACACCTATATAAATGATAATATCTGTTTTTACAGGCGATATATCATTTAATATAGAATTTCAAATAATTATAAAACCATAATAAAAAATAATATTCCCTCCGTCTTAGTTTAGATGCTAAAATTGGGGATATTTTTTTTTAGTCCTAGAATACTTGCTATACTTCATATTTTTCCACCTTTTATCCTGATTTTCCCCTAACTTGGAATCATACCATAACATGGAGAATTGTGTATTTCAATTTTCAAGACACACTCTTAAATATTTTTCTCTATTTATTTCCTCTAATTTGAATTTTTCCAACTAAACAACAAAACCTAGACAACTAAAAACTAGAAACATTAAACACCAACCTAGGGTAATTGTGGAAAAAAAAACTATTCTCTTTGTGTTTCTTAATCTTTGTACAAAATCCTATTTTGGCATCTAAACTAGGACGGAGGGAGTAAGAAACATACACATATCCCAAATTTCCAAAATACAAGGTGGTTAAGAGTTTCTCCAATGGTCATTGTGTGTGTTTCCTATGTGGCAACATAAATAAGACATCCTCAGTCTATTTTTCCTTAAAATTAGGGAGAGAAAAAAATTCATCTCCAACAGTATTGCATATAACATCTTCTTTTAGTTAATATAAATTTTATTTTCCATAATTAAGTTTTGTTGAGCTTAGTATGAAAAAAAAAATTTTTGTTGAGCTAAAAATAGTTAGTTAATATATTAAAGTCAATTCAATTAAGTAAAGGCTGACTAGAATGGCAGACAATGTCAAGGGGAATGTCTAAAACTAGACATTCACCTTGACAATGTCTACCCAAAGTCATTTATACATTGGTTTAAGACATTAGGGTTAGAGAATGATTTTAGAAAAAATGGATGTGTATCCTAGGTGGATTTTGACATTTATCTCCACACAAATGCCATTGGAGAAGCTTTTAGCCAACGTTGTGATTGTTGTCCCATTATGCCAGTAAATCTTTTTTGTTATCCTTCATGTTGATGAAAAAATGTATTCACGAAATCGATATTATCGGTGTACAAGTACAACCTATATATCGGCATGTACAACCGATAATATCATTTCGTCTTTGTATCGCCGATATTTTCAATATCGTATATGTATTTTCCGATATCCGATAAAAACCTGTAATATCGGCATGTACAACCGATATTGACTACCTTGATCGACTCTCAATTTACTCCAACATTTCACTTTTTTTTCTTTAAATATTTTAGATTTGAACGATGAAGAAGGTTTTCCAGACTTGGACTTCCGGCATGGTAACCAGAACATAAGAACATTTTTAGGCTTCAAAATGAGGAAGATTTTTCTTTTTCTCAAGGAAACCAACTAAGATATAAATGAGAATAGGGAACTTAGCACACGTACAGTATGGTAGTATTGTTTTAATACTACATATTTCGCATGACCTCTTTGTCACATGAGTTGCATGCGAGCACGGAGCACATATAACATGACACAGGTAGACGCCTTATTGAAAGTAAGAAACCAGTAGATATGAATCTCATGTTACTGCACGATTTCAAACACGGGTTATAATGTCATCTAAAATCCAAATTGACATGCTTGGTGGTATTTTTTGTATTTTTTTGTGAACTAACTTGGTGATTAATCGACATTCATGGTGATTAACTTGCACAATATTTACAAATTCGTGGATCATTATTAGCAAAGAATTTTTTTCTCTCAAGGAATTTTTGGACGTTCTACTCTCAAGGACATTTTTGTTCAAGAAAAAGTTCCAACAAAAAAAGTATTTATTTTAGCGGCTCTTCTACACGTACCGCCTCAAGAAACAAGGCAAAAATAGCCCTCTCCCGTAAGGACAGGCCCCACACCCCTAGAATTTAGCAAGGCTCCTGCTTTTGGGCCCCCAATATTTGGAATGTGAGAGGGGCTGGTTTCTGGGGTGTTTTGGGGGAGGTACGTTTAGATTTTTTGTTATTTTACACGGCAAGAAGTTACTCATAATGTCATTGATCCCCACATATCACCTGGTATTGAAAGTGCATATGCCTCTCTCGATTCATTACAGCTATCCCCACGAGTTTCCCCCAGCTTCTCCCGGAACGTAGATCTAAGAGATGTCCTGTGGAATGAACAAACTTCAAGTTTGTTCATTTTGATCCCACTATGTACTCAACAAACATGAAAATTGATGTTCAAACCAACAAATTTGTTGGTTTGTTCATTGAGTTGGAAGATGTAGCTCGCGCTTGATGATAGGCCGGGCGAGCGTCGCTTAAGCGTTGGCGTTTGAGACAAAAGCATTGGCGCTTTCCTTTCCAGCGCGAGCTCTTGATTAAAGCGCCAACGCTTGTGCTCCCAGCGCCGCGTTTTTCATACAAGCGCCAATAGCTGAATCTGGACGGCTGAAAACTCTTATGATCTAACGCCTATAATTTTTGAGTTCTATAAGTACTCCTCATTTCAAATTCAAATTCAAATTCAAATTCACACATCTAGTCTTCTTTACTCTTCTCCGAGCTTAAAAAAATTCTTCCACTTCAACATATATCGTCCCTTGTTAGTTTGGCGCGCTCCGTATACTAAAGAAGAAGATGAATCTATTTGCAGAAACTATGTTTTTTTTTTATTTACTCAACTCGCTTCAGCAAACTATCCATGGGTGAATTTCTGGGCGGTTATTCACGACGGGTTCTGCAGTGACACCCATAATCCGAGCGTCGTGCTATATGCGACACAAAAAATCGTTTTCATACAATTAAGAAAGAAGTAAGTGAGTTTGTAGCTTTAACCATACAAGCCAATCGATATAGACTGAGAGGTGAAACTGATGCTGGGATGGTAACAAAATCTTTGGATGAATGGGAAGATGGAAAAATGTGGCTTTTCCATTCGAAAAATATTTCGAAATCCTTAAGGTGTTGAACAGTTTCAACCCCTTCTTTGAAGCTAATGTAGTCCGCCGTAATTCAATGAAGCTAATGTAAAACGCTTAATTTTAAACATATGTAATTTCATTTAATTTAGACCATCGTACTTTTAAAACTAAAATTACAAATGTAACAAAATTCAAAATTACAAACAATCTCTCTAACGTCGCTCATCGCTAGCTCTCCCATTGTTATCTTCTGGAGTCAAGAATTCTCCAAGACCCGGGACATCCCCACTTGCCAACATATTAAATAAATTTCCATAAGGAGATAAAGATGGTTTAAGAACATTAGGCGATAGGAAAGCACTAGGCGATTGTTGGAAAGCACTAGGTGCACTCGGTCCTCCAAGCATATAAGATGTTTGTGGTTGTGGTGGTGTATAGCATTCATTTGGGTTGTATGTCGAGAATGATGATGAAATGCGCCTAGGATCTAGCCAAAATACTTGAGGTTGAGATACAAGCACAGTTTGTGGTGAAGAAGTATTGTGTCGTATGTGTGGTGAAGAAGAATTATGTCGTACTTGTGTTTCCACCACCACTGTTTCATCACTATCGTGCCATGATCTGTTCATGCTGGAATCGGAAGATTGTGGCCGCCGCCCATCATAATTTACAATTGGACTCAATCCAAACATTGTGTTCGCATGCCATTTCCGACACACATCCAAGTGTGTAGCCCCCATTTTCCGAGTCAGCCAAGGCAAATCGTTCAATTGGTTCCACATCTCGGCCTCAGTGGCAGTCACATTGTTGTAACGATAATCACGTTCCATACCTTGGGAAACAATGGGGATCGTGGTTGGCTCACCTTGTGAAGTAATACTTGGCGTCTCCCAATGAATTTCAGGCAAATTTGACGAAGATGATGAAGAACTTGCACCCATGGTGGGGTAAGTCATAAAGCATGGCTCTTTCGGAGGTGGCTGGCTAGGAATGATATTTGCATCATGGGACAGGCGTGATAACGCTAGGATATCAAACCCATAGATGTGGGTGTTTTGTGTCCCAATTAAGGGATGCGAAATCGACGCGTACCATTTGAAATAATCCGCTTCACTAGTATTCGTCTATGTATTTAGTTCATACCTATCCTAATTGGTTCTTCTCAGCCATTCAAAATCTGATCCAGAGGTTTGCATATGTTGTGGCGGCTTAATTGCAATTGCATATATACCTTGCATTTGGTACTGTAATATTTCTCCCAGGTACCAAACCCCTTTATCCAATGGTGGAGTGTAAAAATAACTCTACGCAGATAATAATCAAGAATACGTTGTCCAACATTACCACCATACTCAGGAAAATCAATGTAAGGGTGAACAACGACGTTGTTGTGGCTCCGATTCATCTGATGAAACCTCTGAACAAAACTGGAACCTGAGATATTGCTGCCAGTACCCTTCGTTAAGTTGGTCGGGATGTACATATTCAACATTGTAAATCTTTGGGTATCGTCGTTAAGAATTGGTTTACCAACACGGAAGTAGGCATACCACCAATACTGCAAATTACTCCATAATTTTAGTATTTTGACTTAATCTACATTTGCTCATAAAATTTATTTAAATTTAAAAATAATAATTTTGATATTTACCTCTATGATGCCCCAGAAACCAGTGAAGTTATCTCCACCATTAGACGCATGATCCTCCTACAATATAATTCTGTTAAAATTGCAGATCCCCAGTCATAATCTGGTGCTTTGTCAAGATCTTCTAACGCTTGAAGCCAACCAACACGAGAAACATAAGCTGAGTTTGGAAATAATGCCTGACCCAGTAACCATAAGATAAACATCATTTCAAGTTCAGGATAGTCATCTACATGCTCTGGGTTTCTTGGTTGGTTAGGGAAAAACTTCAACGCTGAACATTTAATCCCACCTCCTTTCAATTGTTTATAATCGTTAGATATTTCTGAATATATAAACGGGGGGAAAAGCGACTCCCATTTAATAGTTGATATTCATTCGTCTTGGTTGAACGGTGGCGGCTCTCCTATTCCACTTGGGATCCCACAAATGAAATACCAATCAAGGGGCGTAATTCCTATTACAAGTATAATATCAACTATGATTAATTATTTTGATTATTTAATAATTATTTAAAAAATATAATTTAAGTTAAGTTAAACAAGCTTCCAAATTTCAAAATCAGTAAAATGGAATGTGTGCGTCATCTCCCACCACCTTTCTACCACTGTTATTGTGTCTTCTAGGCTTCACACTATAAAGCGCACGCAAGAGATATCTGTCAACCCTTTCTCGGACCAAAGGGGGCAAAACTTCATAAATAGCCTTTAAGTCTGAAAATCCACCTCTTATATAAAAATAACTTTCAGATCGATATTGATGTTCCAAAACATAACCTTGGACTACTGATGGACCAACAACGACACTCGGCGCATCAAACTCTGCTTCCCGATTTTGTTCAAAATCTACACCTATGGCAGGCCGCGGTATCGGTTCACTTCTTCGATCTCTTTTCTTCTTTACAGTATTGATCGCTTTTCTAAAAAGGACGCTCATATTTTATCAAAATATTTTGATTTAGAAGAGTTTTAGAACAAGGAAATAGTAGTGGTGTGACAGAAATGAAGTGAGTTTACTCCAATTTATAGGTTTTGAAAATATGGACGTTGGAATTATGGCCATTGGAGATATGAACGTTGGAGATTTTGTATCTCACGCCCGCGTTGAAAGGAGCAACGCGGGTTGATAGGACCAACTCCAGAGTTTGCCTGTCCAACGCCTGAGTTTGTGTGCTCAACGCTTGCGCTTTTTCTTTAAACTCCAGCGTTTGTATCAAGCACGCGCATTTAGTTATCTAATTCCTAGTGCTTTACCATAGTGGAAAAGCCATTTTGGCCATTGTCCTAGGAATTTCCCTAACTGGATGTTTAGTTGTCGCTCGTCACTAAAAGAAAAAAACAAACAAGGGACAACTCACACCAATCAAAGTTACGTATGGATTCACTTTCTTTTTTCTTCAATTTTTAATTTGATAAAATACCTCTATTCTACACTAATATTATTTTGTATCCCAAATACCCCGAGCTTTTTGAGGAAAATAGGCAAGAGAAAAGTAACTTCTTCTAACATTCTTTCTCCCAACCAAAGGTATTTGATGCTTCTTCAAACATTCTCTCTATCAACCAAAGATTTTTAAGCAAAATAGGCAACAGAAAAGTAACTTCTACTAACATTCTCTCTCCCAAATACCCCAAGCTTTTTGAGGAAAATAGGCAAAATAAAAGTAACTTCTTCTAACATTCTCTCTCCCAACCAAAGAAATTTGATGGCTAATGAATCTTTTGAGTCTTTCGGATTAACCCTAACTTGTACAAACGAATCCTCTGTCGTCTTTATTTTTACTACAAACAGATCCCAAATAGTTAGACGCATGATTACTGAAAAAGCGGTCTACCGAAGATACAAAGATGAATAAACCACCTTCAATAAATCTTGTATTTACGTCGCCTAGACTATTAGTTTACTCCATCATCTCATTAAAATGTTTTTTTTTTTGAAACAGATTAAAATGTTATTTTTTTGGTATACTCCGTGCTAATAGAATGAAAAAACACAATGAACTTAATGTTCACCGTATAAAGTTTATTCTGAACTACTTATACATATTTCAGATCTTGAGTTACATGAACTATGTATGAGAAAACGAAAGAGAACTTGTGATAACCGAATGTATTCGTTCTTTAAAACGACAAGTTTAATACCTTGTTGAACTATATTTCTGATAACTATGCCCTATTTGTTAATTGAAGCGCTAAACCGCGTAGTCATGAGACTCATGAGTCATGACTTGCATAAATTTTGCATGAGTGATTGGATCCCATGACTTGATGGATTTTGGAACCTCTTGAGGTCTTAGTTTTGAGAGGCTATTATCAAAATGCGAAAACACTTGCTCACGCGTTGCTCGTGTATTTTTGATCCAATAGCATCGCAAATTGATCATGTTAAGACTTAAACAACACTTGGAACCGAAAGAGCATCAAGACTTAAATTGATCATTTGAACTTACGTATTTGCAAGTATTTTTCAAGCAACCAGGGGAGGAACCACACTGGGACTTACCCTGGATTATGTCAGGCCAGATTTATTTATTTTTGAACCTTCATTTGGGGACCCTTGCATTTTTGGGGGGACCTTTTTTTTTGGGTGTACATCAGATTTTAAATAAGGGATGCCCTTATCAAAAATATTTTATAATACCTAAGCTGCCCTTTTTTTAATTTTTGGGTTATGATTAGTGAAATGATTAAGTAAATATAAATTAGTTAGATTAAATTAAAAGATGTTGTTTTTTTAAAGAAGTAGAATTTTGTAGAGAGTAAAGTTAGACGGGATGAAGGAGAAAACCATGGATATTTTTTTCCCAATTCACTAAGCATATATGTTCAAGTGATGAAAACTCATCTGATTATTCATCTCCATCCTCACTTCACAATGATCCGGATTTGAGTTATTTGTTAGATGGTGAATGTATTCTTCCCCAAAATCAACTCAAGATGAAAATGATGTATTTTATCAACCACAACCCGAGGAAGAGTATTTGGGTGTCCAGGTATGCTCCAAACTTAGATAATGTTGGTTGAATTGCTCCAAATTTTCCAACCAAATGTGATTTTTTTGATATAGTTCGGTTACCTTATGTGAAGAATAGGTAACCGAACTCACCTGAAAGTGTAGTTCGGTTACTTTGTGCAAACACACAGGTTAACGATCGAACTTTATGTTAATGGAATTTCATCGATTTCCAGAGTAAGGTTCGGTTGTTTCGCAACAAATTAACCAACCGAACTTAAGGTAAAAATTAGATTTAACTTTCTGTGAGAGGTTCGGTTGTTTTGCAACCAATTAACCAACCGAACATAAGGTAAAATAACATTTAACTTTGTGTGGAATGTTCGGTTGGTTCGAAAAAATTTAAGAAACCAAACTTTACGTAAAAACTATATTTAACTTTGTGTATAAAGTTCGGTTGTTTCGCAAACTTGATTCCAACGGCCCACCTAACCGAACTTATGAAACCCAAAAACAATTGGACTCCCAGATTTATATTCGGTTACCTAGATAAAAGAAAATGTAACCGAAATCTTTACAAGATATTTGGTCGGTTACATGTAAATTGGCTCTGTCGATTGAATGCCAACCTATACCAATGGATAAAATTATCTTGGTTTGGTAACAAGATAAAATTATCTTGTTACCGAACCTTATTGTGATTTCAATTGATGTTGTTCCATTTCTTGTAGATTGAATTCCAACCTATACCAATGGATGATCAACCTTCTCTGGTTGATATGTTGTTTGAAGATACATCCCATCACTATGTCAATGATTTGGTATTTGACGAACCTATTGATGCGAAGAATTGGGCTAGAGAGCATGCGAAGAGATCCATGTGCGTATTAGTTTTGAATGGAAAAGAAAGCAAAACTCGTTTTGAAATGGTTTGTGAGAGAAGTGGAGATCAACATAAGAATGAAAGATTCTGTTTTTTGGTATTTGGTCTTTATTTTGGGTCATTTTGTATTTCTTTTTGTTGATGTTTGCAACTCAATATATATAAGTTTGGTTAACAAATAACATTACATGACATTACCGAACTATTACATGACATAAGTTCGGTTTGAAAATGAAATTACAGGACATTGCCGAAATGAAATTACAAAAGACTTAATACCCAAAACGCATTATGAAAAAGTCTCTAAGGATGCGGAAATAATGTTCATATTTGAAATCCTTTACTTTCCATCGTCGCCATTCATTCTTTGACATTAAAACGATTTCATCGTATGTTTCACCCCTCAGTCGATTCCTCACAACAATCCGATACAAAATCAAAATATCCACAACTCTTTCTTGAATCTTTTCAAATCGAATGAACAAAGGTAGTTGGTCAAGGTTATGAGGATTACCTGTGTCATCGCAGAATTTCTCATGAATTTTCCCCCAAAAACTATTACTCATCCGACCATGCATTCTTTGTTCTTCACCACTCTTTAGAAAACATAATACATAGTTTGTACAAATAGAAAGATCTTCTTCTAGAGTAAATTTATGACTAGGAGATGCCATATTTATGAAATGGTATAACAAAATCTGAACCTTTTGACACTTATATATACCATGGAGGTGTATAACGGAAATAAAAATAGCCGTTAGTTAAGTCAGATCAAGTACATTGTTTGGTCAAACCTAACGTTCGGTTAGTAAAAGTGTTGGAGTTAACCGAACTAAACACTCCAACAAATTTTCGAAGTTCCAGAGTTAAATTCGGTTACCTGGTAAATTTGTGCAGGTAACCGAATAAAACCATGTTTTTGGAAGCCAAAGGTTCGGTTACTAAAATAATTTGTGCAGGTGACCGAACAAAATAGTTCGATTACCTGCGAATTTATACGAGTTAACCGAATTTGACAATGACGTTTATAATATTTATCAAAATGTGGAGTTCGGTTTTATCTCAAAGTTGCGATCCAACCGAACTCAGACACAAAAAAGTTCGGTTGTTAACGATTTTATGCCATGTTACCGAATGTGACTCTGATGCTTCTAACATTTTTCAAAGTGTTGAGTTCGGTTGTATCTCAAATTTGCGATCCAACCGAACCCGGACACAACCAAGTTCGGAGTTGGTAGGCCTGTAATTCTCTTGCAACCATCTGGAGTCATTGCCATCTCGCCAAATGGTAGATGAAAGGTATCCGTCTCTGGATAAACCCTCTCGGAAAATGCAGAAACAGTGACAATATCAAATTTTTGGTGCGCATGTTGTATCGCGTTCCATAGCACACAATCAAATACCGCCAACCTAACCTCATCACACTCATTCCCTATATTCCATTTCTTGTTCTTTTAACGTTTCAAAATACGAACAACATTATTATGATCCTACAAATACATTATCATATCCTATATACTAATATATACCCAAAAAATATATGTCAAAATATAATAAAATGACTAAGAAATATTGATGTATAAGATTAAATACCTTTGTAGCAAAGATCTTGGCATCCCATGAGTTTTTGTAGCCAAGCAATACCTCCCCTCCATCCCTTGGAGTACCATAAGTTGGGTTCTTTGGCGGCAAACACAAATCATCATCAGGAATGTATGCATATCTTGCACAAGGCTTTTTAGGCGTCTTTCTAGGTTTTTTTACTATTTCTAATTATGGCTCTTCCTCATCCTCTTCCTCCTCTGATTCGTCATCTTCATTATCTCCATCCCTATCTCCATCTTCTTCACTGTCATCATTGTCATCTCCTTGTTCCTCACCATCTTCCTTATCTCCATCCTCATTTCCTCCTTCTTCAGGTGGTTCCTCTTCTCCACCTTGATTATGTTCTTGAGTACCCATATCTTCCACAATATCTTGATGAACTTGTTGGATTACATTGTCAACATTATCTCTATTGACAACACCCGATGATTACCCACCTCCATTCTTAACATATTTGGTTCCACGCTTATTGACACCTAAGTGTATTTTTCCTCGAGGCGTGGGAGTTCTCAGGTCTTCTAGTGAAGGTTGGTTTGATTTTGTTCCTCTGCCCCTAATCAAAAAAACAAAAGATATTAAATTAATTGATAAATGATTGACTAAATCAGAATTCTGTTCCAGGGAAGAGTTCAGTTGGTACAGTTTTTTTTCGAAACAACTGAACTCCAAATTAAATGAAATTAGGGAGGAGTTCGGTTTGTCATTTATCTTGCGAACAAACCGAACTCAACATGTATGCAATTAGTAGTGAGTTCGGTTATTTGAGAACAAACCGAACTCAACATGTATCCAAATTATTGGAAATTAGGGATGAGTTCGGTTAGTAGATGGTTTTCCAAAAAAATTCGAAACAACCGAACAGAATTCACAGAGTTCGGTTAAATGACCATTCAAAAATTGGTAAAATTAGAACAGTTCGGTTGCATTGGTTTTTTTTTCCTAATGTTTTGAGTTCGGTTACGAAATAGTTTTAAAATATTTTGCAAACTAACCGAAAAGATTGGACAAAGTTCGGTTAACTAAATTAGGAGAGTTCGGTTGCAAGGGAAATTCTTTTCGTTTTGTAAAATGGGCAGAGTTCGGTTAGGAGATGGTTTTCGAAAAATATGCGAAACAACTGAACTCTAAGTTCGGTTACATAGTGTTAATTCCTATTCAACCGAACTGTTCTTCGTGTTCTTACTTTCACGAAGTTCGGTTAACATACTAGGGTTTCTGTGAAATGCCTCCTAACCGAACCCATCACTGTAGCTTACATTCGGACCCTATTTTGATGATTTATATTCAATTAAACGAAAAAAAATCAAATTAAAAATAATGGGTTTGGTTCAAAATACCTGCGGATCTTTCTCATTACAGTTTCAGGGCCGATTTGGTCTTCAGCTTCCGTTTCCACTTCCTTGTCAATCTCCAATTCACTTGGATGATTTCCTAGATGTCCTAATGGGGGACCTTTTCCTGGGTTTCTTTTGGTTTGCTTTCGAAGAACCATTCTTATACTCGATTGATTAATCGACGATGAAAATTTTATGAATCGACGATTAATCGATGAAAATGATGTTGAAATGGGGAAGAAGAGAAGAACAAGAGGGAGGAGAACAAACTGTTTTCTTTTTCTTTTCTTTTCTTTTCATGCGGCTAGGTTAGATTATGTATATGTATTAGACTAACTTAATTACGGTTATTAGGTTAGGGTTAATTTCAATTAGGATAAGGGGCAAATTAGTAATCTCAAGATTTTTAGGGCAGCCCTTAACATTGTAGGATGGGGTGCCTTAAAAAACCATGCCCCCCCCCCAAATTGACGGTCCCCAAAATACGGTTCTTATTTTTACTAAAATAGGTATTTACAGCCCATTCAAATCAAGCCCTGTGAAACTGTTGTTAAGCCAGGGTAAATTTGAACAAGTATGCACTATGCAACAACAACAAAAGATTAAGCACCCTTTCGTATAAAATTCTAGTTCTGCCACTGCAACCAATCGTATGATAAATAGCCTACGGTGCTTTTAGAAAGAAAAAAAGTCCAAATAACCGAGATCTGAATCAGCTGAGATCCCAAGGTTCAAAGGAAAACCATGCTAGTGAACTTGAAATATAGCCATCAGAGAAATAACAAGAAAAGCACTTGATTATTGAAAAATCAAAAGAATCATTTTTTGGGACCATGGTTTTTTAGTTCCAGTTCGGTAAGTCACTTAAAACATTTCCCAACCGAACAATAGTTTGGTTATGTTGCAAAAAACATTTCCCAGTTCGGTTAGTTGCAAAAAACATTTCCCAACCGAACAATAGTTCGGTTAGTCGCAAAAAACATTTCCCAACCGAACAATAGTTCGGTTACGTCACAAAAAATATTTCCCAACCGACCTTAGTTCGGTTATGTCGCAAAAAATATTTCCCAACCGAACACATCGCAATGAAAATAAAACCATGGTCCCCAAAAAATGATTCAATCAAAAGGGGAATAAGGAAAACTCAGGCCCATGTATAGGCAATCAAACCAAGCTATGAAATGGTTGGTCACTTGTTTCTTGTAGAAAAACTGCGAGCTTGGGCTCAACCACACCATTTGTCTGGAACCATTTTTTGGGGACCATGGTTGTATTTTGGGTAAGACATTAGAAGTAAATCTAGGTTACTCCTTATCTATATATTTATATTAATACCTAAATTACCCTCCTGATTAATTTTGGGTAATGATTAGTTAGTGTTAATAATAGTTAGTGTAATGATTAAGTTAAAGATAATTCGTGAGATTAAAAAATCAGATGGTTTTTTTTTTAAAAGAAGTAGAATTATTGAGAGAGTAAAGTTAGAGAAGATGAAGAAGAAAAACATGGATTTTACTAACCACAACCGGAGGCAGAGTATTTGGATACCCATGTATGCTTCAAACTTAGATAATGTTGGTTGAATTGATCCAAAATTTCAAAAAAATGTAAATTTTTTTAAGTAGATTTGGGCTTGTTTGGTTACCTTATGTGAAGAACAGGTAATCGAACACATCTGAAAGTGTAGTTCGGTTACTTTTTCCAAACATGCAGGTTACCGAACTCGCTCTTAATGGAGGCTTGTAGTCGTTCGGTTAATCAAATCATGATCCCCTCAAAAAAGGATAAACTAGTCATCTCCACCTTTTAGGACACCCCTTATAATTATAAAGAAAGTGGCCTAATTAAATCATGATCCCCTCAAAAAACCCATGGTCCCCAAAAAATGGTCGTTCCTTGTCTGTATCACTAGACACCAACCTCAGCTCCAAGCACAATGAGAATTCTAAAGAAAAAGAGTTCAGATTTCCTAACCCTTGGCAAACAAGAAGATTAGTAGCTAGCTAGCTAGGGCTACAAATCTTCATTTCAATTTTTACAAATGGATTTTCCCACATTCACTATATGAGCTAAGGAAAAGCCGTGGGCACCTTTTGTTTCTTATATTAGGCTCGTGCGGGACTGAATTATATAAGCTAGCAGGTAATTGCCGTTATATCAAAGATCCAACGACATATAGTGTGCATATATTTTCATATAGAGATACAGCTGTCAAAAGAATTTAAAATTACACACCCATCATTAGATTTATTATTAAATGGACCAAGCGAACCGAGAAAGGACTCTATATACGGTGATTTTGTGTCAATATGGAACATGATTTTTTTTTCCAATTTGGTGTCATATCCTGGAAATTTCCAAATTGTCCCTCTCTTTTAGTCAAATTATTATAACTCTCTATGTATATTCTTTTAGGGGTAAAATTGGTAACCAAACTTTAATATAACATATCTAAGAATCCGTGCCTTGGAATTTTACAAATCTTATCTCGTTAGAATGGATTTAAAAAAATCTCCGCAATGAGTACAAACAACAATTTCAAATTAAGATTTTTTACGAAAAATCGAGGTGTTTATCATTTTAGGCACAATTTTATAAAATGTGCCATGCATTCCCTGGCAGTAGTCTATTTTGATGCAGTTAAAAAGAAAATCCCCGACCAATTTGTTATTTCTGAACGAGACTCTATCTTATGGCAATGTAATCGTGTTAAACACGCACAATACTATCTTATGGCGGTGCCCATAAGTGGGCTCAACCAATGTCTCGGGCCGAGACAATTCAGGGCTGTGCTGTGCTATCGACTCGGTATTCCTATGTTCGCTGAGAACAGTTCTTGTCCAAGCTGCAACAAACCTATGGACATCTTTGGTGATCATGAGCTTCATTGTTCCAAGGATATTGGTTATAAGTTTCGCCATGATGTTGTTCGGGATGTTGTTTTTGACATTTGCTACAAATCCAATGTACCTGCGCGCAAAGAGGCTTCTATTGGCCTTCGAGCGGATGATGGTAGAGATCTAAAGCCTGCTGACATTCTCGTTCTTAACTGTAACAATGGGCAAGATATTTGCATGGATGTCACAGGTGTATCCCCTTTCACTGGTGAGGGTGTCCGTTCTTTCGCTCCTGGGAAGGCTATCTTTGGGGATGTTTCTCGCAAACATACCAAGTATTTGGACAAGTGTGTTGCACATGGTTATGGTTTAAGTGTTTTGGCTTTTTCCACCTTAGGTGAGCTTGGTGAGGATGCTATTGTATTTTTCAAACGCCTACGGAATTGCTTGATAAGCAATGATGCTAGTAGTGGCTTAGGTAGTTTTATTTTTTATAGAGTAGGTGTTGCTATTCAAAGAGGAGTTGGGGCCCAGCTTGTTGCTAGGTTGCCAACCAAAAGCTCTGTGTAATTATAATATATCTTTATGAATTATTAATTATTAATAGAAAAAAAAAACAAATTTATAAAATATATATCCATTATGCAAACCACCACAAAGAATACATGATACTTTATGTAGGCATATTTTGGTTTATGCATCACCTTTTTTTTAGTTGCAACTAATAAAACAATGTACTCCCTCTGTTTTAAGAAAAGTGATACTTTCACTTTAGGCATAATTTTCGAAAATTGAATGCATAGCCATTATGCAAACCACCACAAAGGATGAATAACACATTATGCAACCATATTTCGGTTTATGCATCGGTAATTTCCCGTTTCAGGAAAAAGTAACACTTTCACCCCGTGCTATGAAAAATGATATTTTCGTACTGTGTGAGGAAAAATGATATTTTTGCGTCGATCCTTTCGGTTGGCTGTCCCACCGTGGCAGCGGTCATCTAGTTTATTTTCTAATTAGTACAATTACAAGAATGGTAAGGAAAAGATGGAAATAAAAAGACTTTTGATAAAGAATGATCTGTATCTAGCAATGTATCAGATTCCAATATTTAAAAATAATCCATGAGCGCGTATGCAAGCTCTTACTCACCGTAAATGTTTCTAGCAAACCAATCATAGTTTCCACTGTAATTTTATGAGTTGATTCATAGGCAAAAATAAGTTACCTCATTTTTTTACTTGTTCTTGTTTGTTTTGCAGTTCTTGTACTAGTTTTTGGCACTTTCTTGATTTGACTAAGTAGTTAGTACAGTCCTCTTGAGATGTGGGTAGTACAACTAGGCGGACCGTCCAATGCTAGCAGTTGCAGTGAAGCTGGTGATTCAAGTCACATAAGTCGTCTAGCCCACACCTGGGTTGCACGGACGCGGACGCGGACACGACACGACGCGGACGCGGACACTACAAAATTCTCAAAAAACTAGGACGCGGACGCGTATATACATATTTTATTTATATATTATTTATATATATAATTATGTATTTATACAGCAAAGTCAAGTATTTCCATCCTAAAAATTAGAAAATAATGCTACATGTGTATAAATTTCAAAAGAAAATGAAAGATCGTTTGTTTATACACAAGGGTATATGTGATGTATTTCCAATTACAAAATCCTAATAAAGAATTACATGATTGATCTAAATGTTTGTCTTTCTTCATTTAGTTAATAATAGTAAAAATAAAGGAAGAAGTTTAAATGAAAATGGAAAAAAAATGCTTCAAACCCAAGTCATCGGTGCGTCCAAAGGACGCTGCGGACGCCAGATTTGGTCGTCTTGACACGCGTCGTGTCATTCAAACGCGTCTCCCTGGTCCGACGTGAGTCGGACGCGGACACGGCACCAAAATCGGTGCGTCCGTGCATCCCAGGCCCACACTATCAATAGACAACCAGAAAGAGAAGTGTTTATTCCTTTTCCAACAGCAGAAATCAGAAACAAGATGTTTTTACTTTATAAAAGGTTATTTTCTTTTCTCTAGAAGTCGTCATGAAATTATGAACCTAAATTTATTTATTTATTTTTTTATTTCAAGAAGCCAAAAAATAACCTTTGAAGTGGCATCGAAATCCAAATAGTCTATAAACAAAAATGAAAGTTGATGATTTCATAAATGAACAAGACAACTGTGATACACACACCATCTTTGGCGTTCAAAACATGAAAGGAACAATTTTGACAATTGAGTTCATGGTTTTTAAAAGCGTACGCTTCGCTTCAAATTTTATCAAAACGCTCCAAAGCGTGCTAATGAAGCGGAATGCCTATGAAGCGGACGCTTTACTTGTGAAGCGTAAGATTTGAAGCGAATATACGCTTCACGCTTTTGTTTCCTTTGTTTTTTTATTAAGTTAAATACATGTTAAAGGACCAAGCGCCTACTAATGGGAGAACCATATTGTCTAGGGGCGAGAACTATTGGGCCCTGGTCTAAGGGAGTGTTTGGGGGCGAGAACTATTGGGCCCTAGTTACCATTTTCCTTTGTATTATGCACCTTGACAAGGTCTTTATTTTTCTGTGATGCTTCACATAATTTAACATGAAAACAGATATTTTTTGGGTAGTTGGACTGGAGAATTAGAGGCTTATTTGTAGAGATAATCAAAGGTTAACTTAGAAACCATATTTTGTAAAGGGAAAAGTGAAAATGATTATGTATGAGTATGCGACAATTGACTATCAACCAGTGAAGTCTATATTTTGGGGTTTTATTTTTATTATTTTTTTAACATACGTACATATATATATGAATATTATTTTCTATACATATAAATAAAAAACTATGAAGCGTTGCTTCACGCTTCAACATACGATTCGCTTCTTGAAAATAAAAAACGCTTCATGACGCTTTAAATTTGAGTTCTTTGGATTGAAAACAACAAAACATGTTTAAATAACAGAAATAGAAATGCTTAAATCAATTCCAAAAATCACAAGCAAAAAGTTTTTTTTCCAGGAAAAGTAAACATTTTTTTAAAATATTATTTCCAAATTATATATATGCTAGCATACAAATTTTGACTTTCGGACTTTTGAGGAAAATATGCAAGAGAAAAGTATTTTCTTCTAACATTCTCTCTCACTCAAAGCTATCTTATCTTACTATAATAAAGAAAAGACCTCCTTTTGGTGTCCCAAAAGATTTTGGTTACTATTTTTTGGACAACAATGCCCCTTAAAATCTAAATAATCTCTTTGTATCCAACTACAGGAATCAGAATCTAAAATTCAAAAACACCTTACACCACCGTTGTTCCACCGCTACTGTCACGATTACCACCTCAGCCAACTCAACCACCAACACCACTGTTACCACGAGCACAACTGCTGCATCCGCCACCACCACCACCACCATGTTTTACCAAAATAAACAAAATAGTCCTCCCACCGTCACTATGTCACCACCACTACTTCCATCACCAACAGTCCAACACCCGCACCACCAACACTTCTGCGACTACCGCTATCGACACCATCACCAAAGTGCCGCTGCCACCTCCACCACCATCACTATCACCAGCAACATCTCCAACGCCACCACCTCCGCCAGCAACACTTTCTCCAACACCGCTACAACCACCAAAAACAACGGTACCTTTACCGCCACAACCAACAACACCAACAACACAATGACACAACCACCACCATCACCTCCTTTACCACCGCCACCATCCCCACCGCCGCCGCCGCCACTATCTTTGTTTTCAATTCCTTATAAACAATGGATTTTCTTTTCAAAATTAATTCACAATCGTGATCGTAAGAGTACAATTCAATAAGTTAATGATTAGATTACATATACTTTAAGCTAAAAAAAATTACTCCTTCCAATTCACAATTCCATGTAGCACTGAGATTTCCGTCTCTACAAATAAAAATTCAGAATTATCAGCGATTAAAAATTAAAATTTCAAAATTAAGATTCATCTCTTCAAGTTTTTATAGTAGAAGTTATGTGTGTGGTATACTGGACGATAGGTAGAGAGGTGGTGCAGTATCAAAAATGAAGATGGTGAACGACAGAGAGTGAAAAGTGAATGGTGGTTGAATATCATAGTTTTGGGGAGACTATGAAAATAAATCGTGTTATGGGGAGGCGGAGATAATAAGAGAAGTCTACACACGTGTTTGGATTGGCTTTATAAAGGGACGTGTTGCAACTACCAAATTTATGGTTGCATGTCCTATATATTATGTGGCTTTTGTTTGTTTTTTTCTACACTTTTCATTCAAATTCGTTCAAAAAGCTAAAAAAAATAAAAAAAAAAATTACACCCCGATCCTAGTTGTATACTTGGGTGTACATTCCAGGCCTTTTATCGTGAAGAACTAAAGATCCACAGGTTCCTCACGCGCGACTCATAGTTCCTGACACGTCACCACCATCCCATCATAGAACAAGCTCATTATTTCATTTGGAGGTTGAGTATCAACGACAACAGCAGGATGTTCAGTTCCACGATTGATTACCGTGTTTAGCTAAACTAGCGGCAATAACAAAAACCTATTGATAACAAAAACCTATTGAAATGGTAAGGGCACTCGCATCGCGCGTGCATATTTGCTAGTGGCTAATTAAACGAATCATTCGTGTCTTTGGTAGAACCAAAAAGTTTCAATCCGAAAGAAGAAAAATTATAAGATGGAAGAAAATGAAATACATACAAAAGGTAATACAAAAAATCCACATGCTAAAATAAGAATTTTTCAGAAAAATTCTTAAGAGTGTTTCCCAACTAAACCAAACTTGACAACCGAATTCTTTGTGTTCTTTATTTTTAATACAGACAAACGTCAAATAGTCGTGCGCAAGACATCTAATGAAGGTAGCATATCTGTAAATCACACCTAATTAAGTGAAGAATCATGTGATTAAGCAGAAAAGATTATTAGTTTACTCTAACATCTCACTAAAATAAAGGTTTAACAGATTGGAACTCGTGGGAATGAGGATGATAGAATTAAAGCGCTACGAACTTGATGTCCGATGTATAGAGTTGATTCTGAACTATTTATACATATTTGAGATCTTAGTTACATGAACTATGTATGAGCAAACGAGAGAAAACTAATGATACTGGACTATTCGTTTTGTAACACGACTAGTTTAATACCTAATTGAACTATACAAGTGGGTACCGGCACAGAAACCAAGCGTTAAATTAGTGAACTGAAGCATTAAATCGTGTAGTCACCATGCGTTAAATAGGCTGCTACAAGCGTACACGTGAGAACCCTTCCCTCATGCTCCCTCCGTCCTATTTTAGATGAAGGGGAATGGCTTTTTTCAAGTACCAAATTACATGAAGGTTTTCATATTTACTCCATAAATCTTCTTGATTTGCTCATGCTTTGGAATCATATACAAACATAATAAAATATAATATAAGCTCAATTTCATATGAAAATTTTAAATAATCCGCTAGATTCCAAATCCACACTAAAATCTAGGAATTAAAAACTTAAAATTTAAAAATATTTTAGAAGATATTAATAATGGTACATTTGGAAACTTTTTAATCTCTTTCTTTGTTCTTAATCTGTGTGAAAACACCTACACCTTCATCTAAACTAGGATGGAGGGAGTATAAGTTAACTTTTTCCCTCCTTGCACGAGCACCTAAGTAACGGCATAAGAAAATATCGAACATTATCAAGATATTTTGTAATTTTCTTTTTAGTCCACAAGTTATATGTAGGTTTAGCCAGTGGTCAAGAGTTTGATTATTGGTTAAACTCTATCTTGAGAAAACGTATTCTTAAGAGCCAAGTAAGGAAAACTTGTTCCCAATTCCCAAAGTTGGGGCTTCTTAAGGGCCAATTTAGTTAGTTCCTCTATATAAAGGATTAGAATTAGATATGTATAGATAATTCAACCTAGAAGAGTGGTAAATCCTTGTGCTTAGGATTTTGGTCTCTTTGTTAGGGAGGGTCATGTGCTACCGTGAAGGTCAATATCAGTGTGAGAGAAAAACCATATAGAGAGAGGGTTTTGGTGTTCTGGTGTTTAGGGTTTGGGGCTTTGCCCTTTCCATGTTTCTCCTCTGTTACTAGCAGCTATGAAGAAGGTGTAGATGAGAAGACATGAGGCAGGTTCATGAAATGCTTAGAGAATTGACTTCTATGGTTTTCTCAGTTATGTCTTGTTAACTCTTTGGAACTTGTCTTGGGTTGCGGAAAGAGCATGTAATGGTATTTGATTTAATAGAAGTTTTTCTGGTGGTGTTGGTCGTGGATGTAGTCTGTAAAGGTAAACCACGTATATCTTATGTTTTGGTTGTGTGTTCTTCTTTATATTCTATGTATTATTATTTCTCCCATGTTTGGTTCAAATCACCAATTGCCCTTTGTGATCTTGTGTTCTGATGCACTCGGGGTGCCAATTTTCCCAACAATTGGTATTAGAGCAAGGATTGGCTGGTGTGATTGAACCTGGAAGTGAACGATAGTTTATTGTTCGGGTGGAGAAATATTTTTTTAGATAATATTTCAACCGATGCTCACACAAAGATGGATTTGCGATGTGATTTCAAATCTTTCAACTTGGTAAAAGTGTATGTTATTCATTTGGTTTTCATGATTTAGTATGGGATGTAGAATAACACTGAATGAGGTGGAATACATATTTACTTCTTGAAGAGTGTTAGAAATCATACACTATAAATAATGAGTTACAAAGTTTGAAGAAAGGATGTGGCTGTAAGGTCTCATGTAGAAGCAGGACAAGCAATGCTTCGAAGTTATATATGCACGAGATGTTATGGATTTATGCTCTTAAGTCTATGTTAAAGTATTCTTGATGGCTTGCACGTAATATCAAGAATGTTCCCGATATCGAATGCATGTACCACGGTAATATGGGCATCCACACGGTATATATTCTAAGCGAGTATATTGGGTATGATGGTGGTAAAGAGTATGTTAGATTAGTGACGGCTTTGAGAATCGCTTAAAGAATTAATCATGTTAATCACAATGGATATATCAGAAGGTTTGTTTCAGATACACAGTAATCATCACATGTGCTGGAGTATGATATTGAAACTAATTCTTCCTTTCCGGGTTAGGGTTCAATATGTTGTTAGCTTACTGGTATGGTGGAGCTACCGGTGATTCTTCTGGATGGTTCTCTTGGTGATCAATGGTAGAGTCTGTGCAAGGATTCGTTGATGGTGATTTTATATTTTCATGGTATTTGTGAAGCGTGGCCAGTTTCACAAGTGTTCTTCATGAAAAAGATGGTTTGAATACTTTTATCAATGTCATGGTGTTTTGGTCGGAGAGATGGTTCCAAGAAAATGGAAGTTCGGGTTTGAGATTCAAAAGTAATTTTACGGGTATATAGAGATGGTGAATAACTTTGGTGGGAGATGGAGGTAATTTTTTGTGATCGTCTCATGCTTAAAAGCATGATCCGAGGTGGAGAATTGTAGGTTTAGCCAGTGGTCAAGAGTTTAATTTTTTGGTTAAAATTTATCTTGAGAAAACTTATTCCTAATGTTTATGAACTTAAGAGCCAATCAAGGAAAACTTGTTCCCAAAGTTATGGCTTCTTAAGGGACAAGTTAGTTTCTCCATATAAAGGATTAGAATTAGATGTGTAGAGATAATCCTGAAGCTCCCCTAAAGCTAGCATCTGTCTAATCCAAGAGATTAACTAAATAAAGAGGAACTAAGGAATCTAAATCATATACTTAAGCATTGAATTAAGAAATCTGCTACAAAACTTAACCCAAAATTAGCCCGCTCTGAAATATATACAAGAACTTCTCTCAAATGATACATATACACTAGTCATTTGGTTTGCAAATAAATTATAAACACAAATAAATATAACTGAAGCTATCCAACTAACGGAGTCAACGCCACGAAGCTTCCGCTGTGCAACTCTGATATGTCTCAGAAACTGAAAGTGGGAATGGGTGAGCACATCATCCCTAAAAGAGGTTCCCCATAGGAATAACAACTAGCTTTCAAGTAATCATTATTATGATTTGAATACAATGCAGGTTTTATTGAAAGTCGGTAATACACGGAAAGACAGTAAAACATATTGTAGAAACTTAACTTCTTCAAAGCAATTTAAAAGAACAGTAAACATCCATGTATGAGATGTGTGTGTTGCCGCACATAAGGAAGAGTAATATTGATGCCAATTCCATACCGATTAGGCAATATTGCGGTGTATCGCTCTAGCCATAGAATGAGATATAAATGAAGATAATTTTTGACCATGTAATATTGCGGTGTATCGCCCTAGCCATCGAATACTGGATATTGTGTCGGCACACTTCTCATATATGCATGAATTTCACAATATAAAGATTGATTTGTAAAAAAATAATGAATACAAGAGAGTTCGTTATCGATTCCCACCTCTTTTGATGACAAGCCTCGCCTACCTTGAGATCCATAATCCACTGGTTCGTCCTTTGAATTGATCGTTGTTAATAAAGACTAACTGTTAATCACACAAGCATCTAAGAGGCTATCCAAAAGGCTCACACAAGGCTCATAACATAATCTCATACAATTCTCTAGTTAGGCTAAGTTAAATATCTAATGGTTCTAATTTTACTAATGGTTATATAACCTAGTAAGATGTAATTATGACATACACTAATATATGTTTATCCAAATGGGGTCAAATTGGGTATCATCGGAAATCCCTCGAAAATGCAAAGAAAAATGCTACAACTTTGCAGAAGGAACCGAAATCTAATTCAGACCATAAGTGGTCCAAAAACTCGAAATACTATTTATGGCCCTAAGCCCAAATTCATGGGTCGGATCTGGCATGGCCTGCTACCCATTCAGTTGATCCATCGGGTCGACTCACGATCCGACCCATTTACCCGCTCCATAATCCGTTTTGTTCTGACTCACACCGAGTCAGATGGTCCACTAAGTCAGCCGTCTGACTCAGTCATCTTCTTCACAATTACCTGAAAATATTCCAAAGTGTTGGAACACTAAAATAAGTGCTTGGGGTCAACTTCCAAGGTCCATAAATTATTCATTACAACTCTAAAATGATCAATTATTGGTTCTATAAAATTATAGGATAATTATTTGCAAGTTTGTCGGAGTGATTATTTTCCAGTTATATGTCAAACCCATCTTAAAAGTCTCCAACTTTTTGGTACTCGCGACTGATTACCCTGGTTTCAGCTGTGACGACTCAATATCTGACGCTGATAACTAATAATATACTTAACCAATTTGAATAGTATTTATATGTACATAAACTACATCCAGTGTACTACAAATCATGTTTATAGAGATAAGTCTAGTTCTGTCTTAAAGGTACATAGAAAAGCCTCTACATAATGTCCAGTGAACATAACACCACATAAAATTATAACTTCAATTAACCTATCATGAATTTGTTTAATACTATTACCCATATAGAACACGTACCCAAATCATAAAATACAGACTAGAAACATTTAGTAAGGTTACCTTAGGTTGTTTTACAAGTTTCTAATCCTCATCATCAACAATAAGATCAAATTTTCCTTTAACAATCATCATTAAGATGAATTCCAATATAGTTTTCCTTGTAAACTCTACCTTGTCTCTAGTTCTCCCAAAGATTATATTCTGTATGATCCACTTCTCACCTCACTGAATTTATATGTCTAATTCATGGTATTTTCTCTCAAGAAAAACTCTCAACTAACTATCGTTCTCTTCCTCTATTTATTTCTCTCTAGTTCAAAACTCTCTTCCTAAGACAACTTCTAGCTCATCCATAATTCTAATTATTTTCCCCACTTTCTATTTAAACTTGATCTTCTCCTTCTTTCCAACTCTCGGTATCTACCAATGAGAAACACCACCACCTTCGGCTTATGTCTCTGCACGTGAACAAGGGATATACATAAAACTTAATTTTGAATTTGGTTTGATTATATACATCTTTACACTTTGTTACACCCATTACTATAACCCCACTGTGACCTAACTACTAAAGGATAACTTCGTTGATAACAAAACGTCCAGTCAACCGAAGTCAATGGTCAACAGTAACGGTCAACGGTAGTTTGACTAATTTTTGCTTCGTCTTCCGAGTCACTATCTTCTTCGCCCGACGTACGATTGACGTGTTCTTGTAGTACATTTCGCATAACTTTAATAGATCTATTCAACTATACTAGCTTCTTATCTAGATCGTTGTTAGATTAATTTCTAATAATTAACATTCGAGTTATACTAATCGAATAATTAGCGGCTAAGACGTCTTTTAACTAGTCTAATAACGTTGACGAGCTTGAGGGTCCTTACAAATCCAACCTAGAAGAGTGGTAAATCCTTGTGCTTGGGATTTTGGTCTCTTTGTTAGGTAGGGTCGTGTGCTACCGTGAAGATCAATATCGGTGTGAGAGAAAAACCATGTAGAGAGAGGATTTTAGTGTTATAGTGTTTAGGATTTGGGGATTTTCCCTAAACCTAATTTCTAGTGTTTGCATGTTTCTCTTCTATTACTAGAAGCTATGAAGAAGGTGTAGAAGAGAATACATGAGGATGGTTCATGAAATGGTTAGAGAATTGATTTTTATGGTTTCTTCGATGGTTTTCTCGGGTATGTCTTTTTAACTCTTTGGAACTTGTCTTGGGTTGCGAAAAGAGCATGTAATGGTCTTTGATTTAATGAAAGTTTTTCTGGTGGTGTTCGCCGTGGATGTAGCATGTAAAGGTGAACCACGTATAACTCGTGTTTTGGTTATGTGTGCTTCTTTATCTTCTGTGTCTTATTATTTCTCCCATGTTTGGTTCAAATCACCAATTGTATTTTTTTGATATTGTGTTCCGCTGGGCTCGGGGTGCCAATTTCCCAACATTATACTCGTCCAAAACTTCAAACATAAAAAAAAAATCACGTCCTTCATGGCCACATAAAATAGTTTTTTTATAATGAGACCATATGAAATTTCACTACTTAACGGCATATTAGTCTTTTGATAATGATAATGTTATTCGTTTTGGGTGATTAAAAGTAAGGTTTGATGTGATTTTTGTTAATGGAGAAGTGGGAACTTGATAAGTTCTTCTCACTCTCTGTTTTCATTAACTTTGAAGAAGATAATAATATATTGTTACATTCTCTTTCTTCACTTGGTCAATATAAGACCCAAGGGAAGAGTTACATGTGGACTATTCTTGTCCATACAACTTCTACTAAAACAGACATGATCCAGTGTCATGACAATAAATATTCTGGGGCATGACACTACTGGAACATGAGGAGAGAGAATGACTCATGGATGTTTTAGATGCGATCCAGTGTCATGATAATAAATCTCTGGAGCATGAGATTAGTGGAACATTACATTAACTCTCAAAAATATCCTCCTTAATGTGATGTTCTTCTACTCCTAGCAGTTCATGAAAATGTTGAAATTTACCTTTGGGAAGTGACTTGGTGAATATGCTTGCCAATTGGTTCTATCTCACCATCTTCAACCGCTTCAACCTCTTCTCGAATGAAATGGTATTTGAGTTTGATGTGCCTTGCTCTACAATGCTCAACCGAATTTCTGGACATAGATATTGATGATTTGTTGTCACGAAAGATTACGTTGTATCTTCTTGCTTCTCTAGAATGTATTCCATGATTCTTCTTAGCCATACAACATGAGATGTATCTATTACTGATTTGACATCAAGTTTATAAAGTAACCAACTTTTTTGGGAAGCCATAGCAATCACGGCTATTATGGTGTCAAGATAAGTAACCTGTGCAAATGTTTCATTGTAGTCGATACCGGGTTGTTGTGAGTATCCCTTTTCCACCAACCTTGCTTTGTATCTTTGAACCGATCCATCCACATTTTACTTCACCTTGTAGATCCATTTCACACCAATAACTTCTTTGTCACTTGGTCTTGCTACCTTCTCCCATGTATCATTCTCGTCGATGAACAAAACTTATTCTTCCATAGCTTTTATCCAAACCTGTTCTTTTGATGCTTCTTCAAAAAATTCCGGTTCGACCGTACAAAAGTTACATCTTTCATAAAATTCACTCAACCTTCGCAACTTCTTTGGTGCCGATGGTGGTGATGTTGATGCACTAATACTTGGATACATACTTGGAGATGCTCATTGTCTTGTATTTGGAGGTGGTTGAAGTAATTCTTCCTCATCTTATCCACCTTCTTCAACTTCATTTGTTGCTGAATTTTATTGTTCTTCATTAACAATAATGGTTCTCTTCTCAATTTTACCTTCTTCCCAATTCCATGAAGCTCCTTCATCAAATAAAACATCACGGCTTGTAATCATTGTGTTGTTCTTCAAGCTAAACAACATATAACCTTTTGATTGGAGGCTATAGCCAATGAATATACACTTCTTACTTGATTCATCAAGCTTTGTCCTCTTCACCTTTGGAATTTGAGAATATCACACACAACCAAAGACTTTAAGATGTCTTACCGATGGCTTTCTTCCACCCCATACTTTAAATGGAGTTTTATCCCATACAGCTTTTGTTGGACACATATTCATCAACTAGACGGCAGTGTTAAAGGGTTCGGCCCAAAATACTTTAGGCATACCCTTCTCATGAAGCATGGACTTCGCCATCTCCATCATGGTTTGGTTCTTTCTCTCGGAAACACTATTTTGTTGAGGAGTATAACCCACGGTTAGTTGCCTTTCCAAGCCTTTATCTTCATAAAATTTATCAAACTCTTTGTTGTTATATTATTTTCCTCTATCACTTCTCAAAACTTTGACGTAGTGTCCACTTTGATTTTCAACAAGGCTCTTGAACTTATTGAAGATGCTAAAAACTTCGTATTTTTGCCTCATGAAGTACACCCAAGTCATACGACTAAAATCATCAATGAATAAGATAAAGTATCTATTACCTCTATGAGTTGGTGTCTTCATCGGTCCACACACATCAGTATGTACCAAAACAATAAGTTCTTTTGCTCTCCATGCTACACCTTTTGGGAATGGTTGGCGATGTTGTTTCCCAAGTGCACAACCTTCACATACTCCATCCTTGTGGTTGATATGTTGTGGAAATCCTTGCACCATGTTCTTGTTGGAAAGCACCTTGAGACTATTGAAATTCAAGTGCCCAAGTCTTTTATGCCATAACCATGTTTCATCAATGGTTTCCATCCTCAATGCAACATTCTTCCCCTTTTCAAATAAAATTGGAAAGCTTCTATTTTTCTCCATCTTGATACTCTACATGACTTGTATCTTTTTCTTGTGCTTCTTTTCATAAATGGTACAGTATCCATCTTCAAAATGAACCTCATACCCAAGCTCCACAAGTTGCCCAAAACTAAGAAAATTTTGTGCCAAGTCCGAAACATATAACATATCTCTAATGTATTTTGCTCCATTGATAGTTTGCACGCAAATTGTACCTATTTCGTTAGATTAAACCATGTTTCCATCACCCATCTTCACTAGACAATTTACGGATGTATCCATATCCACAAACAAACTTTTCTCACCGGACATATGAGTTGTACAACCACTATCCACAAACCACACTTCAATCTTGGAAGTTTCTACGGAACTTTGACAAGCATAAAACAAGTTTTGTTTTCCTTTTTCTTCTTTATCTTCCGCTCTACCGGCATGTTCATATCCTTTGTATCTACAATCCTCCTCCAAATGTCCATACTTCTTGCAATGATGACTTTGAGGTTTTTCTTTGTTCCAAAAATTCTTCTCCAAATGACCATTCTTCTTGCAAAAATTGCATTTTGGTACTTGTTGAGAATCACCCTTTCGGTGGTTGTTGGAGCTTCCTCCTCCTTTATTCCATTTACCCTTTCCTTTGTAGTTAGATGAGACACCCTTTCTTCATAGACTTTCAATTGAGCCCATAACTCTTGCGACTCCAATGTAGAAAGATCTTTTGTTGCTTCCAAAACCGCCACAATGGGTTCAAATTTTTCCGGTAAGCAATTTAAAATCTTCTCACAAATTCTTTTTTCTTCTAACTTTTCACCACACATCAATATTTGATTGAAAATTTCAATAACTCTAGAAGAAAACTCATTTAATTTTTCATTATCTTTCATATGTAGATTTTCAAAATCTCTTCTATATGATTGAAGTTTCAACTCTCTTACCTTCTTGTTTCCTCCATACTCCTTTTGAAGAATATCCCAAGCTTCTTTAGCTTTAGGAAAATGAATTACTCTTGGTAGAATAGTGTCTCCAACTCCTTGTTGAATGTACAAGGATGCTTTAGCATTATTTTTCCTACTCTCCTCAAGAAAATCCTTTTTTTCTTTTTCTAGAGTTGATGTATCTTCAATTTCATCATACCCGTTTTGAACAATCTCCGAAACATCTTGACACATGAATAAGGTCTTCATCTTGATGGACCAAAAATCATAATTTTTTCCATGAAAAATTGGGATTGAAGGTTGTTGAATATAAATGTTTGAGTTGCTAGAACTTGCCATTGATTGGGTTGAAGATTAATTGAAGAAATTGAGTTTTTTTCTTTTCTAGATCTAGTTTTTGAATATTTATTTGGTTGCTGATTTTTGATTGATTGGGTATTGATTGAGTTTTTTTCTACTACCAAGATCAGATTCAATTGATCTTGGCTCTGATACCAACTGTTGGTCGTTTTGGGTGATTAAAAGTAAGGTTTGATATGATTTTTGTTAATGGAGAAGTAGGAACTTGATAAGTTCTTCTCACTCTCTGTTTTCATTAACTTTGAAGAAGATAATAATATCTTGTTACATTCTCTTTCTTCACTTGGTCAATATAAGAACAAGGGAAGAGTTACATGTGGACTATTCTTGTCCATAAAACTTCTACTAAAACAAACACGATCCAGTGTCATGACAATAAAGCTTATGGGGCATGACACTACTGGAACATGAGGAGAGAGAATGGTTCCTGGATGTTTTAGATGCAATCCAGTGTCATGAAAATAAATCTCTAGAGCAAGACATTATTGGAACATTACATTAACTCTCAACAGAGACCATATGAAATTTCACTGCTTAATGGCTTGTCTATCGTACTCGGACTTTTAGAGTAATTATCACAAAGACTTCCAATGTTATCCTAACTTAATCTCATTATGTTTGGATGGTTATAGAACACTCTCATTAGGCACAATTAGCTTATATAACACCTATCTAAGTTACAAGCTGATTTGTATACCTTTTTCAATTTCCTTGATATTTTTTTTGATACCTTGAATGTTTACATGTTAAGGATATGAACTTATTAGAACGCTATCAGAATTATTTCAACTTCACTACTATACTATTATGTAGCCTAACTCTCAGCATTTTTTTATGGGAATGGGATCTAATACTAACCTCTATTAGAGGGAGATCTAGATTGCCGAAAATGGCTGAATTATTCTCAAATCTTTGGAAATTTTGGTACTGTTGGGAGTCGTATCTATTGGTTCTAAGAAATTCAAACTCTCAATTACCATTGTAATTAAGAAAAATTATCACTGATCCTAATAATACATTCATTTTCAGAAATCAAAATGTAATTGAATGACTAGAGAATCAGGTAAAGATGAAAGGGTGCTCTTATCTTGTATACCCGTATATAGGATAAGAGAAATTAATGACCCACTTTTTATCTAGGTTTTAGGGATTATGCATAGGATTACTAGTAATAAAATTGATTATATTAATGAGAAATGTTTTTCCACAATTGCCCTCATGACAAAACAAAGGGATGTTTTTATCTCTCTGTTTTCATCTAACTTCTTCCTCCCACATCTTCCCGTGATAATAAAGTTCCTCCCACATCTTCAACCATATTTAGTGACACTTCAGTAGCTTCATCTCCAAAAAGAAAATAATGAACGCAAAAGAAGAAATGGATGTTCATTGAATTTTAGTTATGGAAATCACAACCATTTCTCTAAAGAGATTATTTATTATCAAATCTCCTAACAGACTTAAGTGTTTATCGATCATCATTTTGTATTTGGTGTACTTGATTTAGTGGTTTTATGTCTACTCAATTGCATATTGAAGATCGAAGATCAAGTAAATTGAAGAATTGGGTGTTCTTTGATTTATCATTATGGTATTTGTTGTGTTTGATTAAAGATTGATCTTTAAGTCAAAAAAATAATTAAAGATTGATCTGAAAAAATATGCGAGTTATCTTAATCTTGGTAGGTTAAAAAACAGATTCATGATAAATCTCTTGAATTCGTTTCATGGTTATTCTCTGCTTTATAAGAAAAACCAATGACTCTTAAATAAATGAGTAGAATTTAATCTAATTTTTTGAAAAAAAAAAAATTGAACTTGATTATCACGCGAACATAGAATAAACGACAGTAAACCAGTCGAATTAAATTAGGGGCATCCGATGGAATTTTAGATGTTATCAATAAAGGAGATTTACATTTTCGATATATTTAAAATTCCAACAGAAATATCTAAATCCAAGACAAAAGAATTGGTTTTTAGATTTTAGTGGTTTGGATCAGGCGGATCTGTTTGTGATTTTTTCTCTCTCTTCCTCCCTCTCCCAAATAACCGTTTTCTTTGGTTTTCCTCTTCCTGATCCAATAATCCAAAGTTTTCTGATTTCGTTCAATTGTGATCCAAATCTATCTGATTTGATCTGATTTTTTCAGATCTTTCTGATTGATTGGGTTACAAGTATTAATTAGTAGTATTATTAAACAAATAATCGTTTTCTTTAAAACGATTTTAGGGTTTGTATATATATGTTTATGTTATTTTTATTTTGTAAACAATTGATTTCAGTTCTACTGGCTCATCTTTGCCAGTTAGAAGATTATTATAGCCGTAATGGCGTTTTCATTGGATGCTTTCATCACAGATATATCATTGTGAATGATTTTTCAGAAGTGGTCACGATTCTACAAGTTTTTGAAGATATGTGGCTACAAGAAGTGATCGTGATAACGATGGATTGGGCATATTACTCCATTCTGGGACAATTTACTCTTATAGGAGAAGAAAAATTGAATTTGGCAGATTACTCCCATATGGGACATTTTACTCTTAATGTAGAAGACAAACTCAGATGGCAGGAATTTATTTCACATGCCATGTTTCAAATATCAGTTTCATCTATGAAACAAGATATATGTAATTTTTTATTGTTCTCATCTTTGATGTATCCGGAATTGATGTATACAATTTTACAATATTAATGAAATCAAGATGTTTCCTTCAAAAAAAAAAGACAAAAGAATTAACTATTTACTCACTCTTATCATGTATACTGGCATACAAGATAAGAGGACCCGTCCAATAAAATCAATAGTTTACGGGGAAGGATGATACTTTGCAGCGGATTTGATGAATTGACAGGAAGGGGTTTTATTGAACGGAGGTTGCAACTTGCCTTGTAGTTGTTGTTCTTTTGAGTGATGAAGGGGGTGGCGATATTATATAACCAAAAATCACGGTAAGTAGCCTTGAAAATGGAAGAAAATGGAAACAGATTAACTAACTAACGAGAATAACAATATATTCCATAACTACTTAGTTGATCGATTATAAGTGGAATTAGTTGCACTATTAATTTTTTTAATAAATCCTAAAGGTTAATTTAGTCTTATATAAAATTTGGAAACCTAAATTCAATTTTAAACTATTAATCTTAACCGTACATATCATGTTTTGAGCTACTGATATATACTATCTTAATGATGAGTTTCTAGAAGAGAGAGGAATCAAACACGGGTTCCCCAGAAATTTCCACTATTTTTATATGAATTAAATTTTGGTCAGGTTGCACCTGGGTGCATAATGTATCCTCGTCCTGGTTTAAAATAATTTGTTTTATTTTTTGAACTTCATATCAATAATGGATCTTGTTTTGTAGAAATTTTCGAGTCTTTTCCTAAAATATAAATTTTATATTGCTTTCTAGCACATATTTCTTTTAGAAGTGGACGCAGCTAGCACAAGTTGCTTCCATAAGTGAACGCAACTTTATACAAGTTGTTTCCAAAAATGGAAGCAACTTTCTCAAGTTGACTCCAAAAAAAATATTTTACCCCTCGGGGGTATTTGTGCAAGGTCAACAAAAATGGAGGGTATTTATAACTTTCCCACTAATAATATCTAAGGTTGGTCTCTCTCAAATCTCTCTCCGGAGAAGTAGAAGAAACGTGCTTTGGCTATTATCTGATTACCTATTTATTCATATATTGGTGTTAGATGTATGCTATAAGCTTCAATTGTTAACTGTTATGCCCAGAGACTACTGTC
Source organism: Papaver bracteatum (assembly GCA_023529315.1). Classification (NCBI taxonomy): domain Eukaryota; kingdom Viridiplantae; phylum Streptophyta; class Magnoliopsida; order Ranunculales; family Papaveraceae; genus Papaver; species Papaver bracteatum. Next base: position 143,843 of record JAJJWX010002064.1, on the reverse strand, counting down.
ACGACAAGAAAGTCACTTTTAGTGGTAAAATATTGTGTCACGAAAATCAATTTCTTTGCTGCAAAAAGAATTCAGCGGCGCAAAAAGTTTCATCACCTATAGTGAGTCGTTGAAAGTGTTCTGTGTCGTCCTTAAGAAATCGTCACCGAATTTTTTAATTAGCGACATAAGTCTTTTTGCCACCAAAACTATCTTTTCGTGAGCAAATAAAATTGACACTGTTCACTAATTTTGTGATGAAGAATTTGTCACTCTAGGTATTATTGGTGAGGAAAATATTTTATCACTTAAAATAGCTTTAGCCGTGAAATTTGTTCGTCTCGAAATATACTTATAGTGAACAAACAAACTCGTCACATAAAATAGCTTTAGCCGCGAAATTTATTCGTCTCAAAATATACTTACAGTGAAGAAACAAACTCGTCACATAAAATAGTTTCAACCACGAATTTTGTTCGTCTCAAAATATTCTTATAGTGAAGAAACAAACTCGTCACATAAAAATAGTTTTAGCCGCAAAATTTATTCGTCTCAAAATATACTTATAGTGAAGAAACAAAATCATCACATAAATAGCGTTAGCAGCGAAATTTGTTTGCCTCAAAATACAGTTATAGTGAAGCAACAAACTCGTCACCTAAATAGTTTTAGCCACAAATTATTATTTTTATCTCTGAAAAAATAATGAATCAATAGCAAAATTTAGATGTCTCTAAAAACAAATATAGTGACCAATTAAAATTGTCTCTGTATGGTCATTTCAATAACGAATCTCGTCGTCTCCAATAAAATAATAACCATTTTTTCTTTGGTGATTAGCCTAGATTTAATATTATGAAAAAAATATATATTAATAAATAAACATTTAAGTAAATAATATAAATTGAATAAATTGTTTAGACAAAACCCAAACTAGAAAAAACCGGATAAATAAACTCTACCAATAAATAAACATCACTACTAGAAAAGAAAAAGAAAAATACTAAGACTAAGACTAAAACATTTATGTTGTTCAGTTCCATTAGTGGTAATGTTGTTCCACCCGAGAGAACGTATCATCATATCTTGCATGTTTCTTATGACCTTTTCACTGTCTTCCTTCATCTTTTTGATAACCTCATTCTGGGCGCGTATTTGCTCTTCCTGAGCTTGAATTCTATCACCCTGCGCTTACAGCTTTTCATGAATTCCTTCATTGTTAGCAACAGTGATCGCAGAACAACAGATCAATGGAAAATATCATAAACCTTTTAGCATTCCTGACTAACATGAATTGGAGGCCTTATGTTCAGTCAGACAGATCATTTTCCTACCACTGAGCACAGATTGAGACAGACATATCGAACTAACAACAATAGTGATAAACAGAACCACAATGAAAGTTTCAAACCAATGATAAATGAAGCTTATTCATACCACTGAGCACATATGAAACAAATTCTCACAAAACCAATATAAATATTTGATATGATTATAAACAAGCCGCAAATTTTTCATGAAGAACCCTAATTCATGCATCGAACTCCAAACCCGAAGAACGGAAAGGAGAATTTTCTTTCTAAACAACAAAAGATTTGGTTAAGACAATTTTTCAAACAACCTGTAGGCAACCCACTTTGTATTAGCTGCAGTAGAACAATAGTGATAAACAGAACCAAAATCAAAGTTTCAAACCAGTGATAAATGAAGCTTATTCCTACCACTGAGCACAGACAGAACCACAAACAAAGTTTAAAACCAATGATAGATGAAGCTTATTATTACCACTGAGCACAGATTGAAACAAAAAGAATAAAAACTACCAATCTAACTGTGGAGATTAATGAAGTAAAAGTCCAAAAAGAAGAGAAAGGATAAGAGTAACAGGTACCCTCAGAAGATGATGTTGCTGGAGCTGGTTGTTCATTATTGTTCACCATTTTCACCTGGGCAATGAAACAACACCATGATTAAAAGAACATTGTTTCACCATTTTCACAAACAACTTACTTATGGGGCAAAATGAAATTTGACACCATGATTAAAAGAACATCTACTAGTAAACTTACAAGAACCCCATGTTGTCAACAAACCCAACCATTCAACCAAGATTAAGCAACGAAGAAGGAATTCATGTTTGGGTGGTGAAAAAAAAAACCCAATGAAAAAATAACAACGCCAACTGAACAGTTTCAAACAACTTACTTATGGAGGAAAAATGTAAAGATTTCCTGCTATATGAGAAGCGGTGACATTTGATTGCATTACGGTATTACAAGCATTTTCATTATTATTAATTTCAACCAAATATTAGCCCAGAGAGCCGTAATCGACCATACTCCAAAATATACAACATGGGTCAAAATAATATTTCTATGAACCCACAGCCCATACGGATGAGATACCGTAGCACCGTTCTGTACTAGTAAACTTACAAGAACCCCATGTTGTCAACAAGATTGTACCATCAGCATAACCATTCAACCAAGATTAAGCAACGATGCAGATATGAAATTCAATCCATGGTATACATTTTAATCTGCACATGCTGAGATAGTCAACAGATAAACCAACACATGCATTTAGTCACTACTGCACTGCAAGAATTCTCATTCATTGAATTGGTAGGTTCCAACTCCAAGCCCACCACATATTTTTCAATTAACATAAATGATTCTAAGGTCATCATTGTTTAACAGATCAGTATCCAATACCATAAGGCTCAACAGTTCATAAGAGAATACATCTACCTAAATTTCGCAAACGGGTAAAGGCCATTTGCATCAATGTTAGAATGTTTCCTACAACATTCTTAGTTCAAACTTGAGATCAACTTAGGTGTTATGATGTCCCTAAGAAACATACAAAGTTGGACAGGAATCTAGCTAGGGACATGCTTCAATTAAAGTTCTCTAAAACATTTTAACAAACACATGATAAGCCACAATCTTAAATAACACAATCCCTCATTCCAAAAATCCAATGGCAATGGCCTAGTTAAATTCTACATCTTTTCACACATGGAATCACTTACATTAAATATATGTTGCCTAGTCTAATGCACATGGTATCGTTGTTTCACTTGGTATTCAAAGAAAAGGCCACCACTAATGTTTCACTTGGAATTTTCAACGATACAAATTGAAGAAACACTTTAACAAAATTTGAGAAAAACATCTTTAGGTTCAATAAAACAATTCATCAAACAATTAACCTACTGAAATTAGTGAAAGTTGATTGAAACAACTTGGGGTTCAATAGCACAATTAATCAAACACTAAATCTACAGAAATCCATAAAATAGAGCATACTTAAAGATATTGAGCACTGCAGTGATTACTTGAGCTTTTAACTTGGGTAAAGGAATACAATTAAAAAACAGAATATAAAGGGAACTCAAAGTCGCAGAACAAACCTTAAGTTAGAGTTCTGAAAATCCTTTGAAGTTAGGATAACCAAGGGATAGAATCATCCTGGAAAACAAAGAACTACAAAATTAGGGCCTTGCATATATGATTTAACATATCAAATTGAAGAGGGATGTGAGAAGAGAGAAATTACCTTCAATAGGTATCTTGTGACCAAAACTTGATAACTTTGGGACTGTATTTATAGGAGAGAAAATGGAAGATCAAGCGGGAAAAAATCCCTCCCAGCATTTTTTCTGTTTGATTTACATGGCGCCAAAAAGAATTGAAGATTACCCAAAATCAAAACGGTTTCTTAGCTAATTTTTCTCTGATTTTGAGATAAAATTAGGGTTTTTTCTGTTTATCCATATCTTCTTTCCAAATAAGTGAATATTCTTCTCCTCATAAATCGAAAACTCCCATGCAACATAATTGTTAACAAAAGAAAATTTTCACCATTTGATCTGCTCCTCCACCCACGAATCAACCGTTCATCCCTCGAAAAAATATACTGAAAATCTTTGAAAAAAAATTATGCTCAATCAAATCCTGATTTCTAGTCAAATCCCTTCTACAATTATCTCTATATTTTAGGTAATCCATAACCAAAAAGAAGAAATTTTTTTGTTTCAGAGGGAAGAAAGAACGGAGAAGAATTCTCTGGAGAGAGATTTTGATGGAAAAAATGAGATCTCTCCCAGAAAATACTAGAGAATGATACATGGTGTAGCGAAGTGTAATGTAATAACATCACTCTTTAGTTATGAGCCGTTCAATCATACAAGTAAACCTTTGCGATCGTTGACAAAACTGGGCACATCCAAAATCCAATATACCGAAATTATATCCTAGTAAAGAAAATATTAATGCATCACGAAGTACCAAATTAAGATACAGCACTATCCCAGATTCAATAGAAACTTGCCAAGTGTTATAAAGAGAAAACTAAAGGTTCATGTTGGTCTTTTTTAGCAAATTGTTTTGATTTTATTTATATGTTTTGATTTTATTTATATTATGTCTATATTGTAGTAGTAAAACCATATGCTAGCAAATTGTTTTGATTTTATTTATGTCTATTTTTTAGTAAAACCTTATGCTATAAATATTCAAAATATGAGTAGATTATGTGTCGGGGAGCGTTTTTGGTAGGGAACCAATATACCAATTTTGGAAAAATTCTTCTTGACCTCGGCAGGGAGGTTAAACCCCGCCCGGCGTTGCACCTGGGACCCGCCATAGATTAGGGGTGTTTTGAAAAAAGACATCCAAATTTAGCGATTTCCAACCATGATTCACCATATCAGGTACCAATGTCATAACGACCTCAAAAATACAAGAACGATACAACGTGTCAATGATACTGACTTACAACAACCGAAAGTGGTCTAATATATAAACAAATTAACTAAGCATATTTGTGCAATGAAGGTTTGTCGTCCTTTAACAAATTGCAATTTGTATATATCAAATGGTCTTTTTAGTCGTAGAAGGCCAATGGGAACACAACTTCTCAATCAGAAGAAATTGGAAAAACTAAAGTGAAACTGGGATTATAACAAAATTGTAGGATTGCTAGTGTAATCCTATTTTTATTGCAGACAATACAATATATTCAATTAAATAGTTTTTCTTAATTGCGGATTTTTTTTTTTTTAGTATGATCTATTTTAAACTGCCTATTTTACATTACATGAAAATTTCCTACTATATGGCAAAAGAACGAAGCTATCCAAAGGTTGAATTTGAAACCAACACGGAAAATTTGCTTAGATTCCTAACCTTAGATTCCGATCCTCCTTGGTACATCTCAGGAATGATCTCTGAAACCAAATCATGAGACAGATCCCCCACTGCAGCGTCAAGCACAACTACAGGGAAAGCAATCAGGTAGCGGATGAATTGGCCAATCTGGCGGCAGACAACAGCCAACCGGTGAACCTTACAACTTTATTTTGGGACCATATTATCCCACCATGCATTAATCAAATTGTAATGGATGGATCATTGGGTATCAGCTACCCTCATATAATTGCAGCTTAATTTTAATAATGTTTCCACGCTTCAAACAAAAAAAAAAAAAACTACATGGAAATGTTATTCTTTAATATGGTCTTTTTTAAATTGCCTACTATATACTACATGACAAAAAAGAGTTATAATGTTTTACCACCAAACTGTGAAGTAACGACATGTCGGTATTGATGTCGCATCGGAGTCATACGCGCTTCTGACATAGGATGTACCAAGGACATCGACACAACGCGTGTAAATATATATCGAGCATTTTACTAATTGGGTGATTTAGTGTGTCATGGAAATTAGTATAATAGTCAATTTTTCTACATGCGGGTTAATTTAACGGCATAAATATAATTTTTCGCATATATTTTGTGCGATTATTTGAAATACTATAACAATCTGATCTTGATAAAAAAAATCTTGATATATATTAAATTACTTAATCAATATATATATATATATATAAATGTGACCATGTCCTGGTTTTGCAGATCTGTATGTTTGTGTCCTGGCTTCCCAGCCACCAAAACATGAAATTTATTCAGTCAAATATAAAAAGGTGTAGCTATCCAATGCCCAGCTTGTCGCTAGATTTTCCCACCAACCTTTTGTTAGAGTCTGTTGACAATTTGTAAGTTTATTCTGTTTTTTTTCTTTTGACGATATGCTTAGCCAATCACGATGCAAATGTTAATTAGCTAGGAAGCTTTTTATTTAATCGAATATGTTTTGCTAATTAAAAAGGGGTTGGTACTCAACTTGTCGCCAGGCTGCCGACCGTCGCTTTGTAAGAACCTATATTCCAAACCAAACTCAGAAAAAGTAAAATCGATTCCCGGTCAAAAAATAAAATAAAAATAAAATATATTTAAAAGGGAAAAAAATACTAAAAAAAAGCTTGATTTAAGTTTTTATTTGGGAAAGAAAACTTATCACATCTTAATTTTGTGCATAAGGCTCCATGTGGGTCTAAGTTCATGCATACCAAGGCTCCATGTGTGTCTCTATTATTAGTTTAACGGTCCAATTACTATAATTGAACGGTCCTATTACTATAGAGTAACTTGTTATTGGGCCGACCAACCGGAGGGCCCGATGGGAGGGAATCCCTTTTATGGCCACTTTTTTGTAAAATGAACCTAAGAATTTTGATAAAAATATTGGATTTGATTTCCATGTGGTTTATTTTTGGTTAGTTTTTTACTAGACAAGATTATCCCTCCATTTTAGTCCAATTACTATAACTCTTTGTGTATCCTACTCTTGAAGGGGTATAATTGGAAAAAAAACTTTAATATAACATATCTAAAAATCCGTGCCTTAGAATTTTACAAATTTTATCTCGTTGGAAAGGTTATAAAAAAATCTACGCAACGAGTATAAATAACAATATCAAATTTTAAATCCATCATCGGATTCTTCTTCGGTCGGCCCTTCCACCGTGGCAACGGTTGTACTAGTAGTACATCTGGATACACCATAAGATAACCTGACGGAGTCTCCCTACTTATTAGTTTCTAGGGCTTTCGATCAAAAAAAATTAAAATCTCTTTTTTTCGCTGTTCTTCCCTAAATCCATTATTCCCTGAAAATAAAGAAACCGAAACCTTAATGATGAATGGTTGAGATTAATGAAGTAATTAAGAGTTTGAATGGGTTAGGAATTGGGTTCTGACTTTCGATTTCTAAGGCAAGTTAGGAAAACATTTGGAAACAGCTGACGAAGTGGTGCGAATTTTATTTAGCTTGGATTTCTCTTTGTAAAGTACTTGTTGATAATTATTTTGATTAGAACATTAGCTCTTTATCTTTCAATAATTCATAGATTGGTTATTTTTTATTTATTTTTTTGAACAAAGGGATTGGTTTTTTTTGTTGTTGGTTGGATTTCAACAATATTCTTTGTCTCAAATTCAGTTTTTTTTTTCTTTTCTAATGCAGTCTGGGAATCCACTTTCTTCATGACTTTTTTGTTCTCCTTGTGCATGGTGATCTTTTAAGTTGGCATAACTTAAGGTGCTCAAACAGATTCTTCCAAGTTTCCTCGGTTTAAACATGAAATGGCAAAACACGAAATTGTTGTCTAGGAAAAGGAAGGCTGGTTGCACCCGACACACTTTTAGATCTTTTCCCATTAAACGACGTAAACAAATGACGACTTGTATGTTTCCCCTCATGAAAATTTACTTCAACAAGTGAATTTTATTACATTATTTTTAAGTATTATGTTTTACATGATAAAATACATTGTTACCAAAAACTTATTCTTTAGCAGCTATGTATTTTTTTTATCACCATAAGGAAATCTTTGTGACAACATTTCAGTAATCACTGAAATCACAAACTGCAGTGAAGTTATAGTGTCACTGAAAATGACTAAAGCGACAAAATTTAGTTCGTTGCAAATGTTCTGTCTTGTGACGATTAGAAGTTGTTACTATATAAATATTTACAACCAAACAAGATGATGCTCACTAAAAATAAATATAACATCAAATATTTAGTTTCGTCACTATAAAATTAGTTAGTGACGAATTAATTTTGTTAGTATAAACTTTTCTTTGGTAACGAAATTTATAGAATATCACCAAAAATATTTTATGTCAATTTTTTAACATCATCACAGTAGCATTGAATGGTGACAAACATATATAATCACAAAACATTTATTAGTGACTAGACATTATTTCGTCTCTAAATAAGGTCACTAAAAATTTATAAGTGACGAAACCTAAGCCTCGTTGCGGAAAACCGAACAACTGTGACAAAAATTATTTAGGTCACAATAACTAGGCTTTTGCGATGAAATATTCTTCGCCGCAAAAACTATCGTCACCAAAGCCATATTTTCTTGTAGTGTGTTTTCCACTTTCTGATTTCTTCAAATCCTTTGGAACCATTTGTTTGCCATGCCTATTTCTCAAAATCAGCCAAAAATTTATTAGTATTTTACTAAACCTTGATTCATAATTCCATTGTCTGCTGCCTTGTGCGGGTTGTATTCTGTTCTAGATTTCGTTTGTTCTTTTATGTTTTAGTTGTCTTGGGCTAGTGAAGCCCTCCTGGTTTTCCCGATTGTTCATCTCTTGATGTTTTTCTCTTAATTTTATTTTTGGACGTTTAAAACCACCAGTTAGTTTCAACTCTAAGTTTTGGTTTAGTTGTGCTGGTGGTATCGTTTCTTGTTTGTGTCTTTCAGATTTTTTTTTGCTTTGTTCATTGTGTTTATGAACTTAGTTCTTTTGCTAAGGTTTAGTTGTCTCCTTTGGTTTGTTAGGTTTTTCGTCCAAGGAAATGCATCTTTCTTATGGAGTTTTTTTGATTTAGATAGGCTATTTCGTGGCTATTTTTTAAATGGATTTACCTTTATAGTCTATGGGATAACAAATTTAAGCTTTATCCTTGGCATACAATGAAAATAAATTATTACTTTCATCCTCAGCATAGTACCTCATCTGCACCAATATCAGGATATTCAAATAAAGGATTTCAGTCGTCAACCTCATCTAGATTGGCAGTCCTTACATGCAAGTTCACAACAATGCTCACATTTACCTATTTGGATAATTGTCAATCTTGGTGCATTTCTAGCGAAACAGTACAAGCCTGCCTAGTGACTCCATCATTTGTTAGTCTTGACCAAGATTAGACTCACAAATGATCTAATCTGTTTTTCCTTTTCTGTACCTTTATTCAGTTTAGTATCTTCTAGTATCTCTTTAGCAGTAGTAGCTTTAATAGTTGTAGTTTTGCCTGTATTTCGATTTCAGTTTAGTAGTCTTTGTAATAGCACTAGTAGCATTTAGACCTACATCCTTCAAGGGCAGAGACAAGATTCTACTTCAAGTCACCTTCAAAGCTAAAGATCTAAAGATTTAGGTTGAAGTTATGGATAACGCCGGAAAACAAGGAGTTAGACGATTTGGCAACACTCCGCAATATTTGGATACATCTTTGATCAATTGAAGTTAGGTTAAAGTTATGGATAACGCCGGAAAACAAGGAGTTAGATCACTCCGCAATATTTGGATACATCTCTGATCAATTGCATGGAAATGCATCACCAACATCCAAGTTCTTATGGACTCAGCAATGTCCATCAAATATACAAATATACAACTTTTTTTGTGGAAAGCATCAAATATACAAATATACAACTTTTTTTGTGGAAAGCATTCGTTGAAGGCATTCATACCCTCGACAATCTCATCCACACCCACCCCGTCCTTTTGCAACACCGACTCCTATACGTGCATTTTACGAGGCTTGCATAATGCAAATTATTCGCGATTTACACGTTCGAACAAAGAAACGGCGTACTCAATCGGCCCATTAAACACTAATCCAGTTGTTGTTGGGCTCTTTTAATAGCATATACTACGGGGTCCAACTAACCATCCCTTCTTTTTCCAAAAACTTCTCACGAAGGGATTCGAACCTCTAACATCTTCGTCCCATACTCGACTTTACTCCACTGGGCCAATGGCACTTTGGTGCTAACCTTGCATATGTCTTAAATATAGATGTTTCTTATTACAAATCACATTTTTTCCATCGTATTTAATTTTTCTTACTATTAATACATGCCAACTTTTGTGTACCGAACTCATATCTCTAAGCGAATTATACACGTACGTATGCCGTTCCGTATTACTGTCATATCACAAACTATTGACCGGATTCTTGATCGAATTGGACTTTTATAAATCCGTATAATACCCGTACGTATCCCGTACCCTGAATTGCTAACTAGGATTCCAACATCTATCCTCGCTGCAATTTTTATATGGAGATTCGTACTCGAATTTTGCTTCACTATCATGTATTTGTAATTTTTTGGCATTCCGATGCAACTGTTTCTGAATTTTCGGGTATTGAATACCCTCTTGTAATAGCACTCTAGTAGATAATTTGCGTTACCTCCCCCGTAAAGATTGGTAATTTGCATTACCTCCCCTACAGAAATAAGATTAGCAAAACCTCCTCTCGTCAATAATTTTGTCTATTTCAAGTTAGCTGACTCAGCACTAACTTACACGTGGTTTTTATTTTTTTGGGGGTAATTTGCATTACCTCCTCTGAAAAGATTGGTAATTTGCATTACATCCCCTAGAAAAACCACGTGTAAGTTAGTGTTGAGTCAGCTAACTTGGAATAGACGGAACTATTGACGAGAGGAAGTTTTGCTAATTTTGTTTTTGTAGGAAAGGTAATGCAAAATTAACAATCTTTACTGAGGTAACACAAATTAACCCAATATTTTTTTTTGACTAAATTAGATAATATTATAAAGATAAAAGTGATGTTTTGCTGGGGGATTTGTACAACAGTAAACGACCAAGAAGCTAATATGATGTGTTTCTAGAGAACATGGGTCCAATATTACATACTAATCACTAAATCATGATATATAAATCTTTATTTGTATTGTTTATTAATTATGGAAAACTTTATTCAGCATCTTGAGAAAGGAAGAGGAAGTGCAAGATTTTAAGAAGCTATCAGTTTACTCCAACATCTCACAAATTGTTTTTTTTTCTTTTGCAAGTTCGTGTAACGGGATGTAAAAAGGAAAATAAGACGAACTCAGAATGGGTTCCCACCCACTTATACAAATTTTTTGATTGAAAGTGGCAAAATATATTAAGGAGAGAAACAGTCACGAAAAGTGACTAGAGTCTTGAATTACATTGAAGTATTAAAGATAGCTTCCCAATTATAAAGGACAGGAGATAAAGGAAAATTAACGAACATATCGGTGTTACGTGTCCAATTGTACAACACAACTTTGACATCAGTAATCAATTGCTTGACATCTCTGTTGATATTGTTGTGTAACTTGTTGTAACCTGTTGTTTCTTTCGTTCCACCAAATTAAGTTTTTAGTTAGTTACATGAAATTAGAAAACGGGAGGTGCTAACTGAATTCACTCATTTCATTAGGATGACGAGATTGGAACTTTTTGAACCTCTTCGTAATACCATATTTGTGAATTGAAAGGCTGGATCGCGTTGCCAGTTTGTCGCACTTGCATACCGATAAATTTTGATGGGATATGACATGAAATGACTTCGCTTGCAAGTTGTAATTTATGTTCTCATGTTTCTTTCATCTTCTCTTAGAACTTTAGTTGGTTATGTAGGAACCCGCTTTTCGTTGCGACTTACTCCAAATGTTAGATCTAAATTCGTCGGCTACAAACAGTGTTGTGTCTGATTAGTTATCTCTTTTTTTTTTTAGTTATCTTTTTTTTTGCTGTTCTTGTTTGTTTTGCGGTTCTTGTACTAGTTTTTGGCACTTTCTTGATTTGACTGTGTGGTTTGTACAGTCCTCTTGAGATATGGGTAGTAGTACAACTAGGCGGCCCCGCCCAATATTGGCAATGGTAGTGAAGTTGGTGATTCAAGTCAGGTAAATCGTCTAGCCACACTACTGATAGCCACAAGCAGAAGTGCTTGTTTTTTTTTTTTTTTTTTTTCAGAAGCACAAGTCGGAAATGAAAGTAAGAAGCAAAATGTTTTTGCTCCATAAGAAGTTAATTTTCTTCTCTAAAAGTCATTATAAAATTACCTGGCTTGATTGGGTATACCCAGATTAATTGGGGTATACCTAATGAGACAAAACCCAAGACATTTAGAAGTAGAATAGGCCTCCCCTTAACTATATATTTTCTAAATGGCTAATATACCCTTGTTTAATTAACACTAAAAATTCTGATTAGGTTAATTAATTGAGTTTAGATTAAAAATTAAAAATTATGAATTCAGTAGATTAAACCTTTTGACTGTCTTATGAGTTCGATTTCGATCAAAAAAATTGGTTTTGAAAATGTGAAAAGTCGGCAAGGTCGACGTTTGAATAAGGTGTCGACTAAGTTCCGCCGGCATGGTTGACGTTTGAATAAGGTGCCGACTAAGTCTAGCCGGCATGGTCCGCGGATGAAGAAAAAGCCGACTATTTGTGGGCCGAAAGGGTCTTTGAATGAAGAATATGCCGACTATCTTATGGTCGGCATGCAAGTAATTTCTAACATTGCCGGCTGACTTATAGTCGGTATGCGAATAATTTCTAACATTGTCGGCTGTTGAAAAGCCGACAATGTAACCTTGCCGACTTGTAGTTATTCCCAACAGAAAACAAAATATGGGAAGATGTAATTCACTTTATTAATGCAATTTTGGTTACTACATTGATTGAAACATAAAATCTAAATCCTTGTCGACGGAATAACGAATGCACTTAGCATGTAATATTGAAGGAGGAGTAATAGTTTTCTTCTTTCCATTTTGCGACCTAAACAGGAACAATTTAAAAAAAAAAACAGTCGGCGGGGTCGACAAATATAACCTTGACAAAGGGGGAGATTATTAGAGGATTGCTCGGTCGAACTCGCATGTGTTTCTATCTCAAGCATGTTTGTCAATGTTAGTGATCAAAACTATAAAGTCTTGATTTCTAGTCTACTATAGCTAAGGTCTCGGACTAGGATAGAAAGTGTAGTTGAGATCAAGAACTCCATGGAAATCATCATACAAGACGAAGGACTACTCAATGAACCAGTGGATCTTCATCGACTAAAAGGTATGTGGAGACTTGAACTTATCTATCACTCAAAAGTCTATCTACTCTATCTCCTATCTTGAAACAAAAGTCGTATTACTATATAGACTAAGAATATACACATGTGATATTTCGAGCTGAGTATATCTCGCTTATTTATTTCTCGAAATATGTGTTGGTAAAGCTTTCGCTTTAGCCAAGTTCATCTTTACCTAGTGACGAAAGTCATGTTACGTTTCAATCATTTTGGAAATCGCTCTGACCAAAAATAGTTTGTGAATAACAACTATATAACGCCCTCTGAGAATGTTTCAATGATTGAAATGAGAGTTTAGATAATATAACCATTCGGGAATATAAACATTGTTGTGGTAACACATATATGTATAAGTCCTTAGCACTTGAACCGAAGTTTGCGAACTTTGTTGATCAAGTGAAACCGGAACTTGAGCAGCCAACTCAGTCCGCGAACGTGCGTAGTTCTCGAACCCGAGAATTTCGGCTGAAGTTGTAGATCGGTTTCAGTTCGAAAAATAACGAAAGTTCTCGAACCCGAGAATTTCTGCTGGAGTTTGTGAACTCCAACCGGTTAACTTGAGTCCGCGAACTTAAGTGGTTATGTCTAAAAACGATGTTTTGTGAACTTATCTTAATAAACTAAGGAATGATATCGCAAACCGTGGATTTATAGTTCATGAATCGATTCGAGTGAATCACATTGTTTTTTCTTCAATTATGTCTTGTGTAGTACATGAGATCTCATAGCAATTGAACAACTCTCTAATTAGTTCGTTTGAGTCATTTGGACTAGTTATGGTAAAGAAGAATATGGTTGATATGAAAGTTATCATTTGGCTAACCATTTGGTTAACTAGTATTGAACCAAATATTGTACACGTTTGGGTACGGTTACAAAAACCCAAAATCGTCAAGTATATGTGTGTATGACAAGCTAAGTTTTCGATCTAACGGTGAATATTGATTGCTTTGTTACCAAGCTAACATTGATTGCAAACCCTGATTTGAAAGACTATATAAGGGAGAACTCTAGCAACTGGGAAACCTAATCCCAACACATTCTGTATGATACTAGTTTGCTAAGATATTCTCCTTTAACCTTTGGTTTTCATCTTCGAAAACCAGGTTAACGACTTAAAGACTTCATTAGGATTGTGAAGCCAAACCGATAATACCTTTCTTGTAGTTGTGTGATCTGATCTCGTTGTTTCTATCGTACGAGTATAATTGTAATAATTGGCTTAAGATTTCTATATCCGATAGGCAAGATATAAAATTAATCATAAACATCTTCGTCTCATCGTTTGTGATTCCCCAATAATCTTTTTCGCTGCGTCGATTAAGTTTATTGTGAGGTGATTGATAAAATTGAGCTGTTCTTCGGGAATATAAGTCTGGTTTTATTGATTGGTTCCTGTTCACCTTGATTTATCAAAAGATGGAATATAACTCATAGGTTTGTTCGTGGGAGACAAATTTATCTATCTTGTAGACTTTTCTGTGTGAGACAGATTTGTTTATTAAAGTCTTCGACTTTGGGTCGTAGTAACTCTTGGTTGTGGGTGAGATCAGCTAAGGGAATCAAGTGCGCAGTATTCTGTTGGGATCAGAGGCGTAGGAGTATAACTGTACCTTGGATCAGTGTGAGATTGATTTGGGTTCAACTACAGTTCAGACCGAAGTTAATTTGGAATAGGCTAGTGTCTTTAGCGGCTTAATACAATGTATGTTTAATATGGACTAGGTCCCGGGGTTTTTATGCATTTGCGGTTCCTCGTTAACAAAATTCTGGTGTCTGTGTTATTTCTTTTCCGCATTATATTTTTTTTATATAATTGAAATAATACAGGTTGTGCATTGTTCAATCAATTAGAATATCCGACCTTATTGGTTGTTGATTTAAATTGATTGACACTTGGATATTGGTCTTTGTACCATCCAAGTTATCTCTCTTTGATTAAGACTCGCGAATTGTATTTTCTTGAGCAAATCAAATTGAGAGATTGAGATAATAACTCCTTGAGTATTTTCTATTGATTGAGTCTAACTGTCTAGTTGATTCTCTAGAAAAAAACTCGGAGTTGTCCATACAGATTGCTAATCGAAATATTAGGTGTGGTTGTTAGATCCCCGCTTTTTCACACCTTGCCGGCTAAATAACTACAAATTCAAACATTAGAATTTTTCTGACCTAATTTTACATGCAAACATGAAATTGAAGTATTGGAGTGAGTTTAAATAGTCCCTTACTTTCTCAATCGCGTCATTTCTTCGGTTTCAACGGCGTTGATTTCTTCTTCTTCGATGATTTTTTTATTCACTTTCCTTTGAACTAAATTTGCAATTCCAAGGTTATATTTAGGGTTGTCAATGGGTACCCGTTACCCGCTACCCGGAATCGGACCCGCCTAATTGGGTCCGGTTCTGGGTCCCAAAGTTGGACCCATTAGCAACTTAAGACCCGACGGGTAATTACCCGATTGGACCCGAATGTTAACGGGTCCAAACGTGTAATACCCGTCGGGTACCCGTTTATTTAACCTTTTAATCATCTTTTTAGCAAAATTATATGTATTTTGCAAGTTTCGGCTTTGAATTTTTTTGATTTTTGATTTTTCTCTTACATTTAATCTTTATTTAGTACCCCACATGCACCATCATCAAGATAGCCTTGAATAACTTCCTTACTTATCACCTTTAGATTAGGTTGATCTACACCATTCATCTGACTGCGTGAATTTCGTGCTGACGAAGCAAAATTTGAATTCTCCATTTTTTTTGAATTCTCCATTTCAAAAACTGCAGATAGTGAATTGATTTCATTAAACTCAATGAATCTAGAAGACTTTATCTTCCGTTTGATAAACCCTGCAATCTTCCTCTAAGGAGTTTTATGTGAAATCTTGACTAATCCCCATCTCTGATCTGAGGTTTCATCTTGATGCAGCTTTGGATAGCTGGAATCGGAGTGTAAAGATCCCACCTGATTGCTATTCTTCTTTATTAAAAAAGTCTCCATCACCTGCGCTAACAAAGACCAGTTCTCCCCATAAATTTGTCTTGTTAGTTGTTACAAAAATGATCAATTTTAATTGATTGGGATTTGTTTTTGCTCATAGTCTCATGCGTATTTCACGTAACAAGAAATCTCGTTATAAGTAGTCAAATTCGGTCTTGTTTTTGTATACAAATTTAGTATTTAATATTTTTTATCCGAGAAAAAAAAAAACTTTGATCCCATAGCCAAATTCACACTTGTTATGAATGAAACGTGGCCAAACAAAATATGACACTCGATGACTTGAGCTGCCAGTACCTCTATTCCATAACGATAAAAAAGCCAATTGGTGGTGATGCTCACCGAGATAATGATTACTAAAGGGGTACGGGCTAGCAACGGGTAATGCTTGAATCGTTCGGCGGTGAAAATTCGTTTTTCCTTTATTTTTGTCTTATATAAAGTGGCAAAATGCCCCAATTTCGATGGTCACCTTGTTGAAATGCCCCGGACGTTAAAAAACAAGACAAAATGCCTCAATCCGTTATATTAACCGTCAGCGAGAGTTAGAGAGTCAAACAGGCACATATGTGTACCCACACGTGTGTGCAAATGACTTATATATTCTTCATGTCTAGATTCAACGTATCTGCAACATACGTCACACGCACGTGTAAGGCAAATTGACGCCTCCGCCATTCAAAAATTGGGGCATTTCCAGAAAGTCTCGGACGGTTAGATTTCTTACACGTGGTCGGGGCATTTTGAACGGACGGTGAGAGATTCCGACCGTTGTTATAACGGTCATTTTTGGGGCATAGGCGTCTATATATGTTGTGATGATTTACAACATTTCTCACCATAGTCTGCAATATTTCACCAACTTTAATGGCGTCTAGCTCCCGCATTCAAATGGTAAGTTCAATTTTTTGTTGAATTTTTTTTTCATCAGGATTTGTATTATAGTAATGATTCTAATTATAGCTAATCAAAATGCAGGAATGTGAAATGTGTAGCGAAAAAGATCATCAATCCATGGATTGTCCTTGGATTTACTCCCGGTGTAAACTAGTTCCTTGTAATAGACTTCGAAAGCTTCTAAAGGTTAAAGAAGCTGTCAATTCAGGGAAGAAATTCTTTTCTTGTTCTAATCCTATGTGTTCCTATTTTGAATGGTTTGTTGAAGCTACTGATGCAATTAAATCCATGGCACCTCAGTACAAGGGAGGGTGTGAAGCTTGTGCTGGTGATCACAGATTTGCTGATTGTCCTTGGTCACAGTCTCCTTGTAACAACCCCAAATGCCATTCAACTAAGATGAGGATGTTAAACATAGCTCAAACATCATGGAATTATGGTATTGGGTATCTAAAATGCAAGAGGTGTGAAGATTTCCAATGGGTTTCTGATGCAATCTTTATGGGAAAACAGAAGCAATTTGATAATTATGAAGATCAAATTTGTGCACAGTTTAAAGATAAAGTGAAAGTAAAGTGCAAAATTAGAACATAATGCCATAATGTTAGTTAGTCTGCAGTTATGAGCATGTCAACAAAGTTAATGTAACATATTTCAACAAAGTTAATGTAAGAGATTGGAAGAATTCAAAATGAAATGATCATATTGTCAACACACTGTCTCCATACTACAATAGGGTTGCAAGATTCATAAGTAAAAGAGCATATTGTCAACACACTTAAAACAGAAAGTAAAATCATGATAAGTTTCTGATATTACTGATATTTAGAGTTGGGATTTCTAACCCTTTTTGTTGGTGGTTCAGAAATATTGATTGTTTTCTTAGAGATATTAACAGTACCATGGTAAGTTTGGTTAAAACAGGCAGATGAAGGTGTAGCAGAAGTAGATTGATAGGGTACCTTCCTTTTGGGTACAATGGAGGAGGATGGTGCAGTAGCAGCTGCTTTGGCCTTTTTCTGGGAACCAGATGAAGAAGTAGATGGTGTACTAGCAACTGCTTTTCCCTTTGACAATCGTGGTACCTCAGCTGATTTCTTTGCTGCAGATGTTGTTGTTTTCTTTGATGCAGATGTTATTCAGTATTTGGTGCAGACAAGGCCTTCCTCATCTTCTTTGTTGGTGCATCAGTGATGCAAAACTCATCCCCATTAACAGAACACTCCATTCTAACTCCTTTCTTCTTGGGGTTAGATCCAACTGGAGGACCTTGACAAGTTAGGATGTTGTAATCAATACCTTTACAAACACTACACTTTGTTACTCTTTTGCGCTGCTTGTTCTTCTCATACCAAGACTTATTTATTTTCACACAAGGTCTTCCCTTATCTCTCAATCTGTGTGGATATATAATGTTGATAGAAGTCTGCAAACAAAATAAAGTTAGGGTTAGTGTACTTTAAATGCACATATCTAGAGAATAATGAAAGGAAAAAAATTAATAAAGTAAAAGTACAAAAGTAGATAATATAATTCCCCTATTCAATAAAAAGATTCTCCAAACATAAATAATTGAAACCAGACAATGGAAAAAGTTAAAGCATTGGAGATCCTGACAAACCTTATTTTCATACTCATCAATGTCTCCCAATGGGGTTATTGACCATGAGTAGGAGGTCCTATAGTATTCAACAATGTAGTATTTACTGCAGTACCTGCACAACCATATTTAGGTATAATTAGTATTCAATCTATACAAAATAACCACCATATTGATAGACATTTACTTACTGGGCCCAATCAGGATTCAATTCAAATAAGGCAACCACAACATGTATGCAAGGGAACTGCCTCAACTGCCACTGTCTACATGCACAAGTTTGTTGTTCTACTTTTACTAAAAAAACCTTGCCACTAGCTTTGTTGGTCACTTCATACACTTTCAGCTCTTCAGATGGATCCGACTTATAGTTACCTCTAATATTGGACATAACCTCAATGAGATCTTTTCCAGCAGGAACAAGATCACCCAACTTCCAAGTAGAAGCAAGCTTTCTTCTATTTGAAAACAACACCATCACCAAGTGTGTGTACATATCCACCAACTGAGTAAGAGGCTTGTCTCTCATTTTAAGGGCCATGTTATTAAAACTTTCACAAAAGTTGGAGTAGATGTGCTCACAAGAAACATCATGAGGAAACCATGACCTTGCCCAAGACTTTGGTTCTGCATAAATCATGTACTGGTATGCCTGGGGATCTATCCCTGCCATTTCTTGCATGACCTCCTACAAAATATGTTGGGTATCTAAGTTAAATCATCTAACAACAAACATGAAAACTCATTTAATATCATGAAACATCATACAAACATTAACTCCCAGTGTTTAAGCTTGTATGCTTTTGCAGCCTGCCAAAGAAGGAATGTTAGTCTTGGATTCCTGAATCCACTGGTCATGAAATTCAAGTATAAATGCCTGCAAAAACAATAACAAGCCAAACATTAACAGAGATAGAATTACAAATGTGTGAATAAGGAGAGAGAAAAATTCAAATTCAAATTTACCTTAGGCAATATCTATGATTGGCCAAAGGAAATAACCTTTTAACTGATTCAAGTATGCCCTTCATTCTGTCAGAAATAAATGTAAGTCCAGCCATATCTGGAATCCTTTTCCTCAATTATTTCAGTACCATGAATCATTTTTCTTCAGTTTCACTTGTGGTAATCATCACACAAATTGGAAATACCCCATTCTGACCATCAATACCAGTTGCACAGAGAATTACACCTTTTAACTTACCATTTAGATGAGCTCCATCTAATCCAATTACCTTTCTACAACCATTCAAAAAACCCTTTGTGCATCATAGGTTAAAATGACATACTCAAATCTATTATGTTCACCATCTTTGGTCCAACTGAAATGTCCAATGTTGTTTGGGTTCAATGAAGTAGCAGCTGTGACCAGTTGTGGTGCTTTTGTGTAAGAGCTCTCAAAAGTTCCCTTCAACTCTGCTAAAACCAATTTCTGTGTACAAACACAAACCAAATATTAGCATTTTACATATACAACAAGTTAGACAAAAATAAAAATAAAACCAAGACAAGAAATAAAACATACTCTTGCATCATTGGCAACCCAATAAGCTATGTCAGTATTCAACTTGGGACTAATGATTTTTTTGGCTATATGATCTGCATGGTCCACTATTGATCCAACATCCATAGTCTTCAACAGATACTTAGCTACAAATTTTGCATTGCATTTTCTGCTGTGGTTTGCCTTGAGATTTTTACAACTGTGTTTCATGTTACAGTCTCTTACTGTGATTGTGCCTTGCTTTGGACACAGTCTTGCATTCACTTTCCATTCACATCCTTGGGAATCTTTGTTCACACAATATTCATAATGTCTAGTCCTATCTCCCTTCTTCACTTTAAAATCCCTATGTTTCAACACTGAATACCCCCTTAAATGATCTTTATAAGCTTCCATGGATCCAAAAGCCATACCAGAACTTATTTCCCCAGGTACAATTTCATGAATATTTTCATTTATCATTTCCAGTCTTTCTTTTTCCTCTAAATGTTGTCCAAATTCTTGTTGCCACTTAGTTTCATCCTCTTGGGTGACATCATATATGGGAACCAAATATTTTGAAGTTTCATTGACTAGTGGATTCTGTTGTTCATAATAAACACCTAAATTGAAATCTTCATTACAAGACTCAGGCTCATTACCAATATCTATACCTCTAACACACATTGAAACCCAATCTTCATAATTGAACCTTTCTTGTGTTTCTTCATCTTCACTTCCATCTACACTTTCATCTTCCTTAAACAGAACCTCAGGCCTATCATCAGGGTGACACTCATCTGAATGCACATTAGGTAAATTCATTTGGTCAGCATACCCCTGTTCTTGGTTATCTGCAACAAAGGATTGTATTGAAATATCTTCATACCCCTGTTCTTGGTTGTGTGCAACAGATGCTTGTGTTGGAATGTCTTCATACCCATGTTCTTGGTTGTATGCAACAGATGCTTGTGTCGGAATATGTTGCTGGGCCATATCTTTCTCTTCATTCACAAAATCAATTATTGTTGGTCTCATATCAGACTTCTTATTAAGTCTTGGACTCCTCCTAACCTCAACACTTTTACTCACTAATTTCTTCTTCACTGGAGTTATCACCTCAGTCAAACAACTAACAGTACCAACACTAACAGTATCACTACCAAAACCCCAGTGCTCCATTATAGGAATAATATGAGTAATCCACAGTCTTACAAAATTGCTTTTATTTGGTTTTCCATTATTCCAGAATGATTGAAACATTTTTTCGGATTCACACTTGTCATATGCATCCCCATTATTATCATCCAATAAAAAAAATTCAAGTGATGGATCCATACCCTGTTCATCTACCAATATTTTCTTCAGCATAGCCATGAACTTGTCACCACTTGTACCAGCTTTACAATCATAACAATAGAAGTCCTTATATGTATTACCTATATCAGTTATCCAGAAATCCCTATTGTTTGTACCATAATATTCGGGTACTGATACGGGCTAACTACATCACTATTAGCGGGAAATATTTGTCGGCCCAAGCCTAGTAGCAAGTAAAGATCGGTCCAGTTTGCTGACCCATTTCCAGAGGCTCGTTTTCTACATGAAACCCTAGAAGAAAGTTCTAGAACATCTAGATTATTGTATAAATACATGGGACCTTAACCCTATGAAGGAGAACCGGAAGAGAAGGTCTAGAAATCATATGGTAATGAAATCAATAAAATACTCTCCTGAGGGATATTCATCCGTGGACGTAGGCACAATGCCGAACCACGTTAAATTCTTTGTCTTCTTTGTTTTTCCTTCGATTCGTCTTTAACCCAAAATTTTATCTCAATTCTTAATAATCATCATTATTCATCGTGTTTGCGCCTAAAAGCGATTTTGGGTCCAAACATTGGCGCCGACTAAGGGGACCGAAAAAAGAGATCGCGTTCTCCCAATAAGATCTAAGGAGCAGTTTCGATTGACTAGTTCGTGGTAATACAGAAGTTGAAGAAAAAAACCTGTGCTCTTTGGTGATAAATCTTGTGCCAGGTCCCAACAAAGAAGTTTTCTAAATTGTTACATGGATATGCTTTAAAAAAAAATGAAGTTCTGTTCGTAAAGCAGCTCAGAAAGAATCTGGGAGAAAGTAAACCAAAGGAATTCACGAAGGGGAAAGATGTTCGTCATTTCTATGGTCTCGCTTCGAATCCTACAGGCATGATGTCCACTGGAATCTCTTTCTAGTTTTTGCCATCGCGCCGTCATGAAATAAGAAGGAACATCTACAAGATCTAAAGGCCATCTTCCGTTCTCAATGTCCAAATGAAATCGGTGAAAATCACATCATTTTAGCTCGATTGAATCACTGTGGAAGCAACCACTGAATCCGCATGACGCTGAATAGTAAGCTTAGGAAGAATTCGGTTGACACCGCCAGATCAGAGCCTCAGACTCAATGAACTCGTACGGGACAACTCGGGAATAAGTGATGCTGGGTTCGATTAGCTAGCTCGTACCACTCGATATAATCCATCTCCGACAGCGCCCACAAAATCGATAAGCCAGACTCAACCCGGGGTTTAATTAGCTCGGGGTTTACAAACAATTCAAGCCAAACTCAACCCGGGGTTTACAAACAATTCAAGCCAAACTCAACCCCACATCTCGGTAATTGGAAGGAGCAAGAAAATTATAACGGCAAGGCATCATTTTCGACTCAATAAATTCGAATTTGGGTATGAACTAATCCAAGGCAGGAGAAACTCAAGTCAAAAATTCGGAAGATTTAGTACCTTAAAATATCAGCAGAATTCCAAGGTGACGTTTTGATCCTACGCAACGGCGGGAGATCTGGTTTTACCGGTGGATACTTTCTTTCCTGGGATACCAAGAGGAGAAGATGAAACTAAAAATTAGGTATTTTTTCCTCGTACAAAGATCGAGCAGCACTTGGGAATATATCTGTGGAAGCTAAATGGACCTCCACTGGAAGGGCCCAATAAGCTAAATGATCTGGTTCTGTACTTGTTGGCACCAGTGTATATACAACTGTCGAAGCGGCGCTGAGTTCCCGTAAGAGTCTGTTATCCACCATACTTCGAACCATATACTGGGGGCGAATGGTTTATAAACATTACACAATCAGTCGGGGAGACCAGAGGCTTTAGATTAATTTCTTAACCCCACAACGTGTTGGAGGTTAAGAGGGGGCGATGTTTGTACCATAATATTCGGGTACTGATACGGGATAACTACATCACTATTAGCGGAAAATATTTGTCGTCCCAAGCCTAGTAGCAAGTAAAGATCGGTCCAGTTTGCTGACCCATTTCCAGAGGCCCGTTTTCTACATGAAACCCTAGAAGAAAGTTCTAGAACATCTAGATTATTGTATAAATACATGGGACCTTAACCCTATGAAGGAGAACCGGAAGAGAAGGTCTAGAAATCATATGGTAATGAAATCAATAAAATACTCTCCTGAGGGATATTCATCCGTGGACGTAGGCACAATGCCGAACCACGTTAAATTCTTTGTCTTCTTTGTTTTTCCTTCGATTCGTCTTTAACCCAAAATTTTATCTCAATTCTTAATAATCATCATTATTCATCGTGTTTGCGCCTAAAAGCAATTTTGGGTCCAAACACCTATCTTGACTACCCATTCTGAAACAATAAAAAAGGAAAAGCAGATCAATAATCATGATCAAACTACTAAACAACAAATAAAAAAATAAAAAAAATAGCAACAACTTCAAATTGTCATGATTAAAAGAGATACACAACATATTAAACCCTAATTGTGAATTTTGGTATACCAAGCCCTAATACCAGAACTTTAAATTCCCCCAATTTTGGTATAAACCCTAAACTCAGAATATTACATTCCCAATTTTGGTATATACCCTATATCTATATTCAGAACGATTGAAAAAAAAAAAACCTAATTTCAGAAAATGAAATTCCCCTTTTTGTGAACCCTAATTTTACATAGATTCAGAACAGAGAATATTTGAGAAACTACATACTGAATCTAAATAACGATCAAAATAAGCCAAATAACCATATAGATTTTAGATGATTTACTTTTTTCAGTAATATTCTCTGTCAAGTTCTTCACACCATTAAAACTCAGCAAACTATCTCGATCTGTTTCTCTATCTCGAGATACACTTTCTCTCAATATGTCTCTATCTTAACCTATCTCTCTCAATCTGTATGTGTAGGGTTTAGTTCAGTCTTCTCCCTCCATCTCTCAATCCGTCTCTCTCTCTCTTGAAAATTTTCTCTTTTTTCTGTCTATGAAACTCGATGAAGAGAAGATAAGATGGTCCGGACACACGTACGTGGTCACACGTGCACTAATATGCCAACCTGTCATGTGGTGCCACGTGTAAGTGATTTATTGGGCCACGTGGCGGCAAAATGCCTCGTCATCATGTATGACAGCCCCTCATCTGTCACCGTTAATTTTCATCGTGATCTGAATAGTACAGGATATGAACACGTGGCCAAAAAACGACCTCTTACCCTTCATTTTACGAAGGGCAAAATCGGTAGTCAACGGGTTGTTGACTAGTCAAAATGCCCCGATTTGACCAGCAATCTTTCCTTTGGAGTTAATATAACGGATTGGGGCATTTTGGCTTGTTTTTTAACGTCTGGGGCATTTCAACAAGGTGACCATTGAAATTGGGGCATTTTGACTCTTTACCCAAACAATAATTATAAAATTACTGAGTAGAATTACTGAGATATAAAATGATATCCCGTAAGAATCGCCACCAGCCTTTACCAATCCTGGCCAAGATAGGGAATTTGTCTAGCTCTTGATTTTACTAAACTTTTTGTCTACTGCTTTTCTGGTAGATGATTATTTAACTAGACCTTAGATATTAGCAGGGCCGTCATTTTTTTCCCAGGGACGTAAAAGAGAAAGGGACGTAATTTTCTCACTTTTTTGGTAAGTAATATTCACAGGGTCATCTCTGCAGATCCATAGTGATACAGCTTTTCTAGAACTCATGAGACTAATTCCGGCAGCATCAAGAGGTAAAACTTGAGTTTCTTCTTTGATGATCAGTTTTTCTTTGATGATCAGTTGATCTTGGGAGATTTAGATTTGAAAAACAAATTGATCAAAATATTCTTCAGAATTGATGATAATGTAATTAATTGGTTACTGAGTTCACTAAACTAGAAAAAAAAAAAAAAATATCAATAGACCCTGGTTACATACTTACATTATCCACTACATGTATGGTATTAAACTTCACATCTACATTTTTTTTTTCTCCCAAGAACACGCATATTTCAGTCAGCCATTTCATCAAACTCATTTTGAGCACTATCCAAAATCTCCACTATCACCAGACAAAGTTCATATCGAAATCAGCTTCATTGCCAGCTGATTTTAAACCTGCACTCTACGAATGTAATAAACAATTTTCTTCTTCATATCCATCATAGAGACTCGAATTTAACAACATTATATCCTCTTCCTCTTCTTCTTTTTTCATGGTACCTAACCTTCTATCACACTGATTTTTAAATAACAAGATAATAAGCTCTGTACAATTGTTCTTCTAAAGGAAAAAACGGAAATTCACAACTGGAACAAATCTACCATCAGTTGTTTCCATCACTGCAACCACCAGAATGGGGACATTAGTTTTCTGATTTGCAATGGTGGGAGACTGGGAGGCGGTGAGCCTGTGTATACGAATAACAAAACAGAATAGGTCAACTACTGTTGTCACTTTTTCACAAGTAGCTACTTTTTGGTCCTTTTACATTGACACAAGTCAGTACATTTTTGGCCCTGTATATAGCTTTTGTTGGCCCTGTGTACAGCTGCGGTCTTTAACTATTATAGGGCAGTGCGGGAAAGGTTTATAAGCTAGCAGGTTCTAAACCCTCGGATATGAATACATCTTTATTATTAGCCATCGATTAGAAATGTTAACTGTCATTCCTTTTAATTGAAAATAAGTCCTTATCTTAGTTTGGAAAACTTAAACATAACCCTTGTAAATTTTCAAATTTTCATTTAATAAGACCTTCCCTTCTGCAGTGCTTTTCTTCGAGTCTTGCTATCTTAGGTTTGATGGTGTCTTTTCTTGTTCTTGTATTCTTTTTTTTTCTTTCTTGTTCTTCTTCTCTTATTATCTTGTGGGTTCTTATTACAATTGATGTTTTTTTCCTCTCTAATCTATTTTAGCTCTTCTTTTTTTTTTTTTTTTTTTTTTAAAGTTGAGCTGGGTTTCTAATGGCGGCATACATCCACTTTCAAAAGAGATCGAAGAAGAGCTAAAATAGAATGGTGGATTAGAGAGGAGAAAAAAAAGAGATCGAAGTATGCCGCCATTAGAAACCCAGCACAACTTTAAAAAAAGAAATCCATTTGTGTCTGGGTTTCTAATGGCGGCATAAATCAGCCGAATGGTGAAGGAAAACATCTTTATTTGTGTCTGGTAGTTGCTGTTTCACCTGCTCTTTATCCCTCTTCTCATTTTCATCAAATAGAGTGGTGGATTATAACTTAATTTTGAATTCTAAGAAGATTACTTTTGTTTTAATCAATTAACTAAAATTGGTTTTTATTGACGAGTACAAAAGGAAAAATTCTTATTTCTTTGTCTGCAAAAGGATTGTGTCAATCGCTCTTCATTGCTTATAAAACCCAAGTGTGTTGTTTTTAGATCAGCTGATAACCCCTTTCAATTCCTGTTAATTCTTAGTTTTTTTTTTAACTTTTTTTTCTTCTTCTATTGACATCGTTTATTTGGCTAAGTTGCCAATTAAATCTTCTTTTAATGATAATCAATCCCTGATGGAACGATTTTGTGGCCTAATTTTCGAATGAGATATAGATAGATCGGTGCTAATAAGCATTGCCTTGAATTGAGCATGTTGCAGAAAAAGAAGGAGAATCCCCTGAATATGAATTAAGTGTGAGGATCTATTAAAAATCATTTATCATTTTAGCAGCCGTAACTTTATAAAAGTAATCAAAATAAACAGATCATTTGCATCTGACGGCTAGAAACTGCTAGCTTATAAAGCTATTGTGCGGTGTCGGGCGGGATAGCACAGCCCACTATTATATACACCCTTCAAATGAACATCTTTCATACCAATTGGTATAATAGTGTGACCATATCGTTACTTGATCTTCCTTGACCTTCTATGGACTCGGTCTTGGTTTGGAAAATTAAAAACCATAGTAATTGTTTATATATAAAAAGCCTTAGAAGATCATATTACAATATTTGGACCATGGAAGATAAAGGAAGTACTGTACATGACTGCCATAAAATCTACCTTTGTGCAGATTTTTCATTGCTTGCTCAGTCTTTTAAGAAAATGGGGAACAAAAATAATTTCACCGAAATTCCAATCCCAATATTGTAATTTAACTGTACACCCATTTGGCTCTGTCGCTGCACTTCTTCCTGTAGAAATGAAAGAATTTAGTTAACACGGTTTTTTTTATTGCTCATGTGTATTTCATGCAACAAAGATCTCATTATAGGTTTGCCAGCTAGGTTGCACGGACGCTCCATTTCTTGAGCCGTGTCCGCGTCCGACGCGCTGGGACGCCGACGCTGACACTAAAATATGCACTGGGACGCTGCAATATTGGTCTCGTGTCCGCGTCAGTGTCTTGTCGAGTCCGCGTCGCCGAATCCGTGTCCGTGCAACCCAGTTTGCCAGCAATGCTCTCAGATTATGTTCCTTGAATTATGAGATTTGTAATCTTTCTTTCTTGTTCTCTTAATGGTGCTGCTCCACGGTATCCTAGTACTATATAGCTTTGTAACATTTTAACCTTACTTGTCTTTAAAATAAAAAATGTGAGATATTGGAGCAAACTGAGAAAATGTTTCATAAATTTTTTAGAATTTTTATGGTTTTGATTGGTTTCAGGTATGGGTGACTGATGAATTTTTTTGATTAGAAGAGAGAATTTTAATAAGGAGGAAGAATGTACAAAGTACTACAAGTAGTAGTAGTAAAAGTAGAAAATAAAAACTCGAGTTAAGCAAAAACTACATTCCAGTTACTTACAGTTTGTGTAAAATTCAAATGTATTCTGTTACCAAAAGTTGTTGCCCAAGTTAAAACAAGCCCTTTAGCTTTATTGCATAACTCGTCATATGTCTTGAAAGTATATTTATCTTCAAAAGTTCTACAGTTTCTTTCTCTCCATAACACCCAAACAATAGCTCCTAGAATCAGATTCCAAACTATCTTGCCAAGAGATCGGGTATATGTCTACATACAAATTCATGCATTGCCTGGAGATCGGGTTATTGTATTTCAAATCTTTCAACATAAAGCTTGTGAATATCTTTTAGTATGGTTTTCCCTGTTTTCTACCCCTAATTTTCCTATTTCTCATCCACGTTAATTCTTATCCCCTAAATATATTTTATCCACCCCCGCAAGTGAAAACCCTAAGATCAAAATCCTAAATCCTTTTTATCCCACCACCGTAGCCACCCTCTTTCTCCTATGCGCCACCTTCTTCTTCCCAACCGACCACTGACTCATCAAACCTAATAATTTATTTTGATGATCATGATTATATAAGAATTTGATTGAATTTTGTATTGTGATCTCGGTTTGTGGTATGTGCTTTGTTTGTTATACGGTAACTTCGATTGATTTCGATAAATCTAGACCAGTTGGGTTGTTGATATTATGAATTGTTTTTGTTAATCCTTTAAACAATTGCTTCGAGATGCGTTCACATAAGATGAATTAAAATTCAAAACAAAAATTAGTACTAACAAATATTGGTTAGTGAAAATAAAAGATTTGTGAGGAAGAAGACCAATAAAAAGAGGTAATAGTCATAGTTGGATTTAATTTAACTTTTTATAGGTGGTACATAGGAATATCAAAAATCATAAGTACAATATAACCTCTGTAAATTAATACTCGCTAAAATAATAAAATATCTTAATCCCTTTTTGGGCATGTATTGCTAAAATAATAATTTGGATAATATAATAATTTAATATATTTCAAAAATCTCCCTTAAGTATTTATAGGTCCCAAATATTATATAAATTAATAATTACTAATAAAATAAAATTGATTTTTTTTTTTTACATATCAAACTTTAGGAAAATATGAATCAATACTTGCTTGTTTTTCTTTGAAGTTCAAATCTAATTGTATTTCATCCCTAATAGTGTGTAATGCACTCATAAGACTTATTATTTTGGTGGAGATAGAGGTTCTCGTGCGATTGCAATTAAAAAAATTCTGGGTATGGAGAGGGCTTCTTTTCCGGACAAGTATTTGGGTATTCATTTGAAGCCTGGCATTGTGGCTGGATGGAAGGGTAATCTCTTATCTTTTCAAGCTAGATTGGTTTTGATTAAGTCTGTTATCTTGAGTTATGTTATACATTCTATGGCTATCTACAAATGGTCGTGCAATATGATTAAGCAGGCGGAAAATGCCATTAGGAATTTCCTTTGGTCAGGTGATGCTGAAAAACGTAAGTATTTTACGGTTAAATATGATGCCTTGTGCTGTCCTAAACATGAGGGTGGTCTAGGTTTGAAGAAGTTGAATGATATTAATAGGGCCATGCTTATGAAGTTATGGATTTCTACTCATGACTCTAATAAGACTTGGGCCAGATTCTTACGTGCGAAGTACTTCAAAGTGAATGGAAACTTAATCAACTATAAGTTGGGCTCCTCGGTTTTCCCAGGGGTGCGTTTGGTTTAAAATTTTGTTCAAAAACACACACGTTCAATTATAGGCAATGGCAATAATACTTCCTTATTTTTTGATAATTGGTGTGATGATTTTTCAATAGCGGAGAGGCTTGGAATCTCTTCAAAAGGCCCGAATGATTTTAAGGCAAAGGTGAGTGATATAATTGTTGATGGCGCTTGGTTCATACCTCAGGTTACTAGCGATTTGATGATTCGTTGCAATATTTATTTGGATAATTTTCCTATCATTGCTGGTGGGGATGATTTCAAGATATGGGACCTAGACAAAAAAGGGGTTTTCTCGGTCAAATCGGCCAAGGAGGCCATTAGGGTGCCGGCGGAGATTGAAGCACATGCTGTTTTATTTACTCGGAAGGTTGTGCATCCAACTTTGAGTGTGCAATATTGGAAGATTTTGGCTAATCAATGTTGTGCTATGGATGATAATGTTATCAGGAAAACGGGTAGGTCTATGCCTACTTTTTGTCGCATTTGTAAGAGGGATGGTGAGTCTATGCGCCACATCACTTGGAAGTGTAGGTTTGCGAGACGTATCTGGGCCTGGGTTGCGGGTATTTTTAATATGCGGCCTATGGAGGACTTGGTTGACTCTTATAAGGTTGCAAAGGTTCGTAGTAGGATGATTAAGGATTTATGGCTTGTTGCTCACCTTGCAATTGCCACAGAATTATGGAAGTTGAGGAATAAAATTTATTTTGATGAGGCTAAGGTGAATTGGCTTGGTTTTAAAGGCCGAGTCTACCAGTTGATTCATGATAACTTGATCCGCATGAAGGGCTACATGTACAACAAGGAAGATGACTTGCGGATTTTGAATTTTTTTAAGGTGGCGCACAGGGCTTGCAGAGTTTCTACTCCAATGGAGATTGTTTGGTGGCCTCCAAATCCAGGTGAGATTATGATTTGTTGTGATGGCGCGTCCCTTGGAAACCCAGGCCAGGCGGGTTGTGGCGTCACTTTCCGCGGCTCAAACGCGGAGATCTTGGGCAGCCTTCTGGTTGGTCTAGGATGGCAGACAAACTTCTATGCTGAGGTATGTGCTATTATTTATGGAGCGATGATTGCTAAAAGATGGAACATCAAGCAGCTTTTCGTTCGATCAGACTCAATGAGTTGCATTCAAGCTTTTCAGGAAGGGCAGCTGCCGTGGCAACTTATGCAGAAGTGGAGAATGGCTAGATCGTTTTATGATAATATTAGATATGTTCATAGCTATAGAGAAGTGAATTTTTCAGCTGATGCCTCGGCCAAACAAGCATGTTTGTTGGTTGAGGATATTTTTGAGTTTTATGAGGGTAGGCCAGTGTCCACTAAAATTTATGAGTGGCCTGGAGAAGTTTATTTCCGTTTCAAATAAGCCTTCTACTAGTGATGTCCTTGCGGCTATGCTCTAGTAAGGCTTAATCCCTGTACAGTTTTTTCGTTTTTTAATATATTGACCGAGTAAAAAAAAAGCACTCATAACTCATAAGACTTAGAGTTGCATTATTATATTGCAACAAAAACCGTTGTAGTGTGATTGATGCTTGGA
This sequence comes from Papaver bracteatum, assembly GCA_023529315.1. Lineage (NCBI taxonomy): Eukaryota > Viridiplantae > Streptophyta > Magnoliopsida > Ranunculales > Papaveraceae > Papaver > Papaver bracteatum. The sequence goes on along the minus strand of JAJJWX010002064.1, from coordinate 112,571 downwards.
GTGTGTCTTTTCTTCAAACCGTTATCATAGGATGTGTATCATCTTCTTCTTCATCTTGAGATTGTTCCGTCATATTCTCGACGATTTCATCAACATTTAAAAGTTGTGTAGTTCCAAAAACAATTTATTGACCTTATCAATAGAAGATAATCTCTAAATTAATTTATTATTAATTTATCTTTAAAATAATAAATTATTATTTTATCGATAATTTAATATCTCTTTAAATTAATAAAACTTAGTGGTCCCGAGGCTATTAAATTATAGAGGTTATACTGTAGATTGATTTTTAAAAATTGTGGAGGGGATGGAAAATAGGAAAAGTAGGGATGAGAAATAGGAAAAACCTTCGGTATTTGTTACTGTATTTCAAAAAGTTTCAATTTAAATAATTTGTTGAAAGAATATTTTCATATGGTTCTTAATACAAACTCATTTGGTTCTTAATACAAACATTTGTTTGTATAGCCATATTGTAAGAGCAAGGTTTAAACTAGATACTTCACGTTTTGAATCGTTGTTGGTGTCAACCTTAAAAATAATTGTATGCACATATTTCCACCACTCGCCACGTGTCCTCGGATGAGCACGTGGAGAGCATGTGACACGAGGCATCAAAAGAAGATGCCACAGGCATGCAACCAAGAGACACGTGCAATCAAGAAAGGGCCCTCGTCTAGCAGATCTGATGGCTCCAAATCAAGGATCACCAAAATAAAGCACCACTGCGAAGGACGGGAAACCTCCTCGGACTCACTTTATCCCATCTCGAGGAAGATCCCATATCAACGGCTAGGACGAAGCTGACTGACATGGACACGACTAGAGCAGAAGATCGTATTCTGGCGCATGCAGATCCCTCGGAAGATCTCCTTTCCTGGAAGACGAATGCCTGTGACCCGAAGAAGATGAAACCCTCTGGGAACGAAGATCATCCTGCGAGGCCCTAGAGCCCCCTAACGGAGATATGTCCTGATCTCTGCGTGGGGGAGATGTAGGAGGACTCAGTGGAGGAGTCTAGTAAGGAGCCCGCGGGCGATCAACCATATATACGGATATACAAACAAGGGGAGAATTCCGCAGAATCACAAATAAAGATCAAAAAGCGAAACTTGATAGAAAGTTATCAGAAAGCAGAATAAAAACCCTAACTGACTTACGTCGCCGGGAGAACTTTTTCGACAAAAATAAAGGCAAGTATTAACACTAAAACAAAGGCAATAAGGCCTTTGGTTTTCTTCATCACTAAAACCAAAAGCAACAACAGCAGAAGTCGAACTCTTACCTGTACTAGGAGCTTCAAACAACGAAAGAACGCGGCCAATAAAGAACAAGCAATAGCAGCAGACGCACACAGAGAAGCAAGGACTGGTTATATTCATGACAGTAGCAACGATGGGGGCATCGTAAAGACCGAACAGGCTCCGCGCACTGGCAAAAAGCACAAGACGATAAGATTGCAACGACTCCCTCAATGGACCCCACGTCAGAACCCCTATAAAAATCCCACCTCACTAAGAGAGAGAGGTAAGTCGGTTTGAAAAGGAAAAAGAGGAGAGAGAATTAGAGAGTAAGTAGTAACCATAATCCCGCTGTCTCAGTTAAAACCCCAAAAGTCATTCGACTACGTTTGTAACCAATCTACGTATAAATGAAACCCCCTTTTACCCCGTGAATGTAGGCCTCAGTGCTGAACCACGTAAACACTTGTCTCGTTTACATTCCGCACTTTACATTCCGCATGTCATATTCAGTTTTATCCTTGATTTGCTTCGCATAACCTTCGGGTTGCTATCTACTTTGCTGTACGAGCACTATTAGTGATAAATATACGATAGACAAGGAAGAGTCCTAAGACTCAGAGTCAATGAACCGGTAATCTCTTCGTTTTACGCATATTATATCTAATCTCTGGATTCCAATGTGTGCGAACATTGTTTGTGAACACGTGGATACCGATCGTGATTTATGTGTTCACAATAATGTCAAAATGGGCGAAGCATTATTTTTTCCTTCTATTTAACGACTTAGATATAATTGTTTTCACAATTGTCTTATAAGATTTGTTTAACAACGGAAGTTGGGACCGCGGAGATTACATAGCATGTAAATAAAATTACTTGCATATATAAAATCCTAGTTACTTACTAATAGGGATGTTGATTTACTTTGGGACGTACCAATTCTATGTAAGAAAAATATTTTACGGAATGGTACACTCCCAATCAAACAAGCACCTTATTAGGGGCCATAGAAACCTTATTAGAGGCCATAGAAATAAAAGCTTCCCAAATATAAACAATCATGTTTATAGAACCCCAATTCAATTCTATTAGGAAGTCCCTAAAGTTAATAAACCTTTAACCTCTAATATTATCTCTACATTAGGCCTCAACTTGTTGCTAAAGAGTACAAAGCATCAAACTTTTCAAAGTGTTAAATGGTTAAATTAGTGGATTTATTAATACAGGTTCGAACAATCTACGAAATATTTGATCTTATATCACTTAATGGAGTATTAGTTTTCTCATATATCTCACTTTATTTGATTTTTTTTTTTTTTGGATATAACTCCTATTAATGCAAGTCTTAGTTAAGTCGATTAATAAAAATATTTAATTGATTTCTTTCTTTGCCGAAAAAAAAAGAACGAAATAGATTTCAGAACTCAAAATTCATTAAAATCAATAATTAAGAGTCAAAGAGCATGATATATATACAATAATTCATGGAAATGTGATGTCGAATGAAAAATAAATAACAAATAAACTTCATGAAGATGTGATGTTGAAAGAAAATGAGATGCTCATGCTACTTATAGGTAGGTTTTTCTTTGTTGCATGGAATATGTGCGAGCATGGGGAAGTATGAATGTCGTTAAATATGCTAGGGAATACTATTTTACTGTGATACACAATGCATAAAGAGCTAATTCCATGTGTGAAGTCTTGGTCAGATGGAATGCTCCTAAGAATGGTTATTATAAGTTAAACACAGATGGTTCCTCTTCTAATTCTCTTTATGCAGGAATTGGAGGGGTGGTTAGGGATGATGCGGGCTCATTTGTGGCAGGTTTTGCTAAATACATTTTTCAGAATGGGAGTAATGTGGCTGAAGTTTGTGCGACTAGGGATGGACTTCAACTCGCCATTCAGTTGGGTATTAGGAAGCTCGAGGTCGAATGTGACTCTACCTATACTATCCAGCTCCGCAGAGGTGAAGTTGCTCCACCATGGTACTTAAAAGGCCTTGTTCAAGATATTATTCATTTGAAAGGGAATTTCGAAGATGTTGTCTTTGTCCATCACTACAGAGAGTCCAATTTTGTTGCTGATACCTTGTCGAAGAAAGCTTCTGAAAGAATTCTCGAGGGAGTGTGGTTTACTAACCCACCAAAAGATATAGTTAATTCTCTTTCTGTTGACAGTCAGGGTGTGTCTTACCCGAGATTGATCAGAGTGTAGTTTGTCTGTTTTGCTTTTCCAGTATTAAAAAATAAAAATAAATAAATAAAATAATGTCGTTGGTGTGTCCACTATAATCTAATTACAGTAATAATGTCACAATTAGAATGTTTATTCCATATGCAATTATCGTTTCTTTCTTGGATTTAGCTATCCATTTGATCCCAAGATTATAAAATGTTGCATCTAAGTGATGTTGTATATGGATAGGTTGGCCATTGTAAAATTTCTTGGTGGCTTGTATTAAGAATCGAATACATACGGCATTGCATGCCCTTATAACTCCATAATTATCCCTCAGTGCTATATAGGCCGTGTCCACAATAATTTTATGTTCCCTGCCTATTATACAAGGTGTGATCAATTGTATGTCTTTGTTAACGAAATGAATGAATTCAGTGGGCACATGTTTTCCAACACTGCTAATGGGGTACCGTTTTGCTTGGTACAATTAGTACACCCCCAAGCAAAATGGTACCCCAAAGCAGTCTTGATGTTTTCCTCTTGTCATACATCCCACGATTTATGAAGGGGGTGCCAAAATCTTGTTATAAGTAAGGAATATTATATGATTGTAATTTATTAATGAATTAGTGAGGACTAGAGTAATATTTTTTTTTTAATGAGATTGCTCTACAGAGGTGGATGGCAAAATCCTTGGTTCATATAACTGTGAGAAATTGGAGTAAATTGAAGAAAATATATTAGTGACTTCTTTTATTGCGACTATTTTATATTCCAAACCCTTAAAAAGATTCAAAACCCTAAAAAAGGAAGACGACGACAAATGCATCCTATAGGGATTTTTCCAACTGCATTTTGTTTTTATTTTCTGTTTTCATAAATGCAAAAAGTAAAAATAATCAAACGCATCAATATTTGGAAAACAGCTAAAAATATGTGTGTTCATCACTTGGTTATGTATACGTTATTTTGTTTGACATTGAAATGAGTATCGAGTAAGATTGTGTTGCCAAATGAAATTGTGAATGAGTACTGAAATTAAGCAACGCCACCAACTGGAATATACGGCTTCTGCCCTAGGTGAAATGCACACCGAAAGCAAGTGATCTTTATCCAATAATAATATACTATCTACATCTTTTACTTAGGACTTCCTTAATCATGCACCATGTGCTTTTTATAACATTTATTCCATAGGAAAATGAATATTGATTTTGGATTCACGAGTCAATATACGATTTGATATCTATAAATTTAAAATAATCGACAAGACATGTGGATATTTAGAATTTAAGAACCTTTCTTAACAATCCAAATATGGATACTTGCTTTATGTTAAGACAAAGATACAAAACTGGTGTAACAGGTGTGGAAATGCTAAAAAAATCACCTATAACATTGTATTCTATTAATTCTTTCTCTCTCCTCTCCGCTCCTCTCCTCTTGTTTTTCTCTTGAAACCCTAGAATTTTTTTCAAATCTCTAATGGCGGCTCACTCCTACTGCAAGTAAAGATTAGTACCGGTTGGGGGAAGGTAGACGGAGAGTAGGGGGTTTTCGATCTGATAAAATGATGGAGTACACAGATGATTAGAGGGGGTAATCTAGTCTTTTAGCTTAATCTAGTCCTTTAACTTTCTTATATTTTCCTTTTATTTTTGCTTCAGATTTTGCTTAATCTAGTCTTTTAACTTTCTTTTCTTCGTGTTTTCTTGAGGGGTTTCTTCTTTGAAAGTTTCTTGCTTGGTTTAAAGGGTCTCTTCTCATGGATTTTGTTTCTAGGATTATACATCTAGGATTCTTTGGGCTGAAAGTGCTTGTTCTGTTTATTTTAGATGTTGTTATGGGTGTTGATGTAACCTTTTCTGTTTATTTTTAGGGCTTATGGAAATTTTAATTGTTGCTAAAATCTATCCGATCTGCCTGTTTCTTATATGATTTCTATTGAGTTCCTGATGATTTGTCTGCCCTTCTGTTGATGATTAGTCAGTCCTTATGTTGATGAGTCTCCTTATGTGTTATGTATCTCTATCGTTTCTTTTTAAATTCTGATACTTCCTCTCCTCTTGTGGTTATTTTGTAGTTTCGTGAAGCTTAGTAAGCTTGGTGTGTGTGTTAGTTATTAGATCTAAAATCTCAAGTTCTCCTCTATTTCTAATTGTTATGTTGGTATCCCATTTCTGCATAGTGATCTTCTCAGGGTTGATTGATTGGTTTTTCTTCGGACTGATTGGTTTTATTCTCTCATAGATTAGATTAACCCATAATTTGTTATCTGTCTATTTTTTTCCAAAGCCCTGCTTGACGAAAATTATGTATTTATCCCATTGCTTTTGTCTAAGTTTTTTAGCTTAATCTTATCCTGATTCTTTTGGTTTTTCTGATGCGTATCTTCTTCTCCTCCCATGTTTCTATTATCTCTCTCTATCATCCTCTCTATTGTTTGTTGTTGCGTCTTGGTTTTGTTTAACTTCAAAATTTGCTTTCTTGTTGTTCTTTTTATTTAGTTGTCATCTTTAAAATATCCCTTTTATCCTGTTTTTCTGCTGCTTTTGTGGATCCTAGTTAGAATGAGAGGAAAATTCTCCCGACTTTAGGGTTAGGGTAATTGAGGTTAGGACATATGCATCTAATAATTTTGATAAGAGTTTCCCAAGTCGTCAGCCGTCACAGAAAAAGTTATAAGAAGGTGGGTGGCCTGAACGCATGAGACAGGTGCATTTAGTAATCTTCCAAGGGTTGCCCCTTATCATTGGCTAATTCTCAACAATATTAGAAATTTCTTTATATCTATATCTTTACAAAGAATATGATATCTTTGTTTGAACATCTCTTTTCTTTACAATTTCTCTTTACAAATTTACAAGTCCGACTCCGTGCCATTATAGCGGAACTAAATTGTGAATACAAAATTTAGTTTTGTGTCAATTTTTTCAGTTGGCCTTCCCTCATGGCAGCAGTCATCTAGTATGTATTTAACAGATTTGACAAAACATGATGAAATCTTGGAAAGCAGAAAGATTTTTCTAGAACGTGCTCAGTTAGTTAATTTGGGAATTAATTATTGGGGAAAAAGACATTAATTAAGATGATCCGACAAGTCTTTTTTTTTTTCTCGTCACTGCTAAACTTTTTCGCTTAAAGACATTAGTTTTCTCCGGTATCTCGCTTCGCTTGTTTTTAATATGGTGCAGTTACACTAAGTCAATCGATCGACCTACTTAACTATGTTTAATTGGCTGTATTGACGGAAAAGATAAACTACATGGAATTCATACATCACGCCCATCCACTGCAACAAGTCCTTCGAGTAAGGCTGATAAGATAAATCCTAACTAGCCGTGCGCCCTCCACGCCCCTCCACTTCAATATGTACGCGGTGATGTACGGATCCTACGTCGAATTTATCTGCTATATGTTAAAACCGCTATGTTTCTAATGATGATTATGGTGGGTTTTATTGGTTAAATCCTACGCAAACAAGCATCGTTTGGTTGTTGTCTTTTTGACATTTCAAACAAATTACTTTCTTGTAAAAGAAAATAAATAAATTTATATTTCCGATGCGATGGATTAATATAGCTTACATATGGAAAATTTAAGAAAATTTAGATATAGGTGGTAACTCAACGATTATGTTGCCATCATATACCTCTCAACAAAATGGCTCATCCGAGAAAAACTACTAACATGTCATGTAACACTATGTTATTCAATCTGTAAACATTTTTTGTATGATGCGTTTCAATAATCTGTCACATTTGTCATTAAAATGTTATTCAACATGTAAGTTTTCTTGCGAGGTGCGGTTCAGAAAGGCATCAATTATTATCTATGTAGGCGAAATAAGTTAGTACACTTGACATGAGTTTTCCCTTACCCTTACCTATACATATTACATTCAATAAAAATCTCTTTATAGGTAGTAATGTCATGTAACTATAAAAAAAAATTAAATAAATTATGAAGGTTGGAATACATTTTTATCATTATCTTAATGGAATAAAAGAGATGTGAGAAATTGGAGTAAACTAAGTACATGAATGATCTTAGTTTCCGCATTTTAAACTAGTAAATCCTAATATATGGATCATTCAGTTGGATATGATGCGTAGCCAGAGAGGAAACGAAATCTTAACTGGTCTCCACTCCTCCGATTATAGTGATATAAAGATACAATTTGGAACCAGATATGTTCTACTAGGTCTACTATAGGATTCATAGCATGCGTATCACATGAGAAGACTTTTGTAATAGACTATTGTCATAAATCTAATTCTAAAGAATTAAGTATATATATACTTGAAATTTTATCATCATTTTTGGAATAACCATTAAGCTTTCTTGTTCGGTTAAATTTATCATCCATTAGGTTGTACATGTCATTTTTAGTTCGACATTTCTTTTTAATGTTCAAGAATTTCAAGAAAACAACTTTCATTCATTCATTTTCCCCTTGCACAACCACAACATTTGGTTTAATAATGAGCAATATGAGTGAAGCATAGAGAAGAGTTTTCAGAACCAAGTAGAATTTGGTTTCATCCAAGTTTTGTATGATGTGGACGGATGCTAATATTTTTTGGGATGTACCTAAATCTATATAAGACAAAACATCCATAAAGGGACATGTCTACATTATATATATATATATATATATATATATATTCCTAATAGCATGTCTACATTGTAATTGACCGACCAAAAACTAAATCCGATCGTTTTATTTGATGTGGTTTGGTAGATTATATGACTATTGCATTGCATACCTTTCCCACCAATTTTGCAATTTGTAAACGAAGTTTTTATGTTACAGAATATATGACCATTCGCAAATCGGTAGGAAAGGTGTGCAGTGGTTACACTGCAAAATCCATAGACAAACCACCATTTCCCAGAAATAATGCAAGAAAAGATGGTGAACAACGGGTTGGGTTTCTCTATATTTCTCTACTTATAAGCACCACTTCTAGGGAGGCCAGTGATAAACAACTGTAAAAAAATATTACTCCCTTCATCCCAAATTATATGAGCTAGTTGATTTTATATTTTGTCCCAAAATAGATGAGTTATTTCTCTAATCAAGGGGATATTTCTAAAACTACCATTTTAATTGATTATCATTAGTACAAAACAAAGCTAGGCTAAGTATGCATGTGTTAGTGGTGGTCAGGATTTGTCCAGACAAAGATAAATCAAGGGACGTGTGGCATTAATTCCAATATTATGAATGAAAAATGAATAATCAAGTCAAGATATGGATTTTCAAAAATTATAATAGAGAAGTTCGAACTCATGACCTACTGTGTAATAAGAGTGGCCTCTAACCAGTGTTCCACCTTGGTTGGAATTAATAGAAAATATAAATCAACGGTGGTGGTTTGTTCAACTTAAATATCATAATTGCTTTATTAATTAGTGTTTCACTAATTGCACATACTCCCTCCGTTCCATTTTACTTGATGTTTTAGGATTTTCTTTGTGTTCCAAAATAGATGATAGTTTTAGTATTTTTCTCATATTCTCACTGATTTGCCCTTGCTTTGGAATCACAAAATATCATTAATTTTTATTGTAATCAGTACTCTAATATTTAAATCTAATCTACTTTTTTGTTGTGTTCCAAATTGATGGAGAATTTGTAGTACATCCCAAGTAAATCACTATGGGATCGATAACTTTTTCTAGAATCTAAAAACTAAAAACTAGGTCATCTAAATTGTTAAGAAGAATTAATATGGGTAGAATTGGGAAGATTTTATTCTCTCTGATATTTTCTTAATCTCCGTAAAAAACTCTACAACGTCAAGTAAATTAGAACGGAGGGAGTAATAAATAATCTATTCATTATAAAGTGTTCTTTAATTAGTGTTTCACTAATTGCTCATAATAAATGACTAATCATTTTTAATTATAAATGTTTTATTAATTAATTATAATATTTATTTCTATTAATAAGTAATTTTGATAAATAATATCAATAGACATTTCTGGCGACAATGAGTAGTAGAAGAGGTGGAGGTCGAAAGATTAGTGGTGGTTAAGGGCAGAGCCATGCACAATTATATATTTTTTTCTTTTATCGTAAAATGGGATACAAAGTCCATTTTTCACATTATCCAACTTGCCAAGAATTTTTTCTCCCTCTTTCCTCAAAATCCTGGCTCCGCCCTTGATTTGTGGTGGAAGAAGTAGTGACGGTGAGTGGTGAGTAGTGATGGACAATATTAATTATATGTTGTCGTTACAACATTGATAACATCGTAGTGTGGAAGATGTGGTTGGTTGTTTTTAACATTTTTGATAAATAAAGGTACCATATATTTCAGGGATGATATCATACAAGACAATATTTTCATGATCATAGTTGGATCACCCAAATGGTACCCCTGTTATCTTTGGTACTATATTGTATAAATCATGATTTTTTAATGTTAAAATAAAATTGATTGCAATACAAAAAAGAATATATACACGGAAAAATAATAATAAAACTAATCAATTGACGATATTTTGTTCAATATAAACCTCATACATGGCATTTGTGATTGAAAATTAGAATTGCATCCAACAACCTACATGGGGTGGGCGATAGTGATAGTGGTAGTGGTGGAGTCAAAAATTGACATTGAGAAGGGTTACTTTTTTTTTAAAGAAACATGTAAAATTTGGTGGACTAAACCGTAAATATATATGGACAAAGTACTATTTATAAAATCAACTAAAAAGTTTATGTAGTTATTAAAAATTTAAGGGGTTAGAGCCAGGTTAGTCAACCCCTGGCTCTGTCACTAGGTGGTGGTGGATAAAAAAAATGGATTCATATGGTTTTATGGTGGTGGCGGGTATTGGTGAACAAAAACATATTATGTTAATTTCGTAACGCCAATATATAACGTTATATTATAAAGTATAAAACGTGGTTGATCATTCTAATGTTAAAATAAACTCGATAAAAAACATGTTCATTTTAAAAAATTGGTGCAGTCAATTGCCATGTTATGTAATAACTAAATGAAAGACACGAATCAAGATCAAAACATATGAAATTATTTATTATCGATTTGTCTATGTAAAGAGTGGTCAGGATTTGTCCTTGGAAAAGATAAATTTACCGCTAGGGTTTGTTCAACTTAACCATTTTTAAATGTTTTATTAATTAGTGTCTCATTGATTGTTCATGATTAATTAAATTTCTATTATAAATGTTGCTTTAATAATCTAACATACATACATAATTTTATTAATAAATAATTTTACTAAAAACTATATTAATTCTAACGGTGGCGGGTGTTTGTGAATGGTGGAGGCAGCAACATTACAACTAATGGAAGAAATAGTGGCGGTGTATGGTTTTTATGGTGGTGGGTGTTGGTAATAGTAGTGGATAATAATAGTTTTTTTCTTTTTAGTGAGTTTTATTGACCAAGTAAAAAAATAATCTTCACAAAACATGCAACATCGTATTGTGAAAGATGTAATTGGTTGTTTTTAGCACGATTGATAAGGACAAAAACCAAATATTTCGAGGATAATACCGGAACATATAAGACAATATGATCATGACTGTTGGATTACCGAAACGGTATCCGTATATTATATAAAGGCAATTGGTGTACCTGCGTAAGAGAACATTATCGCTCTCTCAAGTACTATTACATTCTTTTTCCTGAAAGACCATCAATGTCGAGTTGTTTCGCGACAACTACCTACAAACACAACAACGTACTTTCACTTAATTCCCGATATAAAACCTTATTGACCGGGAAAATGTATTTACATTCAAAAATATTTGTTTGAAAATCATGTTTGTTCATCAAAATCATCATAAAAATTTCTAAATCATAAATCTAAATTTTTCCTCCGATGTTTATAGAATATTTTTTATATTATACATTCTCAAATCATGCGACCTCTTGATTACAAATCAACAATATCAAATTACGGATCAATATGTATAGGTTTCATTCACTGGTGTATGTGGCAATTGGTACTTGAATCAAATTTTGGCCCTAATCCAAGCCCGCTAACCAGTCAACTGAAGCAGCCCACCAGCCTTCCCAGTATTACGTAAATTCAACGCCCGGTCAATGGTCAAAGTCAACTCCCAGTCAATGGTCAAGATCAAGGGAAAAGTCAACAACCGGTTAGCGATCAAAGTCAACCATCAGTCAATGCCAAGGTCGTGTTGCTGATGGTGCTGCCATGCAGTTTCCGCTCATGTTTCCAATGGTGCTGCCATGCAGTTTCCACTCATGTTTCCAGCGGTGCTGCCAACCAGTTCCCAGCTAAATACTCTATCGCACTGCCAGCTAGTCTCTACCCGTGCTGTCAACTGTGATGCCATCCAGCCTCCATCCATGCTTCCACCCATTATGCCTGTCAACCATCAATCCAGTCTGCCAACATGCAAAATTAATTCTAGAGGCATGAATGAGCAGTTTCATGCAAATTAATTAAGGGGGCATGCAGTATTAATTCCAGCTGTTTCATGCAGAATTTAACATTGAGGCATGCAGTATTAATTCCATCAGTTTCATAAAGAATTAAATATGAAGGCATGAATGATCAGTTAAAGCCATTTAAGTTTATATTGGAATTAGATATTGAACTGTATAAATAGGGAGGAGCATAAATCATAAAGGGGGTAGCCGATAGAGAAAAAGGGCATTGTAATCCTACATATCAATAAAATACCACTCCCCTAGGGGATTCGTCCGCGGATGTAGGCAAACCATGTTGAACCACGTCAAACATGTGTCTCTTTATTTGTTCTTCAATTCGCCTCCTAAACTAAAAAACACACCAAATAATCAATTCAATCGTGTTTCGTGCCCAAAAGTAATTTTGGGTACAAACATTGGCGCCGACTAAGGGGAATACGAGAAAAGGAATCGTGTTTTCCCATTGATAAAAGTAGTTCAGAAATATTCAAACTTGATCGTGACTGCTGCATCGCAATCGCTGTAGTCCTGCTGATCGCAACTGCTGCATACCAGATAATCACAGTAACTGCAGTCCAGTTGGTCGCGACTTCTATAGTATAGATTCGTATCTGCTAAAACTATTACCTTCGGAAATCATTGAAACTGCATCACTACAAAGACCGACAAAACCGCTCCTGGGACATTCGGTCCACGGTAAAAGATGACATAAAAACATCATCAAAATTGTTGCAGAATGTTCGATCTGCAACATGATAGGGTCTAGAGTTCGTTCCAATTTCCTCTAAGGATCGTTAAGATCGCAGTTAAAACGAAGAGAAAGCCCTAAAAAAAAAACTCTTGAAAAGCATCCAGAAACTTCCAGTTTGGATGCCTTCAACAATTATTGCTGCAGTCCAGTTGATCGAAACTGCTGCAGTCCAATTCTGATCTAAATTACTGCAGACGAGCTGACCGCAGCTGCTGCAGTCCAGTTAATCGCAGTTACTGTAGTCTAGTTGATCGCAACTGTTGTAGTCCAGCTTCACAGTCGGAAGCCACCAAAATTGGCTCACTGCGAAGATCGCTAATACTATTGGAAAGTTGTTCGATCCACAACATATTTAAGTACAAGTTTACCCGCATCTCTATGCGCTTGCAAACCCTAGGAAAAACTTCCAGAAAAGTATCACAAAAGTTTCCTGAAAAGGACCACAAAGACCTCTCAAATAACCGTTACAGAAAACTGTTGCAAAAGTTCAAGGTGAAAAGACAACAGTTGCTAAACTGTTACACCAACCGTTGCAAGACAATAAAATACAACAGTTCACAAAACTGTTATCAAAAGTTCGAGAGGAAAGATCACAGTTCGAGAAAACCTTGGCGAAAAGTTTCAAATAAAAATATGCAGTCAAGCCGTTGGCAAGCTCCGTTCACCCACTTCAGGGTTTCATTCACCCTCCTTAAGAAATCGTCACCCACGTTATGGTCTCTACCACCCACTTCAGTGTCAGTGGACTATGATGTCAGCATGACATCAGTAACAGCGGCGTCAACATGACGTTAGCAAGACAAGGGATGGCCAACCTGTTACTGCCACGTCAGAGTCCGGGTCGATAAGACATATCATCAAGCAGGCCCAGTCATCATCTGTCATGTCAGTAACCGTTCTAGTCATCTCCCGTCACATCATCAAGTCGGTCAAGTCATCATATGCCACATCAGCGATTGGTCCAGTCATCATATGCCACGTCAGCGACCGTTCCAATCATCGTTTGCCATGTCATTAAGCAGGTTCAGTCATCATCTGCCATGTCAGCGATCGGCCCAGTCATTATCTTCCACGTCAATGATTGGTCCAGTTATCAGCTACCACATCATCGAGTAGGTCCATTCATCATCAGCAAAATGGCCGAGTCAGCACCGCCACGTCAGCAAAATGGCCGAATCAGCACTGCCACATCAGCAATAAGGACGAACCAGCAATTCCATGTCAGCAATAAGGCACGTCAGAAGTTAGTTGGGAAGTGATGTCATCGTGTCGTCAGCACATGTAACTCTGTCAGACCGTTATGACACCGTTAGAGCAGCATCCAATTACGTAGTCAAAAGTTGATGCCGTCATAACACCGTAATGTGCACTGTCGGGAGGTCAGCACGATGTCATCAATGACGCTAGCGTAGTGACACAAGCCTGGCGTCATCATCCGGTTATCACTTCAGCGACGGTCTTCTTTCCCGGTAGCGATAACCGGAGGCCTACCCCAGAGGCCATTGTCGGCTTCCTACCCCGGCGGCTCTTTCCAGCCGTCCAATTTGCAATGATCCAATGCCACGCGATGCAACATATTACCATATGCCATGGTTATCTCTGCCCCGCTCATTTACCCTGATGGATGTTCAATCCCACCTAGCCAAGTTGAGCCGGCTCACCGAGTTCTAGCCGAGTCGAGCTGATGGCTCTGTGATGCTTCAGCCCATTATTTGTTGGCCTTTGGATATTTCCGCCACGCTAGAGCACACTATTCTTATAGGGCTTGGTCTTCAATTTTGTTCCTTTGATATCTCCTTCATATGAGATCCGAATTGGATGATTTTTGGCTCGTTGCGATCGTATTTCAATATCTTACATCATGAAGGTAAATTTTTTATAACTGGAGAATAATATTTTTGGTACAATCACATCATCAACATGTTTGGTGCAAGGCAATCACCGACCAATTTTGTTTCTTCAATAACTTCTTCTTCGTGCATCCAAACTGGGTGATTTTAGGCCCGTTGAGATCGTATGTCAATTTCTAACATCATGAAGTTGAAATTTAAATTTTTGGAGAAAATTAAATTTTTAGAAATTTAAAATGGCAGCACCGCAAACGGTCACATTCAATCACCAAAGGAATATTACAGTCTAGTTGATCGAGCTAATGTAGTCCAGTTTCTCAACTAATACTGCAGTCCAGTTGATCGAACTGCTATAGTACTTTTTTGCATAATTACTACATTCCAGTTGATCGAGCTACTATGGTCTATTTTCTCAGCTAATACTGCAGTCCAGTTGATCCAACTGATATAATCCTTTTTATCATAATTACTACAGTCCAGTTGATCGAGTTTCTGTAGTCCTGTTTCTCAGATAATACTGCAGTCTAGTTGATCAAACTGTTGTAGTCCTTTTTTGTATAATTATTGTATTTCGTTTTTTCTCAAAATTGTTTCAGTACAGTTTTCCTCACAACTGCTTCTGTCTAATTTGATCGAACTTCTGTAGTTCGATTTTTCAACAATTGCTTCAGTCCAGTTTTATATTTAACTGTTACAGTTCAACTGATCGCAGCTGCTGAAAAACAGATTTCATGGAAACTTTATTCAATCCAGTTTTGATTCAACAAGTGCATTCCAGTCCCGCAGACAAATCTAGTTGTTGAGTCAAGTCGAGACGCTAAAACAACTAAAACTAGTCATCGTCGCTGGAAAACATCAAGATAGCCAGCGGAAATCCTAACCACCTCATACACATAGTCGAAATACCACATCTCATAAGGTACGTTTACAATTTACATATTTTTGCATCATTTCATATAATCATGCATACTTTTGTTCACTGGGACACCTACGATGTGGCGAGCATTATCTCACAAATAGATGCACATATTTCAATTCTGCGCGCATCTGGAATAGTGGGATTTGCCCCACGCGCGAATTCCAGATAGCATACAGCTTCAAAATTTCATGCGCAAGCAAAATGCAGCAAGGCAGTGCACCCTTGCTTGATCATTGAGCAGCATGACATTCGCTATCTTCTGGGGCGAGTTGCATATCTCTTCAATGTGACTGAACATCACTTAGGGGCAAGATATGTAACATCTCATGGTCTAAAATAACTCTATTGGGGCGAGCTGCGTAACACTCCGTATGCTTGGGGGTGAGTAATATAGCACCTGAATGCAATGCGAAATTCAGCTTCTGAAAATCGAAACAAAAGGTAACCCAAACTTCTTAATCCTCCAACGAGTTACATGATTAAGAGGGGACGAGCATACACCCTAATATTTTGACACAATTATTGCAATCAGTAATATTAAACTGCTAGAACTAAGTTGATCGAACTATTATAATCCATTTCCTAAGCAACCGCTGCACTCAGTTGGACGCAACTGATGCAGTCCAGTTTTTCTCATCCATTCTGTCCTCAGTTGGACGCAACTGATGCATTTTGGTTTTATTTATAACTATTACACTCAGATTTATCAAACTGTTTTTAGTCTAATCCCTCAGCAGCTGCTGCAGTCCAGCTGACCGTAGCTACTGCAGTGCAATCTTGATCTTCATTGCTGCAGTTCAGCTGATAAAATCTACTGCAGCCCATCTATGTACGCAGTTCCTGCAGTTCACCTGACCGCAGCTAATGTAGTGCAGTCTTGCGCGATGCTGATGCATTCCAGATGATCGCAGCTGATGCAGTGCAGCTATGTTCGCAGCTGCTGCTTTTTAGCTGATCGCAGCTGCTGCAGTGTAGCTTTGCTCGTTCTTTCTTGCATTCCAGTGATCGCATTTCTTCTTGATCGAGGCCATTATGTTCGCGGCTTCTGCCCGATCTAGGCGGACCGCAGCTACTGCAGTGCAGTCTTGATCGTCTCTATTTTAGTTTAGATGATCGAAGCTACTGCAGTCCAGCTATGTTCGCAGTTCCTGCAGTCCAGCTGACCGTAGCTGCTGCAGTGCAGTCTTGCTCAACGTTACTGCATTCCATCTAATCACAGCTGTTGCAGTCCATCTTTGATCGTCGTTGTTGTAGTTCATCCATGTTCGCATCTCCTACAGTCTATCTGATCACAGCTGCTGACCATCTTTGCTCGAAGCTGATATAACCCAGTTTTGGTCATTACTGAGAAGGACAGTTTTTGTGGCCGTCGCAGTCCATTTTATCGCAATCATTGCAATCCAGTTCCGCAGCAACTATTGTGATTCAGTCGACATCGATGCTGCTATCCTGATTCATATAACTACTGAAGATATATAAAGATCGATGTCTCATCCAGTAGCACAACCAAGACCATTGAAAGTCCGATAACACACAAAGTCTGTTACTAAAGGGTCATACCCTCTCGTTCACAACTACCACAGTCCAGTTTTACATCAACAGTTATAGATCACTTTCAACACTACTCCACTCCAGCATAACGCTTCCATTGCAGTCTAGTTCAGCCTCCAGTTCATTTTATGCATACAACAACGATACATGCCCAACTGTTGCCCGCCGATCTCCCAGTCACAATAGCCTTACTTGGGGGCGTCTTGATTGTGATTTCCTCAAACACCAAAGGAAGTTGGCCAATCATCTCAGCATTAATAATCCACACTTGGGGGCGAGTTTTGTCATTGACTAAGGAAAATGAAAAATTCTTAACCCTAACAAGTTGGAGATTAAGAGGGGGCGATGTTTGTACCATAAGCAAAAATTCCACATAATGGGCCAAATTGGTACTTGAATCAACTTTTAGCCCTAATCCAATCCCGCTAACCAGTTAACCGAAGTAGCCCATCAGCCTTCCCAGTATTATAAAAATGCAATGCCCGGTGAATGGTAAAAGTCAACTCCCGGTCAAAAGTCAACATTAAGGGAAAAGTCAACAACCGGTCAGCGGTCAAACCATCAATCAATGTCAATGCCGTGTTGTCGATGGTGCTTCCATGCAGTTTCCACTCATGTTTCCAGTGGTGCTGCCAACCAGTTCCCATATAAATACTCTATCGCACTGCCAGCTACTCTCTACCCGTGCTGCCAGTCAGCCTCCATCCATGCTGCTAGCTAGCCTCCATCCATGCTGCCAACCATTATGCCTGTCAACCATCAATTCAGTATTCCAGCATGCAGAATTAATTCTGGAGGCATGAATGAGCAGTTTCATGTGAATTAATTCCGGAGGCATGCAATATTAATTCTGGCGGTTTCATGCAGAATTTAACATGGAGGCATGCAATATTAATTCCAGCAGTTTCATTTAGAATTGAAGATGGAGGCATGAATGAGCATTTAATGTCATTTAAGTTTATATTGGAATTTGATATTGAACTGTATAATTAGGGAGGAGCAGCAATCATAAAGGGGGTAGCCAATAGAGAAAAAGGGCACTGTAATTCTACATATCAATAAAATACCACTCTCCTTGGGGATTCGTTCGTGGATGTAGGCAAATTTGTGTCTCTTTATTTGTTCTTCGATTCGTTTCCTAACCTAAAAAACACACCAAATAATCAATTTAATCGTGTTTTGTGCCCAAAAGTAATTTTGGGTACAAACAACTGGGTTAGAAGGTATAGTAGATACAGATGGGTAGATTACACAAAAGAGAACATGACTGAGAATAGTTCAATAATTTGTCAAGAAATAAGGTCAAAATTTTAAGATTAACTTTATATATGACTAATTAAATCGGCTTCGATAAGAGCCGATTAAAATATGGATTAATAATAATTTCCACGTAAAACAATTGCAAAACCTAGTTTTGCTAACTCTACCTATATAAAGAGTGGTCAAGATTTGTCCTTCCTCAATTTCTATGTTATGTGAGAAGAAGGTGATATCTAAGATTGAGGTACAATTCAAATCTATTATATTCATATCATTTACAACTGGACGCCTTGAAAAAAACTGACGTGTTGTTATTATTATTACACTTAAGGGATACGTTGACCACACTTGCGCAAATAGCTCACTTCGCAAATGATTGGTGTTACACGTACTGTCAAATTAATTAAGGAAATAAATATAGTTTCCTTAGTTACAACACATTTCCCATATTCTATTATAATTTCAAAACCCTTATCATCTAAAACACCACAAGAAACAAGATTTTTGCAGATGTCCAGAACATGAAGAAATTCATTCAAAGTGAGAGTCTTGCCAGAAGTGAGCTTGAGCCCAACTTTGCTTTTTCCTACCTTAAGCTGCAGATGAGTTACCCATATAGAGTTTCTCGCATTCCCCTACCTTATTATGAGAGGTGAACATATCTATGTTTCCACAAACATGTTTGGTAGCACCAGAGTCTACGCACCAGTCTCTCACATTTGTTACCAAATTTACTTCAGACACCTTGCCAGAAAATTCATTTTTGTTGTTTTCAACCAAATTAACATTATTTTTCTTTTTAAGGTCCTTACGATTTTAACAGTGAACCGCCATATGTCCAGGATTTCCGCAAGCATATAAATCACCCTTAAGTCCATAAGCAGTGTCCGGAGTATTTTGGATATAGTAACTTAGACCCGATGTAAGACTTATGTTCTTCTTTTTTTTTAGTTCCTCCACTATCATCAACAAAAATTTAAGAAAAATGAACATTGCAAATACATATCATCAACAAAAATTGGACAGATTGCGTTTGAAAATAATGGCTATTGATGGTCCGGAAACAACAAAAGAAAGGAATTGATGTAGAAGAATTGTTAGAATATACAATGGATTACTTGATACGAATGAAAGAGGTATAACTATTTCGATTCTGAAATCACATAAAGTTCACAGTAGAAGATGACATCAAGTTTAAAGTTAGTAACAAACATAATATGGCTAACTAAAATGTTAAAAACAAACAGGATATATAAACTTAGAAAGTTGTGGGAATTGAAGAGGCCAACTTTGAAAACTACAATCTTAGAAAGCAACGATTCACAATACCATAATATTTTTTTTTAATAAATATTCAACGTAGAAGATGTCAACTTTTGGTAAAGGATCTATTGACAACCTATTAATTTGAAATAGGATCAGGGAGTACAATATGTGTTCAAGGTTCTTTATGAGGTAATGTGTCGCCAAATTGTATTCCAAGTGAAGGTAGGAACATATAGAAGTGACAAAATTTCCAAGACTTTTGAAGTTACCAAAGCCTTCGTTAAGACGAACTGCTGGGCACAATACTTTGTTGAAGATTTAATGGCAGAGATTCGCATATATATACAATCCTTTCGAAAATGTAATGGGTACACATTTTAAACATTGTCATCTAATGGATGTTGAAAAATTACAGGAAATCATGTCACATTGGAGAGTTTATATCATCCGTTTGATGCAAAAAAAATTACTATTCTCTGCCTATATGGAGGATCGATAATATGACCATGATAGATGAGTCAGTTGGAGCGAAATAGGAGCATGGGGAGACTTTTATGGACGATATTAATTAGTTGGCAGAGATTCGCATATATATAGAAGTGACAAAATGTCCAAGACTTTTGAAGTTACCAAAGCCTTCGTTAGGACGAACTGCTGGGCACAATACTTTGTTGAAGATTTAATGGCAGAGATTCGCATATATATACAATCCTTTCGAAAACGTAATGGGTACACATTTTAAACATTGTCATCTAATGGATGTTGAAAAATTATAGGAAATCATGTCACATTGGAGAGTTAATATCATCTGTTTCATGCAAAAAAAATTACTATTCTCTGCCTATATGGAGGATCGAAAATATGACCATGATAGTTGAGTCAGTTGGAGCGAAATAGGAGCATGGGGAGACTTTTATGGACGATATTAATTAGTTGATTTCACTGAGATGAGCGCTGCTGACGACATATTTCCAAAAAATATTTAAACTTCCATGTTCATGTAGAGTATTATCTGATTATAAGCAATGAACCTAAATAAAAAAGTGTCTGGAAGTTAAGATTATATTTCTTTCGTTTGAGAAAATCTCCGGCGGTAAAATATTAAAGGAAAAAAACAAGATAAAAAAAGAGGAAAATCCCAATTTTTTTTATGACAAACCCATATTAAATTATAAGGAGTTGATAAGTATTCGGGACACAAATTATACAATATATTAAAAATTAACCAACATCATGGCTCGTGTCGTTACGGCACGGGTTAAGGGCTAGTTGTTACTGTAAGAAATATGTATAATTTGATAGTCATGTTTATATTCGTTAGGTAGGTGTTTTAAAATGCTTTTCAATGATATAAAGTTTACGAAAAACCGTAGTATAGTTTAAGAGATAAATGATTTCTAAGTTTTACTAGTTATTATCCACAAAGTATAATTGTGAAAAATACTTAAACATATTCCCCTTTCTTCTTTATCTTGAGAATTGTGCAAACCACAACTATATCATCTAATTTGGAATGGAGGGAGTATGTATATATGAATCAGGTACGATGCAATTTGCATGCATTGATAAGGAGTATGTAACTATGCATGCCTATGAAAATGAACATCCGATGGTACCATACTCCCAAAGAGCTTAAAATTTAAATAAGAGCTTCTCCAATGGTGAATGCGAATATGTCATATGTGGCATCACTTCTAAGACATCCTTTGAGTATAAAATTCTAAATATTAGGAAAAATAAAGTTTCTTCTCCAACCCATAAAGTTTTATATTATTTGTAGGCATATAAAAGTGTGACTAGGATGGGAAAACATCCTCTAACTGAATGTCATCAATGGGTTAAAAGAGATATTTAACCTTTTTTTTTTGCCACGTCATCTTCACATCATGGGTTGGAGATGATTTCTTGCAAATATTGTTATTTTGTGCATGAGTGCACAAGATAACAAAACCCCAATTGGAAATTCAATTGTGAAAAAACAAGGAAACTATACTAGGGACTCTAAATAAAACTAGGAAACTCTACTAATGTGCTTTAAATATGTGTAAAATAAGTTGCCAATAAATGCACATGTGACCGTTGGAATAATATAAAGTTAAAGTCCCGGAGCTTAAATGTAGCAAAATGCAATTACTATGGTCTTCTTTTTTTCCCTTTTAATGCGGCCAATTCCCTTTGCTACTCTAATGAGTTGACCAAATTTGATACCCTTTTAAGCAAAAGAAAATCAGACAGAAACTCAATTTTCATGAGTTTCCGTGTGATTTCAAACGGATACACTTATTTTTCGTTTCCAATTTTCAGTTTTACTCCAAAATTTTCATTGTTAACTCTTTTATTATACTAA
Source organism: Papaver bracteatum (assembly GCA_023529315.1). NCBI lineage: Eukaryota > Viridiplantae > Streptophyta > Magnoliopsida > Ranunculales > Papaveraceae > Papaver > Papaver bracteatum. The sequence goes on along the minus strand of JAJJWX010002064.1, from coordinate 90,755 downwards.
AACAAATGTATTCCAATTATATATCCATTTTTCTCTTAAAAATTTTTTTTACTGAAAAAAAATTAGGAAAAAAAATATTTACATGAATACTCAGCTTTCGTGTGATTAAGCTAAGGGATACCAGTCACCCATAGTGAGGTTCACCTTCTTCGCATTTCGTTTAGCTTCAATTATGTTATGACCAAGCGAAATGCTTTACCATTTTTATTAGCCTTATAAGTCCTTTAGCATGCCTTATAATCCACCAAGTCATTATGAATAAATTCAGCGGACACAAGTTTTCTCTTGCTCATATATATTTCATGCAACCAAGGTTGTGAAATCGTAAATCGCAACGCAAATCATTTTTTTAATCTTGAGAATCGAATCGTATTATGAATCGTGAATCGAAGATTCTTGGTCATTTTTATATTACCCTAAAATATAAAATGAAGAATGTTTGTATAAAAATAGGATAAATACGAATGATAAAATATGTATAAGTATTGTTTGTACCGTGTATAAAATACACAGGAGGTCCGCAAATCAATACAAGGAGGAATGCATGGTAGATTAATGCCAGGAGGCATGCAAGGTAAATCAATAGGCATGCAGGTAGTTATATGCGGAATTAATGCATGCATTATTAATTCTGGGAGGTTTCATGCACAATTAAATTCAGGAGGTTTCATGCACAATTAAATCCAGGAGGTTTCATGCAACATTAATTCCATGAGGAAATAAATAAAAATTTATGTTTACTTCATAATGAGGGTAAGATCTATAGTTCATAATTGTATAAATATATAGAAATGTAATTATGATAGGGGGAGGAAAAAAGGGAGAGGCTAGCTAACACAGAAAAAATCGATTGTGATTCTACATATCAATAAAAGCATCACTCCCCATGGGGATTCATCCGTGGATGTAGGCACATATTGCTGAACCACGTAAAAACATGCGTCTCTTTATTTGCTCTTCAATTCGTCTCCTAACCCTAAAAACACTCCAAACTATCCGTTCATCGCGTTTGTTCCTAAAAGTAATTTTGGGTACAAACATTGGCACCGACTAAGGGGATTCGAGTGAAAAAATCGTGTTTTATCATTGAGAGAGGTGCGAAAGAAATTTGCATCAAATTCCATGCAAAAATCAGCGAAGAACATGAAAGCAAAAATTTATGTGTTCGAGAAACTTTTATGTGCACTTGGAGCAGCAACATGATCGTGTTCGAGGTCCGTGGATAACAACATGATCGAGTTCGAGGTTCGTGGAGATGAGGATTGCTTAGACCCTTCAATATTTAGCCTTGCATCACTTCGCAAGCACCTAAAGCCTCACCTTGCACGTGAGCACATAAGTCTTGCTTTTATCGCAAGCATAAAATCTCGTCTTGCACGCGAGTATGAAAGACTTGCACCTTGGAAAGCATAAAGTCTCGTCTCAACCACGAGCCCAATGTCCGATATTGGTCCAAAGACTCGTACTCAACACAAGCAATAGCCATCCTTCCCGAGCAGCAAGAGCTAGCCTTGTTACGTTGCGAGCAAAAAGCCTTTCCCCAGACGCAAGCACACACTACATTCTACTCAAGACTCGACTAGCTATCGAGCATCACAAGTCCACCACGTGGCAAAAAAGTCTCGCCTAGCACGTGAGCAAATTTTATTGCAGGTTATCACAATTAGGGGCGTATTTGTAATGTCTCTACTCACGCTTGGGGGCGACTGGCGAGTTACGTCATCGACGCGAAGGAAAAACAAAATTATTAACCCCCAACAAGTTGGAGGTTAAGATGGGGCGATGTTTGTACCATGTATAAAATACACGGGAGGTCCGCAAATCAATACAGGGAGGCATGCATGGTAGATTAATTCTAGGAGGCATGCAAGGCAAATAAATAGGCATGCAGGGAGTTATATGCAGAATTAATGCATGCAATATTAATTCTGGGAGGTTTCATGGAGAATTAATTTCAGGAGGTTTCATGCACAATTAAATCCTGGAGGTTTCATGCAACATTAATTCTATGAGGAAATAAATACAAATTTATGTTTACTTCATAATAAGGTTAAGAGCTATAGTTCAGAATTGTATAAATATAGAGAAATGTAATTCTGATGGGGGGGGGAGGGGAGAGGCTAGCTAACACAGAAAAAATTGATTGTGATTCTACATATCAATAAAAACATCACTCCCCATGGGGATTCATCCGTGGACGTAGGCACATCTTGCCGAACCACGTAAAAACCTGTGTCTCTTTATTTGCTCTTCAATTCGTCTCCTAACTCTAAAAACACACCAAACTATCCTTTCATCACGGTTGTTCCTAAAAGTAATTTTGGGTACAAACAGGTATATTTTAAGTCGAATACAATTACAATAAAATATCGTAATCTGGTGGTTTGACTATTCCGAATTGCGTGCGATCTTAAAAACCATGCATGCAACAACTATTTTGTTATAAATTGCCAGTGATGTGTTGTGATTATAAATTTTAAATTCAATGGATAATGTTATTATCTGCACTCTGTAAGGATTTTCTCTCTAAAATGAAAATGTGAGAAATTGGAGCAAACTAATGAAATTTTTTCTGAAATTATGGGATCCATAGAGATATAGAAATAAATTGGCCGGGGAGACTCATAAGTTTAATGTTAGAACATATGAGGTTTAGCATTTACTTGGAAACTAGGTTACATTGCCGTTTCATTTTAGAATTGGAGTTTAAAATGTACCAAATTTATCAAAAAACAAACTTTCATGTATTCCCTTCCCTTGATACAATAGTAATTTTTGCGACTGCTAATAGTGGTGCGAATTTATTTAGGGCGCAACAAACTCTATGCAGATGAAACATCTTTCACCTTTGGTGTGTTATTACACCCCTAAGAGCAATCACAGTGGTCGACCAAAACCAAATATTTGGTCGAGAATTCAAATGCTACGGAGAGGAGTAAAGACCAAAAACTAGAGTAAAACCAAAAACTAAACTATATTTGGTCTTTAGTTTGGTTTTGGTCTGGCGTAATTTAACACTACGCCTGGCATGAGACGCAATATTAGTTGTGTTTCGAGTGGGGTGGAATTTTAATTTGCGTCCCATTCCAGGCAGTAAGTTTAAATTGCGCCTCGTCCAGGCGCAGTTTAAAGTCTCGTCTGACCAGGCGTGATTTTAAATTCCTTCTGACCACGGGCGCAACTCTTAATTATGCATGTTACTACATGGGGCGTTATCCTTCCCCCATTTTCATGAATTGTCGTCCACATGCATATCAATTAAATCAACTAAGAGAATACATCACACGTTAGTGTGTTAAATCTAATCTTATACTGAGTACAATTATACAATTAATTGAACGATAGGTTTGGATGTTCATTTGTAGAGGGGCGAACGCATGCAGAGACAAGTGATCGAGCACACTAGCTAGACTCCACTAGTTTTTCTTAACCTGAGCAAAAACTGCCTTGAGCTTTGGGAAATTCAGTCTTCTGGGAGGTAGATACAAGATATGGATGGCAAATTCTTGTTTTTTTTTTTTTTTTTTTTTAAAAAAAAGTCGGATAGGTAAATTGTTTTGAAAGGGACTTTGTTAGAGTCTACCAATCAAAAGTCCTAACTGCTACGTACTCTCAATAATGGTCGAAAATGATTAATTAATTTTCTTTTTAAATAAGCTTGGAAAATGATTAATTGGTTCAGTGAGCATATAGTAGCTCAGTAGTCTCTAATTTTTGATTTAACACACCCATAATGGTAGCACCCAAATACAGGCGTGTTTATAAATTGCGCCCCGTTAGGCGTAATTTCATGTTACGCCTCATCAGGCGTACTTTATGATTGTGTCCCATAAGGCATAATTTGTATTTGCGTCCCGTCCGGCGTAGTTTTTGATTACGTCTCTCCATCAGGCGGTTTTATATATTACGCTCTACACCAAACGCAAATTTAAACTCCGCCCGAAATCAGGCGTTAATTAAACTTGTTTCCATACGAAACACATTTGATAACTACGCCCCATATCGGACGAACCTTTGTACATCCGATCCACCATATTTTCTCCTTCACTGTAACGTCTCCCCACGGACTAAACCCATTTATTTTAATTTTTTTTTTTGGTTTTTACTCTTTGAGTATAGCCGCCCCACTACAGTTTCTCTAAGCAAATTTTTCATGACGTTTAGTTTTGCGGCCTTATTTTGAGAGTGGGGTCTAGGCTCTAAACAAGAATTCTTTCAAACCATAAAATTATGGAATTTGCTTCCATCCACATTTGAAATATAGTAGGTGTTTGATCCTATGCCCAAATATATGGTTATACCCTTGTTGAATGAAACTTGTGCCAAACAAACATTTTTTTTTTCGAAAGAGAAGGTTATATTAAAAAAAAAAAAAAAATTGAACCAAGGTTTAAAACCAAGGACAATACAGTGGAAATGACATACATATTAAAGTTTCCCAACTACTCCAAATTAAGTTAGGATCGACAAACTTGAAGGTATCCTTATCACAAGACCATAAGACTATCAATTACTTAATCAAGTCAATAACTTCTTGTACACACTTATGCCTACCTCCAAAAACTCTTACATTCCTTTCCTTCCACAAGGCCCGGCCAGCAAATCGCATAATGAAGTATTTGCCACACTTCTCTTCCTTTACCACGCAGCACATTGAAAGTCCAAGCTTCAAATAAATGAAGTAACGTGCTTGGCATAGGACAAGCAATTCTGAAGGCCTTAAGAAAATATTTCCAAATCTCAAAAGAAAACGAACAGTGAATGAACAAATTATTTGCAAATTCCCTAATATCGTTGCATAAAACACACATCTCACTATCAATGGTAACACCACGATGCCGCAACATATCTCTAGTAGGGTGAGAATCATGAAAAGTATCCCATAAAAATTAACCTTGTTCGGAATATGAGCTTTCCAAAGAAATTTATTGAAGCCGCACTCTTCCAAATCACCTGTCAGTTTTTCATAACATTTCGAGGTGCTAAAGTTTTCCATAATATCCACTTTGTCATCCTCCTCCACCAAAACGGGCACATAATGTAGATCACGCCTTAGAAAATTCCATTTTAATTTCTCATTCATATTTAAAGACCTATTTAAATCCCAAACCCATTCTCCATTCACTATCATATCCGAGATTGTTGCATTCTTCAGTCTCACTGCCTTGAAAACAACCGTAAAAAGATCCTTCAAAATGCCTCTATCAAGCGCAATGATCCTTCCAAAACCGAATACCTTTCCCATTCCTTACCATGAAGCTCACCATGGTTTGAACTGTTGAAACCATATTAGTGACATTCTTCCAAAAGACTCCTACATTGAGAAGTATTATCCACATCAGGAAGTAAAAGAGAAGTATTATGAGTAAACATTTCATTCACCATTTCCCTCCAAAGGATATTTTTGTTCCTTGAAAACCTCCAAATCCACTTGATTAATAAGGATTGATTTATTTTCCTCAAATTCTTCACACCTAAACCGCCGTTTTCTTTTGGGAGGCAAGACTTCTTCCAAGAAACCCACACCATTTTCCTCCTTCCATCAACCGAACCCCAAAGAAAGTTGCGCATAATTTTAATCATTCTCTTTTCCACACTCACTGGAAGATGAAAAAGTGAAAGATAATAAATTGGTAAACTCGCATGACAACTTTTGATAAGAATTAACCTACCAACTTTATTAAGTTTCCTTTTCTTCCATGACGCCAACTTTTGTTCCATTCTGATCAAGACATGGTCCCAAACATAAGTGCTATGCCAGTGGGATCCAATTGGCATACCAAGGTAAGTGAAAGGAAGCTTATCTGTCTTACAACCAAGTTCTTGAGAAAGATCATCAATTACCCCGTCTGCGCACACATTGATCATGGTATTCTTATCTAGATTCAACTTCAGCCCCTTTAAGGTTTCAAAATAACCAAAATAATGAATAAACGTATAACTTCCTCCACCATCGCATCAATAAATATCAAAGTATCATCTGCAAATTGAAGGTGAGAGATAATAGAACCATGTTCCACCACTTGAAAACCAGATAACTGTCCTCTCGCCACCGCATCATTAATGAGTTTTGAGAGGATTTCTACCACCAAAATAAAAAGATACGGAGATAAGGAATCACCTTGCCTTAAACCCTTGCTTGGTTTAAATTTTTCGGTAGAGACACCATTCACAAGAACAGATAAATGAGTAGTAGTTACACATCATTTAATCCAATTGATTCATCTATCTCCAAAGTCATGCTTTTGCAAGATCGTAAACGAAGCTTTCAAGTTGACATTATCAAAAGCTTTCTCCATATCTATCTTGCACAAAATTCCAGGTTTCCTAGCCTTGAGTCTGCTATCAACACATTCATTAGCAATTAAAACACCATCTAGAATTTGTTTACCATGAATAAAACCCCCCTGGAAATCAGAAATCAACAATGGCATCACCATCTTCAACCGAGCTGCAAGAATCTTGGAAATAATCTTGTACACCATACCAATAAGACTTAGAGGTCTGTAGTCTTTAGGAGTGCATGAATCCTCCTTTTTTGAATGTAGTTTAGTGTTAAGAATTCCACGTTGTATCGTACCAAACAAACATATTCACACAGAAATTAAGCACTGGACTTGAGTTAAAAAGACAAAAATAATTATAAGAGACAAAAATAATTATAAGAGCTGTGAAATATACAAAACGGCCGTAAATTATACTGTATTTCACGATTATTTTTCAAATATTAATTTATATTGTTGGAAATACATAAGTTATAGTAATAATTATATACATCCTATTACCAAATCGAAAATCTGTTCGTCATTGCTTATTTACGGACAAATCACTTGGTTTTCTCCAATATTTCACTTGATATTTTATTATTTGGGGATATTTAACTAAATCCTAACTCACCTTTTTTCCAAAATAAGCTACACGAGTTTTCTCCAATATTTCACTTGATATTTTATTATTTGGGGATATTTAACTAAATCCTAACTCACCTTTTTTTCCAAAATAACCTACACGAGTTTCGAAGTTCATTATTCATTGAAGCCAATATTTAAGAATCAAAGAGCACCCCATGTAGATAGTTAGAGGTGTCAAACAGGCCGGGCCCGGACAGGCCCGGCCTGATTTCAACCGGGCCTGACCTGACTAGGTCGGACTAGCCTGCCAAACTGTTCGTTTTGCTTATCAATTGCAAAAAATGTTCATGACGGACAGCCACAGATATTCGATCACGCATCCTCCGTGATATTAATTTCACAAGCAACCAGTTAAGATACTGCTATGTTGGTGCTCAGAACGTGGATATAAAGAATTTATACGAAAATTTATAAATATCACGTAATTAATTTGAATACTAAACTTTTCTAGGGAGATCTTATTAGCTGTAACTATAAATATGTGAAGTGTAAAGAAAACAAATAAAAAAGAATCATGAGTGATGCTTGCTTACTATAAATAAATAAATAAATAAATTACTAAGACAATATAACATTTATTGAGAAAACAATTACTCATTAACGTTTTTGGCAAGATCCAATTTCAATATCTAAATATGGCATTGCGATATAATCACGTTTTGGAAAGATTTTATTTCATCAATTTATTTCATTTCCGTTTTTGTAGTTATCTTCCATGAATAATAAACGATCCCTAATCAGCAGCTTAGTCTAAGCTAAGCCTAAGTTTTAAACAATCGTAATTAGTACAAATAACTTTGAATGCAAACGAAGAACATGGAAGCCTACCTAGTTCGGTGGTAGCATATGCACTCCTTAGGGGTTTATCATTATCCATAAATAAACGGAACAAACAAAGAACACTTACGTAGACATATATATACAGGCCCAGACTGGCAGGCTAATACAGGCCCAGGCTAAAACGGGCCTGGCCTAGACAAGCTAACGGACTGAAAAGTTGAGCACAGACTTGGCCTATTTTAAGCCTGGGCCTGATCTGGCCTATTTACTCACGGGCCAGGCCTGACTTTGGCCTGCTTATACAGGCCTGATCAGACAAGGCTTGGGCTGGCCTGGCCTTTTTGACACCTCTATAGATAGTAAGATTTTTTATTTTATTTTTCTTTTTGGGGTACACTCTTTATTGAAAATGCGATGTTCAATGAGAAAAGGACGAAATAACCGTTAAATTCTTTGTTTCATGAACCGTGTACTTAAGCATGAGCAAATGTGTCACGAAATCAATATTTTCATTTCTTGGGAACCTAGCTAGCTCCGGATTCTAAAATTGTAAATGTTGCATGTTTGGCTAGCTTTAGGAAATCAGGTTCCCATATAGTAGTTACAAGCGCATTTCATGTAGCAACTCGTTATAAGTAGTCGTCTCGACGCCTTCTCTGATTAAATTTTGTTAAATTTAAAAGATAATGAAATCTGGAACTAATCCTTCGTCTCTCTTAGTGGTGTTGCTAAAGAAATCTAAAAATGACATGAAGACTTTTTTTTTTCTTGAATTTTGTTTGTTGAGAAATTGGAGAAAACTAAGGAAGAAAAATTGGTTATTTCTATTTCCCAGAACATTTGGCTTTGTTGTTAAGTTGATTGTAAGAAATCTTGAGATATCTTTCATTCGATCTTCTTTTTGTATCGAAGTTTGGTATCTAACGTTTTCATCGGAAAAAATAAATAAACTTTGTCCCATAGCCAAACGGATACTCTTGTTATGAATGAAACTTGGCCAAAGAAAATACTCAAAAGACGCTCGATGACTTAATAGTTGCCGATGCGTCTATTCTATAATGAGAAAAGTCAATTGTTGGTGAGCATGACCAGCAAGATAGGGAAATTCGTCTAGCTCTTAATTTACTAATAAAAGACTAAGGCTAAACTTTTTGTTTACCTACTGTTTTTCTAGTAGATTATACACCCATCAAATGCACACCTTTCATACCAATTGGTAACTTCTCGTAGTGTGACCATGTTGTTAGTTCGTTACTTGATAAACCATGGATATTTGGACATAAAGTTCAGGAGATCAGTGTACTTCCTGTATGCCGTAAAATCTACCTTTGTAAAGTATCCTTATCGGTAGAGTTTTCACTACTTGCACAGTTTTCAAGAAAATTGAGGACAAAAAATAATTCACTAAAATTCCAAGCCCAAAATTGTAATTTAGATGTCCCCATCCGACACCGTTGCCGCATGTCTACTTGTAAAATTTAATGAATTTGCTTGACATAAGTTTTTTCTTGCTTATGTATATTTCATGTAACAAAGATCTCATTATAGGTAGCCAGTTATTCTGGGATTATGAGGTGTGGATTTTTTTTTCTATCCTTTTATTCAAGTGTGGCTTTGCGACGCTTTTGGTTTACTAATCTATAGAATAAGAAACGTGAGAAATAAGAGAAAACTAAGGGAATATTTCTTAAAATCCTCAAATTTTTATGGTTTTGATTGGTTTCAAACAATGGTTATTGCTGTTATATCCTTAAAATGAAAAATAGGTATAAATTTTATCGGCTCTATCGGCTCACCTAGGTTAAAGCAAGACCAAGTTCTGGTAAAATTAATGCGTACATATCGGACCAATAAAATGGGGTGTGTTAATTTTAGAGCAACAAAATGCTACATATTTGCAAGCTTTAGATGTAACACATCCTTCAAAACCAACTAACCATTGCTACGAAACTAGGTTACATTTGTCATTTTATTCAAAAGGTTTTCAATGTAAACTACACGAATTTCTTAAGAATTCTTAATACATGCATGATGCATCTGGTTTTGTAACCATATTTTAAAAGCAAAGTTGAAATAGGTACCTTTCAAACCATATAATCATAGCCTTTGCTTTTATCCAGTTTTGACCCATAAATAAACTGACTGTTTGATCCCAAATTCACACCCTTATTTTAAATTAAATGAAACTTGGGCCAAAAAACATAATCAAAGGGAATTTATAACAAAAATTGTTTATGGACAACCGAAAATAAAACTCTAAAACAATTACTCACAAGTTTTCTTATTTGTTGGGTCCCATGGCATTCATCAAGGGACCCACTGCTTCCAATGGGTTCATCATCACCCTCCATTGGGGTATATTGTTTTAGGGTTGTTTTTTGTGTTGTATGTGTAGAACTATTGAATTTATAAACCTGACACTTGACGACTTGATAGTCAACAGTAAATGGTAAAACAGGTAAAACGATTGTTGTTTTTTATTTTACGACTTTGAATATAACTACTTTTCACGATTTTTTTATAAAGCTTTTACACCAAATGTTGGGAGAAATACAAAATTTATAAAATAAAATTACTTGTATAATTTATGTAAGATCCTAATACTACTGAACCGAAATTTTAATAAAACGGTTTGTCATTCCACTGACAATGTCTACTAATGGAAATACTTAACCAAATATTAGTTCACATTTTTGATAAATAAATTCAGAGATCGAATTCATTGAAACTAGCTGCCATGCAAGAATCAAGGAGTGTTATATATGTACAGAAGAAAAAAAATCCTAAAATGTGAAGTTGAATGAGGAAAGGCTAAACTACTTATGTTAAATTTGTTGTTTCATGAACTATGTATAAGCATGAGAAAGCATGTATGAAGTTCGTTTATCATTTATATTACATTCATAATGTCATCTACAATCAATATTTTCGTTCCTTAGCAACTACCAATTCTTTCATGGGGCCTAGCTATCTACTTATTCTAATATTGTAAATATTGCATGTATGGATGGATAGCCTTTGTAATTAAGCCTCTTTTGGCTTGAGTTTAGATTTAGGATATGTAAATACCCCATACAAAATTAGGTTTCCCTAGAATCATTTGGCATAATATCCATGAGTCACATTAATAGTTGTAGCAATTCAAACATAGATCCCTGTCAGTAGTGAATGAATTCAATTAATACATGTTTTCTGTTTCTCATACACATCCCATGCAACAAAAATCTTATTATGACTTATAAGTTATAAGTTATATGTAGTAACTGTTTTGCGATTATAAATTCTTTTGATGAATTTTGAGGTATGGAATAAAAATAATGGGTTGCTCAACAACAGTTCATGGAAAAATCTTTGGTTTTCTAACTTAAACAAATGTGAGAAATTGGAGTAAACTAAGAAGAGATTATTAGTTAATTATATTTTTATTAGTATTTAAAGAATGACTAGTATGTAACCCGTGCTACGTATCGGGGCCAGCTGGAATTTATGATTTGGTATAGTGGGGCTTCACCCCGCGCCCGTAGCCAAGATGCATTAGAAATTCTTACTTAGTCTGATTATTAACTTTAAATAGATAGGAAAATTTGATTTCTTTGGTAATCAAACTACGCTATATGCATAAAATTTTAAGATATAACTACTCTATGCCCTTTATAATAGCAATTAAAAGCATCGGAAAAATATTCATAATGCAGGTTATAGGAAAAAATTGAGTCCAAATTTGTGCACCCCTAAAAACCGGGGTGCACATTCCGGCCCTTGTTATTAGTCAAAATTTCTTGTAAGCAGTTTTTATCTCTCTTTATAATCTTAGTTTTCTTCCCCTAAAACTTCATTGAAAATTGAAAAATAAATAAATAGTAAACCTTCATTAATTACGTCTCTTTCTTTGTTATGCTCTTTGTGTCTCCAACCTTAGATAAGATATAATTGCTTTGTCAAAACAATGGCTAAGCTTTTCGATCATGATATCTATGATATCGGGTTATCAAATATTTATGACTATGATCTAAAAACCTTTTCTGCAATCGACGCCTAATGGCTTCGTTATCAGAGATTTAGATTGGTATTTAAATGAGAAATCACCATGTATTTTGAGTTCCATCAATAGTAAAGATAAATTAAGCTAACAACAATAAAACCAGGAAGAAGACTCCTCTCTTTGTGATTTTACTGTATTCAAACAAATTCTTACTAAAATCTACTATTGTTAATGCTTTACTCATTATCTTGCTTCATTAAGATTGGGAAATGCCAAAATCTTTCACCTCCTTCTGTAACTTCAAAATCTCTCTTTTTAATTCCTGACCAATTTTTCATCCAAATGCATCTCCTAAATTAACTTTCTTTCAAAACCCATCTCTTTATCAAACAAATTAAGCTCAATTATCAACATAACAAATCCACTCTCAAAACCTCATCATCAAAACCCGATGGCCAGGAATCCATATTCTTTGATGGAGGAGATTATTAAGATGATGCATTTTTCAAATTATTTCTGGGTTATCTGTTTCTGGTGAATATAGACAAGATTATTTTCGTATTAGAATTTATTTATGTTCATCGTGACATGATAGATCCACTTTCTGTTTTAACCATATTGAAAATCTAAGAGATACTGAGCAAGAAAGAGAAAAAATAGGTGTTTTGTTTTCAACGTGATTTAAGGAAAAGAAATAAAAAACAATGGAAAACTGAAAACCACTCAAACAAATTTGATCCAATAACAAGGGCCGGAATGTGCACCCCGGTTTTGAGGGGGTACACAAATTTGGACTCGAAAAAATTTATTCAAAGTGTTACCAAGAGGATATTTTTTCCAAATGTGGTGGTTGATCAATCAACATTTATACTAAACCATCAGGACATGATAATTACAAAGAACTTAATTTCTTGTAAACTATCGGGGTATGATCTATATCAACATGGAAAACAAAAAGAAAGCTTTATTTATACTCGACGTGTACAGGTTTTTACCGAAGTTATCTATTCATTGAAACAGGGCATCAGCTCACACCCGTAATTTAGGTATAATTACCATCTAATAGATTAACAATTAGAACAAAATCGTGTCCTTCTTCACCCATGTCGACCAACAGTGGCATGTCATTATCGCTCTCTATACTTTTGTATTTCTTTCTATTTCTATCTTGGTGTTTGTTGATCCTTTTCAGGCAGATGAGTTATGCCCGTGAGTACATGCACCTAGAATTTTATTGTACCAAGTACCGGTCATGAATCTAGAAGGTATGACTTTTGCTTAAAAGGTAGGATTCAAATGATTTGATTATCCCAGTTTTTGTTATCTTTCAGTTTACTTAATGTGCATTTATTATTCTGTTATGTAAAACTTTTTTTTTACATTTTTTAACTTATGTTAAACTTCTTTTTTACATTTTTTAACTTAGTTACGAAATAATATGAATAGTCTCCATATTGTACACTTATCCCATCTTATTGATAATTAACTTCATTCCATGTTTTTTCTATCTGAACCAAAACTGGTCTTGAGCATTCATAATCCTTCTCTTATCGTTGTGAATATGTTATTTTGTTAGTTTTATTTTTTTTTATTATTGGTCATCCCTCTCCTAAAGGCATTAACATGTACTTAGGAAGCTTTAGTAACATTGTCTTTGACATATAATAAACGTATATGAAAAAATTAACACCTAGATGTATATGAAAGTTAAACAAAAAGTAGACATATATGAAATTCAGAACAAATGTATTCTCTTACCATGTAGTCTCTGCTTGTTGTCTTTGGAATTTAAAAGTAATAATTTCCAAATAATACGTAGATCCAAGATTAAATTTTAATTCTACTCAGGAAAGTATTTGCGAGAAAAACCTACATGTTTTTTTACGTTTTCTAGCCAGTACCTTTCACTCGTGGAATCCATAAATAATTTAATTTTTAATTATTCCTTCATGTAGAATCGACAAAACTTAGACTCCACGAAATTTCCAACCTTTTCCATTAACTGTCGATAAAAGAATCACTCGCTTGCTAAATTTAGCATTAATTGCCGATGAAGAATCACTAAATACTCAAAATCTTTATATAGTGACATGAAGCTTGGTTGACTGCGAAATTGGTGAAGGATAATAAATTGTTTTATTAAATCATTATGCAATGCTTTCAAGTAGTCCTTTATCAGTATCGATATATCTAAGCACCATCATCACCCTATATTGGACACTAAAGATCAAAAGGTGCGCACCCGGCTTGTTAGCCAATATTATTAGTTCTTGTAGTGACTATATTGATCTTGAATTTAATTTTTTTTGAAAACTAAAGTGTCCACAATCTCATGTCGTTGAGGTCATGGAATTGTTTGGAGATTTATTTGCATATTTTATATCTTTTTGGTTGTAACCAATAAAATCCATGCTTTGTTCAATTTGTATATCAAGTGGATTATATTTTTCGAGTAATTTTTAATGATTTTTGGATTCAGTATCCACCGTCCAACCTGGTATTGTTAAAATCCAGAAATTAATCTAAGTATGTGTCCTCGAATTAATCGGATAATACTTTACAAAACTTGATTTCGTATATGAGATACAATTATTTCCGCCATAATCATGGAGAGACTATATATACTATCAAAATATGGTGTTAATTAACTTCAATTTTATATCAGTTTCTCTCCCATCATGATCAAATTGAAAAAGGCTGTTATTGATTAGGTGTAAAATGTCTCATTTGCTTTTATATAAGCTTTTGCCTCTATAAGAGGAAAACCCAATCACATCTAGCAAAATAAGTAGGGTTCTGTAAGAATCTATTGGTAGTGCTCCAATTGAGTGTACCAAAAACATGACTCACATTCTCAAAGCTATTATCTCTCATTTGAATATAAGGAAATTATAATGCCCGTGGGCGTTGGTGCCAGTAATTCTGTGAATATTTGTTCAAGATATGCATATACTTGAGAATTTCGTGGGATCGTGATAAGCTAAATATTGTCGAATATTAGTTTATAGTAGCTACTAAAATAAATGATAGTGTTTTCGAACCCCTTCGCAAAGGAATGCCGACATATGTGATTGGTTGGCATACAATCCAAATTAGGTTGGATTAGTTTCTCAATTAACGCAATTTTTGAATCCAATACTTAACACTTTCAAAATGCCAAGCCTATTAATTACATGCTAGTGTAGTCATAATGCGTTATACGAGAAATTTTTCGTTGTAAAAACGATTTTAAGGGTTTCATTTTTACTTAGACCCTAGGATTGATTCAATAACATTTGGTTCTCCTTGAACAACGCATTTGGCGTGGTAGTCTTTGAATGACTTGTATTGTATTTGGAGAATATGTTATAATTTGTAATCCATGTAGGATTCAAACTATATCCAGGCAGTCACCTGACTCGATTATATTAGGTTTACAATCCTTTAAGTGTTTTTCTAAAAAGTTTTGCAAAGAACCAAAATCCGGATTAATGTATTGAAAGAGACATGAAGACTCGAGAACACTACTATTAGAAGACTAACGCAAAAGAAGACTTCATCAACTGGAATATTTCTCACGAAAGCATTGTCGTCTCCAACATTCAAGAAATTCGTTTATCGAAATTGGGAAGTCTTGGCTCGAAGATTTGGATGCCAAGACTTAAATGAAATAACTATCAGGGGGAGCGGCATCATCGAAGGTGCATTTAATGTACATATCACGTTGTACTATTTTTCCTTCGTAAAGGTTTTCTCCCATTGGGTTTTCCTTATCAAGGTTTTAACGAGGAAACATATGCGTGTCCAATGCTGTCTGAGTCTTTACATGCTTATGCAATTTCAGGTTTTTCTCTTTTGAGTTTTACTGGTATGCTTGTAATAACTTAGCCACAGTGGTCATCAGGGGGAGTGTTATAAACCATTTTTTATTTACTAAGATTCCCTTCGTGTCTAAGTTTAGGGTTTACATATCTTGGACACCAAGTCTTATATCTATATAAATAGAGGCTTAAACATTGTATTCTTTACACATATGAATGGAATTCTCTCTGCTTCTTATCCATATTTTCTATCTCATTTCTATTCACAATAGACCTGAATAATATTTTATTATTTGCTTAATAGGATTGCTCTACAGAGGTCAAATGGTAAAATCCTTGGTTCATAGAACTGTGAGAAATTGGAGTAAATTGAAGAAAATATATTGGCGACTTCTTTTATTACCAATATTTTATATTCAAAACCCTAAAAAAGAAAGACGCATCCGGCAGGGATGTTTTCCAACTGCATTTTGTTTTTATTTTCTGTTTTCATAAACACAAAAAGTAAAAATAATTAAACTTATTTTATGATTCTTTATTTATTTGATAGATTTGCATGGATTAATAATTTTATTGTATTTAAAATTTCAGCGATGATACACACACCGAAGGAATGTCCTGCGATCTGCACCGTGAAGAAATCTAAGGGTCATTAGGGCGGCCCTGCTAGAGATTTAAAGGGGGTGGGGTCCATCATTTTTCCCTCTCTCTCATAGGGTACACACTGCGAGATTACCTCATGGTACACCAATCATTTCTGTTAAAATTTAATGGAATCCATCGATATGTTTGGAAAGAAGCTAAGAATTTGTTTGTTCACCACTTGGTTATATATAGTGCTTGTGTTTGACATTGGAATGAGTTTCGAGTAAGATTTTGTTGCCAAATGAAATTGTGAATGAGTAATGAAATTAAGCAATGCCATCAACTGGAATAGATGGCTTTCTCCCTCGGTGAAATGCACACCAGAAGCAAGTGCTCTTTATCCAATAATAATATACTATCTACATCTTTTACTAAGGACTTTCTTCAGTATGCACCACATCACGTGATTTTCATAAGATTTATGTCATAGAAAACTAAACATTGGTTTTAGATTCACGAGATTCAATATATGATTTAATATTTAAAAATTTAAAATAATCGACAAGACACATAGATATTTAGAATTTAAAAACCTTGCTTAACAATCCAAATCTGGATACTTATTTTATGTTAAGACAGAGAGATTCAAAACTAGTGTAACATGTGTGGTAATGTTAAAATAGATAAATAATAAATTTTTATTCTTTATTTTTGATGGTCATGATATTTAGAATAGTTTGTGAAAATATTTTTCACATACATTTTACAAATTTTATTTTAGACAAGTGTTGGGATAAGGAAACAAAACAAACAAAAATAGAAATGCATTTCATTATTGTTATTCTAAGCAATCAAGTTACATGATCAAAACAAACGCAAAATTATTCGGAAAATCTGTTCCCATTTCTAACTCCTACAACAACAGAATGTACAAATGATTATAATTTTAAGTTTAAGAAATCTAAGATACATTCTTCATTGATCTTTGTCCACGAATGAAATCAGTTTTTCTCCAATATCTCACTTGATAATTTTGTGTCTGAGTTCTATATTGATGCTAATTTTTAACCAGCTACATAGTTTTCTAAAAATAAATTGTATAGATGCTATATTTTGGACCTAAATATTCTTTGAAACTACTCCATGATATAAACATGATGTTGAACGAAAAAGAGAGAAACCACTCAACGCTAGGTTCTCGCATGAACTATATACAAGCATGAGAAAATACTTATGATGTTCGATCATCCACTACTACACTCTCATTTCATATGCAACGGTCATTTGCTAGTTGATTCCAAAATCGTAAATGTTACGTCTATATGTGTGGCTAGACTAGCCCTTGTAATTATCTTAAATATGATCTTGTAATTATGTGTGTAGCAAGACTAGCCCTCGTGTTTATCTTAATTACGCTTGAACGAAATTCAATTGACAGGTTATTTCTAGCCCGTATGCATGAAATAAAAATCTCGTTATATATAAGTAGTAATGTTGTGTGTACTATGATTCTTTCTCAATTAATTACGAATTATAGAATACATTTTTATTATAAATGAGGTTACTCTATAAAAGTCTATGATGAAAACTTTGTTTCAGGAGGAGAAATTATGAGAAATTGGAGTAAAATGAGAAAACATTATTAGTGAACATTTTTATTTTCAAGCATTTTAAATTAAGAATTTCTAGTTTATGGTACCTTAATAATTTAGGTGGAAATGATCCACATTGAAAGAAGAAACAAAAGGAAGTACAAGACTTCTATTTTCACACCAAAGTGATAATGCAAGATAATAGGTTTCTGGGTTGCTAGATGATTGAAATTGGTTCCTAATCTATATTGAAGAGAATGTTATCGACCCAACTATTTGGTTTTTGGTAAACTACATAGAGAAGGAGCATCTATCATGGTTTTGTAATTTGTTTGATATGTATGATTTTTTTACAGTCTCATAAATTTAGTGTATAAGAATCCCACTTTAATTTTATTTATTTTTTTAAAAATAGCTTAGAAGTCGTATGATTAGTGAACTTTTTTTTTTCCTCTCTTGTCATATGAAAGTTACTTTATTTCAACATTTCCTTTCGAAAATGGTTTGCCTACTGAGATTTCTCTTAAATTTGGTTCCCATGTAATAGAGGGGTTGAATGAAGGCGATTAAACACCACATACAACAATTGTTGGAAAAACTGATCAACGCATGATTATTGATCATAAACACCAATTTTTTAAGGAAGTCACGATGATCGAACATAAGTCCTCATATGCAAGCGGACATATCATAGTACGAAAACTTCTTTAACCATAAGAAACAATCCAGTATATCTAGAATTGAGTCTCATATATTAGAAACCAAATAAACAACGGGAACAAAAATCATATTTTTAAGAAGAGAAAAAACATACTTTCAAAATCAGGTAGACGTATTTTTCTAACGGTATTACAATTCTCGTAAATTACCACGCTTCAACAATTGTAATGGTGAGAGTTCAATATGTATAGCTTACCATGTAAATAACATCTGAAGCTTTCCTTGTGGTCAAATCGATTCATATTCTATCAGAATTCAAGGCTAATATTTTCTCCATCAATGATATTTTTATTGTTTATCTCTATTTACCAATTTTGAGAAACACCACATGTTGATAATAGTGATAGCTATACTTTGATCTAAGTATATGATACTAAAATTAAAATTAAAATATTTTTTCTCTATGTGCTTGACATTATCAATCAAAAAAGTAGCGAGGTACGGTCACACATTTAGTCAGATGCGGCACTGACTAAAATATATTGGAAAACTTGCAATTTTTAGAGAATTAGAGTACACAAGAAGCCTGTTATAGATGTAAGCAGAACTATAAACCACCAAAACAATTGTATCTCGTGATACATGATACTCCAAAGAAAAGGTAAAGTCGTAAAGATGATGTATCGAACAACCAACACAACCGTTATGTTTCATTACATAGGACACTCAAAATAAATAGAACACATATGATTACCAAAGAAATAGCTAACAACATTCTCAAGACCACTACCTAGATAACACTTGCTTGAGCTGATTGGGCAGACGACACCATACCTTCTTCTTGACATATAATGTCGTAATTTCATCTAACAATACCTTAGAAGACGATTATAATCTTTGTACAGCTGCATAAGCAAAAATTTAAGTCCAATGTTAGTTCACTCCAATATTTCGCTTCATTTGATATTTGGGTTCGATTTGAGGTCTATATTATGCAAGTGTTTAACTAGGTGTATTTATGGAAATACATGGATTTGTGTGCTCGGAATTCATCGAAGTAGAATGATTATAATTTTTTTTAATTGGTCATGCATATTTCATGCGCAAGAATCTTCTTAATGATTCGTGATTATAATTTAACTATTAAATGATCTATGAGATTTAATGGCGTTGCTTAATAAAAATGTTGTATATGTATTTTCCTCCACAATATCATGTGGCTCCTCATGCACCCCATTGACCTGTGTGTCCTCTGCTATCAACATATTTTCCTGCAAAATCAGTAATAGTTAGAGCTGAGAAAAACTGATAACTGTTAGGATCCTGTATAGTACATATTTTGATTATGTAACCAAAATTCTGCTTTTGCAGAGGATTCCCAACATGGATTTTAGTTTCTTCTCTTTGAGGACTAGTATCAGAGACATTCCCTTGAGAATTCAAGGCATGTTGAGGCAAATTGTGAATTCGGTTATAGTTACATAAGTGTTGTTGGATGCTAATAGAGGTTTTCTTAGGATTTGGTGTGATGTTTTAGAAAACTAGATCACATCTAGCCTTCCATATAAACCATCATATAGTAGCATAGGTGCTGATATTTTCACTGTTGCTTGTGTGTTGAAACCAAGTATTGAACCAATCCATGAAAGGTGTTTGATGGTCAAATAGACCATGACTTTCACCTAACATATTTTGACAAACATCAGTAGCATCTGGACAATTGAGGAACATATGTGTCATTGTCTCCTCCCCACTTTTGCATATTTTGCATATGGGATTCATATAGTGAAGAATGCTTGCAGTTTTAGCATTAATTGGGAGGATTTCAAGAGCACATTTCCATAGAAATATTTTGATGGCAGGAGAAACTTCTAACTTCCATATAGATCCCCAGTCTCTTGTTGCTTGGTCGTTTATGTAAATATTCTTTATTTTGGCTTTGTACAAGGCTTTAACAGAGAATTTTCCTGTGTTGTTGAGGTTCCATTGCATGATGTCCTCTTCCCTAGGGTGGATAACAAGATCAGTGATGGCTTGAGAAATATTAGGACTAAAGAGTCGTTGGATAAGCTGAATGTTCCATTCCCTTTTATCTGTCATTAAGTGAGCTAGAATCTGAATATCATTGGAGCAATTAGCAGGTTTTGTGAGCTTGTCAGTTGAATTAGGTATCCATATATCCTCCCATACTATTATGTTACCATTTCCTATTCTCCATAAACAATGTTGCTGAATGTTATGAATACCTTCAAGAACCCCTTTCCATATCCAAGAATCTCAATCTTTAGCTTTGGTGTTCATATTTAGCACATTTCTTCCTATTAAGTATTTAGCATCCATCAATTGGAACCATAGAGAATCCTTATCATGTTCCAGTCTCCACCATATTATTGTTATCATGGAGCTATTAAAAATATCAATGTTCATGAATCCTAAGCCACCAAGATCCTTAGGTTTGCATAAAGCTGTCCAAGCTTTAGGACAGTAACCAGTGGGGTTTTCTAGGTTCTTCCCCCAGAAGAAATCCATTTGTAGCTTGTTCATATCTTTACAGGTTTGCTTTGGCATTCTAAAGCAGTTCATTTGGTAAATACTGGCTGTTGAAGTGACAGATTTTATTAAAACTTCTCTTCCAGCTGAGTTAAAAGGTGAATTCTTCCCACTTGAGAGCCTCATCTTCATCTTATCCAATCCTGGTCTGAAATATTGAATCTTGCTTCTATGAGTAAATAGGGGAGAGCCTAAGTACTTGTCATTAAAGGGTTGAACTTGAACTCCTAGCAGGTTGCAGATTGCAGGCATTAAAGCTGGATCAGTGTCCTTGCTGAAAAAAAACACCAGATTTATTGAAGTTGATAAGTTGTGCTGAAGCATCCCCAAAAATATGGATGATGTCCTTGAGGTTTTGGGCTTCATTTGTATTATCTTTGCAGAAGACCATACAATCATCAACAAAAAGAAGGTGGCTTATTGATGGAGCATTCTTGCAAATTTTGACTCCAGAGATAATGCCCAATCATTCAGCATGAGATAAAGTTTTAGACAGGGCCTCCATGCAGAATATGAATAGGTATGGGGATAGGGGATCCCCTTGTCTGATCCCTCTAGAGGGGTTGAATAAAAAATCTGGAAAACTATTTATTAGAATAGCTGCAGATGTGGTGGAGATGTATTGCATAATCTTGTTGCACCAATCAGAGTTGAAGCCAATTTTTGTCATAATGGTGTGGATGAAGTTCCAGTCAACTCTATTAAAGGCTTTTGCCATCGGAAGCAATCGGGTAGGAGATATGATTTTGTTTAGGTATGGTTTCATTCTTTGAGCTAAGAGTTTGGATATGATTTTGTAGGTGGTGTTTTGCAGAGACTAATGGGTCTCTAGACAAGAAGGGGTTATCAATTTTGGATATAAAGTTGAGTTCATTTTTTGAGAAGATGCCAATACATGAAGAAATGTTAGACCATTTTAACCAAGTCCTCTCCCACAATATCCCAATTGGCTTGAAATAAATTTGGTGGGGATCCATCTGGACCTGGGGCTTTCACTACACCAAATTTAGCGAATAGCAACAGTATCTATATCAAGACCAGGCCAAAATTATAGCTCCCTATAACATAAACAAGTTAGGCCCATTCATTTAAAAATAAAATTAATCCAACAAATCAAGATACCGTTTCTAGAACCAAATTTATCCAAGCAATGTACTTTACAAAATTGAACAAAAATTAGAAATGAAAAGGACTTCTTTCCATAAGATATTTCTATGTTTTGCAAGTGGTGCAAGAAAATATGACACTTAGCCCAAAAACTAAAGAGGAAAGAGTACACAACTTGGGGAATGAACTTGTTTTGTGCCTCGAATAATTTCCCGATCCTCATGCTTCCTTTAAGAGTTCTATGCACAAATTTTAAATTCCACCGCAACAATTTTAAACAAAATGAATTCAAAAAAATGATATCAACAACACTCAAACAATCCAACAATGTGGGTAATTTACCCCTATATATGTATAACCAGAGTCCTTTTGTAGCCTTTTCTCTCCTTCTCCAAACTCTCATTCACCACCACCAGTTCAGTCCATACAGCCTCTACCACTAGCAACGAGATAGATACCATTACCAACACTTTATCGAACTCATTGATTCCTCTCCAAGCACCCCCACCACCACCAGCTCAAGACATACAACCTCCACCACCACCGAGATTTTAGATACCATCACCAGACCTTATAGGTCCCTGATAGATTGATCAAAAACCTTCTTCATGACCTTTGCATGCAAAAAATAAGTCCACCTCAAAATCTTCTCCCGCAACAACATAATCCATCGATAAGAACCTCGAATACAATATAATTTGAACTAACCTATGAAAAAGTATGAGATGTAAAGATCCATCAAAATGCAACCATTATAAGATAACAAACTAATGCTTATTAAGCTAGTGATGACAAAGTTTACAAGCTTACCATGATGCACAATGAGAATCCTTAGCATACCCAACTCTCAAAAAAGGTGATAACTTTTATTGGAAGACAAATTTACATATACTAGAGTAGAAAAAGGTGAGTGAGACATCATTAATAGAACAAATGTTACTTAACCTAGCTGGTTTTCGGGTTTTTCTTTTCATTTATAATTTATCTCTCGATGGATATACTACAGTTGGCAACATACTCCAAGAGCTCACAAGACACTTCTCCTTTATTACCTTTAACACCTCTTCTGGTTCTCATGGAGTGGATAATTTCATGAGCAATAGCTATGTTGTCAGCAATTTGTCTTCCACGTATGGAAGCAGACTGGTAGGGAGATATGATTTTGTTTAGGTATGGTTTCATTCTTTGAGCTAAGAGTTTGGATATGATTTTGTAGGTGGTGTTGCAGAGACTAATGGGTCTGAAGTGACTAGGACAAGAAGGGTTATCAATTTTGGGTATCAAGGATATGAAAGTTGAGTTCATTTCTTTGAGAAGATGCCAATACATGAAGAAATGTTAGACCATTTTAACCAAGTCCTCTCCCACAATATCCCAATTGGCTTGAAATAAATTTGGTGGGGATCCATCTGGACCTGGGGCTTTGTCTTTGGCCATACTGAAAAGGATTTCCTTGACTTCTTGTTGGTTAGGAATTCTATTGAGATTTTTGTTGTCAGCCTTGGTTATTGAGGTAGGGATAAGGTTGATAATTTCATGGTTGATAGCAGGTGATTCAGCAATGGCCATATTGCGCATTACTTAATTTCTTGGTAATCTTTAGTCAAGTTTCTAGCACTATCATGTATATAATTTATCCTGTTTCTTCTTATTCTGCATTTTGTAGCTCTGTTGAAGTAATTTGTATTTTTGTCCCACAATTTGATGAACTGATCTCTGCTTTTGGTTTTCCAAAACTTTTTTTCAATGTCTTGCCAATCTCTGAGAACTTGCATTGCAACTTTTAGATCTTCACTTCTGTCATGTTTGAAGTAGTTTCCTTGTACCCAATTTAGATGTTGTTTACTTTCTTCAATATTAGATTCGATGTTGCCATAAACCTCTTTTTTCCAAACTTTTAGCTTCATCTTAATGTCTTTGAGCTTTCTAGCTTTTAGGAAAGCACTAGAACCAGATAAATTTCTCTGTCAGCATTCAACAATAATATCCTTACACTCCTTATAGTCCAACCAAGGACCAAAGAACTTGAAAGGAATTTTACCAGTACACCAAGTAGGATTAGTGTTGAGAAGTATAGGGTGATGTTCAGAGCCAATAGCTAGAAGATTAGTGATAGTAGAGTTTGGATATTGGAGAAGCCAGGATTCAGTGGAAAGTCTTCTATCCAATCTCTGCTCAGTAAGAACAGGACCACTTCTCTTATTTTACCAAGTGAAAGGACAGCATGTACTGCCTAAATCATTTAAATCCAAATCAATAATTTTGTTACTAAAGAGATTAGCTTCAAAACTGTCAAGTGGTTGGGTACTGTACTTTTTATTATCATGCAGAATGAAATTAAAATCTCCAATAACAACCAAGGAAGGGAGTGTTTGGTAGCTGTGTACTCCAATGTTTTCCAAGATTTAATTTTACTCTTAGTGTCATAAGGATTGCCATAGTAACCAGTAAAAAGCCAAGAAAGGCCACTAGTAGACTTGATTATAGCATTGATATGGTTAATGGAGTAATCCAGAATCTCAACATCAATGTGTTTCTTCCATATCATTACTAGGCCTCTAGCAGTACCACTAGCCCCTCCAGGATTTACATGCCAATAGTTCTGAATATTAAGGTGTTGCATAGTTTTTATAAGTTTTTCATGCTTCTGTTTTGTTTCGGAGATGAAACAGATGTCAAGATTGAATTTGTTCAACATGTCATTAAGGTATTTATTGGTATGTTTTTTCCCTAGCCCTTGGCAGTTCCAAGCTATTGAAATGAAAAACTGCCAGAAGTAGGACACAAAGGGATATTTTGAGGTAAGTCTTCTAACTAGGGGATCAAAGTAAATTAGCATGTAACAATATAAAAGGTTGTAGTAGTGGTGCTTGTAGTTATGATTAAAAAGAGAGATGAAATTAATATGTACCTCAAAAGTTGATGTGGAGGAGCCAGATTCACCATTATCCAATTTGGGAATGCTTGAGCCCAGAGGTTCAGCATAGTTGTCAGGATAATCATTGAATCTTTTGGTGTTATCAGCTTCATAGGAGCTGTAGTAGGTGTAAAATATTTTCTCTTAGGCATAATTTTAAGCTCTCCAGTACCATAAGAAGTGTCAGGGTCAGTGGATGTGGATGTGGTTGTTTCAGCAAAGACATGAATTGTCTTCCTAGCCTTCCAAGCCTTCTTTTTGAGTTTAAGAGTTTCAGAATCCATCATTTCTTTGATTTGAGATAATGTTGGTAATTCTTGAGAGCGAATAGCTGGGAAAATACTATTTGGATCTAGAGGATGTGGGATATTGGTGTTTGGTGGATGAGAGCGATTGGATCTATATGCCTCCTTGAGCTTTATATTTGCTTGCTGGTTCTTGTAGTTGATAGAAATTTTCTTAGAGAGATCATGTTTCCTGTTCCTTATTTGGCAAGTAATGACATTAGGGTGGGGTGAGTCAGGATCAACACGAGGCTCCAAATGTGAGATGTTTGGAGGATGATGGAGAAATCTTTGCAATAGCCTTCTCTAGTTCTTTCTGCTTAGCATTTCTCATTTTGATTTCAAAGGTTGCTGCACCATCAGCATCAGTGTAGCCTCTATGGATGACATTTCTACCTTCTTGAACATTTTTATGATAGGCAATTTGGGGTGGTGGTAATGGTTGTGGTGTTGGTAGGTTTTTGTAGTGAGAGTTTGAGGGTGTAGGTGGATTAGAACAAGGAGGAGAATGGTGATCTAGAATTCTACATACTTTGCAGAATCTAATACCATTGAGAGCATAAGCAAGTTCAAGCCAATGAGAGATAGTTGGTGTTTCAAAGTCTTCAATTCCAAATTTTAAAGGCCTAGTAACATCAATGGTGAGCTTAATTTCCAAGTTTTTCTCAAATCTGTCTCTCCCATATGGTCTCTTAGAAGTTTGGTATAGTCCAACAGGTTGCAGGATGTTGTGGATATCTGGTATAATATGGGTTGGAATTCTTTTGATGGAGAGCCATATCATAACCTTTGTGAATTTTTCTTCATGAATTAAGTATGGACCTCCCTATGGAACTCCAACCAACACCATAAACTTATCAAACACTCCTCTAGTTCATCCATTTCTATGAGTAGAGTTATCTTCTTCATGAGTGAGTCTAAGAATATAGTAATTCATGCTCCTGTTCCAAATATCCAATTCAACTCTGCCATTGAATTCCCAGTTTTTGTTGATGAAGTTCTTGACTCTGGATGTTTCAAAACATATATTGTTACAAAGCTTTCCAATGAAGCACCATTTCCAGTCTAGATATTGTTTTGTTCTGACATTCTCAGGGTTTAAGAAAACCTTGGGATATAGATCTTCTTCAGGCATATTAAGGGTTTTGTTAATCTAAGCAACAAGGTTTTCTATGGATGGGGTGGGAGATTTTGAAGATGATGCCATTTGTGGAGAGAATATGATATAATAAAAGAGAATACTCCAGCAAATATAATGACCACTGTGCAATGTGGTGAGACATAGCCATCAATAATGATGGAGGGAATCAAAACATGCTTTAATTTGAAAAAGATTCTTCATTTTGTCAGCAATACTGAAGCTTTGTAAGTTTCTGGTTAATTTGTGGGATGTCCTCATGCTAGTTCTATATGATTTAGATGGGTACTGGTCAGTAGGTGGGGTAAATCCAATATAGTGATTAGATTTTTCCTAGTTGGCTTGTTGTTTCTCCTCTAAGAACTAGAGACCGCAAATACACTTGTGGTAACTATTGTTGGAGTTTATGGATAATGGGATCTGGCTCGTTTTCCTGCACAAACAAATGGTTAAAATGATAGCTAATTTGTTGAGCAATTTACCTTTTATTTCCAGTTGGAGATAGGTGATAGTAAGTTGAGTATTATAGCCTTCAGGGTGTTTGGAAGTATTATCAATGCTCCATGAGGAGTTGTTATAATCCAAGAGAGTCACGGTGATATGACTAACTTTAATTTGAAAGTTTTTCACGAGATGATAGTGGCTCATGGCGTAATATTGTAAGATTATCATGACGTGGCCCTTGTACTTGTAGTTGGGTCCGATGGATATAGGGTTGTTGACTCTGACCAGCAGGACCAAAAGTAGTTTTTGTAATAACCTGTTCATGTCAAGGCAGAACAGAAAAGGCAAAACTATAAATTTCTGAGGATATTTGTTTAGTTGTTGCTTACGGTTGATATGCTTTGTCTTGTTGAACATATTTCCAGCCCCAATTAAATTTATTTGCCGCCGAGCCTGGGAATAGTGAATTATTTGTTGAAGCATAAACAAGCACTCCAATCGTGAGAAGAACTTGGTGGCATATTGCCAAGAAAAGATGGGCTTAGTGAGATTGCTAGAGATATGAATAATGCAAATGGTGCCACATGGGTTGAGATTATGAATTGTGCATGTCATCCATCTGGAGGAGTCATTTCCACCTGTCAAAACCAACAAAAATAATTTTAAGTTGATTAGGCGTGTGTAGCTTAACTTTTTGCTGCATTATCTAAGTGCAGTAAATTTGAAACGACAGGGCTAGTAGATGAAAGGGTAGGATGAGTGTACAATTGACGATATCAGGAAGCGTCGCAATTTATTGGCGAACTCGTCGAGGCTACTAAGATGAAACCCTTTAAAAGGGAATTTTCTCTTGCCGGAAGAGGAAGCCGTTTTTTTTCCTTTGCAAACTTTTCATCTGAATCCTTTCTGAGAGATTCTTCATGTCTGGAGAACAAAATTCCATTGATCAGAAGGTCAAACGTAAGTTGGATGAAGTGAAGAAGGAGCCCCGTATTCACTGGTATCCCTTGAGAGACATGTAGCATAACATTGATGTGAATATTGAGGCAGAGAGATTGGTGAATTGTTTCCCTCTAGGAGATGTGCATGAGTTGCTTGTTGATTCGCCAGTAGAGAGATTTATTTAGTTCTTTAAACAGCCTAAATCTGCAGCTGGGAATCTGGATACAGGAAATCCTTTTGTAAGACCTGATTTGGGTATTGAGCAGGGCGTATGCAGAATGCTTGGATCTACTCATCATGGTGAAAAAGATGCATCCGCAAAGACAACTGAGCCAGTGAAGAAACCTCAGCGACTTGGTTCTGATGATGATGACTGGGTCTTGTACGCCTATCATCTAAGGTACGGGCCTTTTGAAGTTCATGAAGGTGTTGCGATTGTTGCGGATCGATTTCTCGTATCTGGATTGAGCAGGGTTTCTTTCAATCTATCACTCTTCCAGTTGATGCTCAATTCATGGTTCGACAATTGGCAGCAAGGCCTTGGGAATAAGGAGAGCCAATGCACTTTCTCGTCTTGGATGTACTCTATCCTGCTACTGGAAAAATTGGTCGAGACATTTTTTTCCAGTAATGACCCGTCCTCTGCCCATCCAGTTGGTCAACCCGCTACCGATCCAATTGACATTCCCGCTGCCGATTTTGAGTCTCCGGTGAATCCCAACAATGATGATACTGTCCATATTGAGTCTGGTGATGCGGAGCATGAGGAGCAGGGGGGAATCCATCCCGAGTGCATATTCTCCAGCCAACTCTGCATTTGACTCGCAGAGTAAGCCAAGGGACTCGGAGTCAAACTCGGCAGAAGAATTAGAAGGTGAGTTTCATAGTGTTTTGTCTTTCTTTGATCAAAACACTGATATTGTATCCAATTAGACATCTTTGGGTGAAATTGATTACCGGAGAGATGTGAGGTCTTTGATTTGCAATTTGGTTTAAGATGTATTATACTTTGGAAACTTTATTTTGTGTTTGTTTTGGGTTTGCGGATACTGGTATATTTATGCTTGTTTTTATGAAAATGTGGATATTGTTGATGTTGTGTTGATCATTGATTGTTGAGTTTGGGGGGGGGGGGGGTTGAGATGGGTGTTTGTTGAAATTTGTATTATGATTACGCATGGTTTGATGGTGTTGTTACTATTGACCATTATGACTACTTTAATGATATTAGAAATAGTAACAACAGACAGAGGGTGAGGTTGTAGTTTATGATTGTTGTTATCTTCAAAGGTTTGCAGACTCCTTTGCTTCCCAGATAGAGTCTGAGCTTTGCTTAGCTTAAGTAGTATTCCTGTGATTTCTGAGTTTACAAATATATCAGAGATTGTAGAGTATTCTGTTTTGTCTGTGAGATCAGTCATGTGAGTGAGATTGATAGTATGAATTGTGATTTCCTTGTTCTTCATGAACCTTGTGAGATTTGTGATTCCGGTGACTTCTGTGATGTTTGAGATGTTAGTGATTTCAGAGATGTTATTGGCGGTAGTAACACTAGCTTTGCTAGCCATAGGGATAAACATACTAGAAGGAGATTAGTTCATAGGAGAATTCATCAAAAAAACAGAGGGAAAAGAGATCGGCGACGAGAAGTCCGGTCAAAAAAGACCGTTAGAAGAGACGAAGAGAGGAAAAAGACAGAGGCAACGGCTAGAAAAGAACGGAGGAAAACTACATTCAGGAAGGATTGGATTTTTCTTTTACAATGCATACGACTCATTCTCTCTCCCTTTTTTTCGGAGTCTGAAATAGCCTTTCTTCTTCAAGTAGTGTCAACTCTTTGATCACAGTCCTAGTTTGTGTATCCAAACAGATATTGCCGACTCCGAGAGCCCTATTGAAAGAAGCATTAAATTTTGTTTTTGCAATCTCCCTTACAGCTGAAATGAAGTGCATATTAGTTATAAAAATAAAAGAAGGTAAAAACCATAATTACATTCTCTAGTTCTCTCATTAACGTCGAGGATCATATGGATATTTTATGCAATTCAAACTACTCAATTGTTGTTATAGCTATCTTGATGGAGACAAAGATCACAGAATTTACCGAAACTGTTTTATTTTTATATATGATATTTCAATTTACATAATATGTATTTTACAGATTTGCCAAAAACACGATGAAATCTTCCAAAGTAGAAATATTTTGCTAGAACGTGCTAACATATGATTTATTCGTAAGAAATTCTGGGAGAAAAACCTTAAATTATTTCGTAAACCATTAAATACAATTTGTTGTAGTATATCATAGGTGTCATCCCATACCCATATATCCGGACCATAGACATATGAAGATGATCCGGCCAGATCTATTGGCAGGCACCGGACCTAAATCGTTGTACTTGAAAGCATACGCCATATGTATCTTTTTTCACTTAAAGACATTAGTTTTCTTCGATATATATCTGTAAGAATATTTCTTTACATAGAAATATCTTGTGGGGCCATGTAATAACTTTTGGTTAATTAAGAATATTGCTAAATATTTGTTACCATTCAGGGGATTAATTCTTATTAACTCTTCCTTGATGGACGGTCGAGATTGATTGCTAACTCTAAACCCTAGGAGCTTTGGTCCTCCTTCTACCTATAAAAGGAACTCAATAGTCAATAGTATTGGTTCGAGAATTTTATTATTCATTACACAAAAGGTCAAGAAGGAGAAACCAAGATATTCCACTGTATTCTGTTCTACGGGTGTGCTTGCAGCCTTGAAGGATTTCTTGGATTTAATCAATGGCTTCATCAGGTATTTTACTTTAACACAACTATGCATATTATGTTATCATATTGTTCAAAGATTCAAACGGTTATGTATATATATAAAATAAATCTTATAATCTCACATCGTTTGTGTTTGATATGATGCAAGTGTTAACCAAGTCGGTTGATCAACCTGCTACTCTGATTGGTTATACTTGTAGAAAAGATAAACTACATGGATTTCCAACATTAGACTTAATTTAATTAGGCTAACTAAGAATCAACGAAATATATATACACCTACAACAAAAAAAACATGGAAATGTGACGGCGAATGAGAAAGGGAAAACAAAAAGATTTCGTAATTTTGAATGAAAAAGAGATGAACAACTTTTAAGCATGAGAAAATACGAATGATGTTCCATCACACTATTATGAACGCAGCTATGTCCGTTTGGCATGGGTGTAATAGAAACGTGTTTGGCAGGGCCCCAAATGCAGGCCAATGGAACTACGCGTAATGCACACTATCTCCAGTGGGCGGAGTTGAAAACCCATCTCTAGAGGTTTGCATTGAAAGTTGCCCAAATAACAACATCCAACTACCTCCTTTGACGAAGTTTGACTATTATCAATTTTTCATCTTTTCCCATGTTCTTTTTTTTTGTGAAGATTAAAACTGAATCTTCTTCTTCCCTTTTTATCTTCTCCGAAGATCAAGATCGTTTTATTTTCAAAATAAGATATATACACAAAAGTTAAGAGTTTTTTATTGATCAACATCAAAACGGGGATACCCACAATTTTCTATTTTCATATCTTTCATAGATCAAGATCAAGTTTTCATGTCTTATGTAGATTAAGTTCATGTATAGTGTATGTTCTTGCTTGTTATCTCTCTGAAGGTTAACAATTTTTAGTTTCTAGGATTATGAATTTAGTAAGCAAAGGGAGATCTTTAGGGTTTTGAAACAATATTCCATGGGAGATTTGTAGGTTTGAAATTCAAATCAAAAATTTCCTAGGTTTTAATTCTTCTTTTTGATGCAATCTACAACAAGAGATTCTGGAAGCTTCAATTTAACCAACGGAAAGAGTGTTTGTTTTTAGAAATTGGGATTATTTTTCACAAAATTGGTTAAAAAGACCAAAATCAACAATTCATTGGTGAAAAGGACATTTAGATTTTGATACTGTTTAAATAGACAAAAATTTAAAAATAGGCAGGATGTAAACAGTTTCATCCTACCCATTTTCAAATATTTTTTCTTATTTTTAATTTACATCAGGATGCATCCAGTTTCATCCTTACTATTTTTTAAGTTTAAGTCAGGATGAATCCAATTTTATCCTTGCTATATTTTTAGTGTCCATTTCACCCATACTAATTTTTACTTGTCCATTTGAACCATGTTTTAAAAATATTTGGAAAAATAATCGATTTTTTGATTATTTTTATAGGTTTAAGAATTAGGTTAGGGATATATGATCAGGATTCAATTTTTGATTAATTTGTTATTCCCTGTGTTTTTTTTTTTTTTTTTTGATTAATTTGTTCTTCCCTTTTTTTTTTCTTAATAAAATATGCATTACATGAATCTCTACTACTTGAAACGTGCCAAACAGCAAAACCACAATACAAGTGATTCAAATGTCGTGGCATTCAACTACGTGCAGTTGTAACTACCCTGCATTGGAAAAATATTGATGTCAAACGGACCGTTACTTCTTTGCAGGGACGGAGCTGTGTATGATCTAAGGGGGACATCAGTCCCCCCTAGAATTTCCTAATTCCATAATTAGGCTTTGCATAATTATCATTTTAGGCTTGAAAAATTTAAGTGTTTATAGATTTTCCCCCCATATTTGTGTATATTACATAGAGAGCCTTAAATATTTTACTATACATTTTAAAAACTACTGATATTAGGTACTTATCATACAAAATTTGGCTTAAATATCAAAATTACGTAGAAAAGAAGTGAAAAATATCAAAATATTAAATCAACCATAAATCTAAACATCTAACAACTTATTGGATATTTTGGTGACATCATTTGAAGGAAAATACCAAGGCCTAAAAAAAAATTGCGGCCTTCGGCCGCCTACTTTTACGGCAAAACTAATATACCTATATATATATTTGTCCCCCCAAACTAAATTCCTAGCTCCGTCCCTGCTTCTTTGTGACCTAGGTAGCTAGCTAGTTGATCATTTAAGTTGGCAAATGCTGAATTTAAGTGTCATTTTGTATTGCTAGGCTGCCATTGTGATTAGCGTTGGCAATTACATACCGGTTTTCATTTGCTTGTACACATTTCATGCAATCAAAATCTCGGTATAGGTAATACTGTTCCTTAATTCTAAGTTTTGTCAAGGAGCTATGAGGCCCAGAATACATTCTTATTATTTTCTTCATAGGGTTGCTCTACCAAAATCTATGACAAAATCTTTGGCTTAGAAAGGAAAAATAGTGAGATATTGTAACATTATGAGGAAATATTATTAGGGAATCAATAATCAGCGATGAGAGAAGAATCAAAATCTGAATTGCGTTAGCGTTAAGTCATATGGGCTAGCAGCGCAGCTTGTCGCTCGCTTGCCTAATATGTAATTTTTAACTTTGTAATTTATGTTTTTAATTTTGGTTTTTAATTGTGGTTTCAAAATTTATTGATTTTGGCTCCACCTCTTCTCATATAGAACTAGACGTTTTGCTAAAGGCGGGACCAATTCCCACAGGTTGGCGGATACTAAAGTGAATAAACCAAATAGCGTGCGCCAAATTGGACCTTTGGACAATCAATTTGATACCTGTCCCAAGTTTCCAACCATGTTTGGTCCCAGCCAAACTAGTGAACTTTTTATGTCAATATTCGATCATCCTTTGGTTTACGACATGTCAACATTTACTTGGGAAAATGTTACTTTTTCCCGAAAAAACAATCAAAAACTAAACCTGAACATAATACATACTGTTTATGATTAGATTAGATTATAACCAATGTAATCATGAAGGCACACATCTTATATGCTAATTTGTTACTTTCTTTCTATTTTTATGACAATATGGTTACTTGATTTGTGAAGCAGCAACGGTGGCAACAAAGGCGGCGCAACGGTGGCAACGGAGGCAATGTAGTGCAAAATTGTTTGAATGTCAAATATCTCTCCTAAGGCTTAGTTTACAAGCCCAAATCAAGGGCCTGTTGAATATTGCAACCTCTAAAATCTTAAGAGTCCAACTGTCACTTAATATCCTCCCAAACGGAATTATATACCCGAACATAATCAACTCGTGTGAATTGAGTCAATTTCTTCTCGGTTGCATTTATATCATTTTCATGATTTTGAGCGAGGATGCATTTTATGTTTCTGGTTGGAACTCGTAATCAAATTTTGAAGTTTTATACGGTGATAATATTATAATTTGTAATGTCCAAACAAAGTCCAAAGAATTTTGTAGTGTGAGTCGGTAAGAGATTAAAAACCATAATATAAAAGGGTCTTCTTAACTTGTATACCAGTATACATGTTAATGAGCCTTTAATAGCTCACTTTTAGCCTTGGAATTTGATAAATTTTATTGGAATCGTTGTTATCTTGAAATATGATTTGCATGTTTTTTATCAAATTACAATTCCTTTTATACCCTCATCACTAATAATTTAATACTGACTCATACTTTTACTTTTATGTCTCATAATTTCATTCGTGCACAGTTGATATAGGGTATGCATAAGCTTTTTCGGGTAACAAAATTTATTTTATATGTATAATCTAAAATTTACTTAATGTTTATCCCAAGATATTTTTCGGGTAACAAAATTGATTTTATATGTATATCTAAAATGTAATTAATGTTTATCCAAAAATACTTCGTTAACAGTTACAGAATTTATCCGGCTAGAAAAAAGGAACCAAAAATATTTGCTTCAGCATCAATCAGACGAGTAGATGTCATACCCTAGCGATTTTAGTTAAATGACACGATTTATGTGAGAGAATAGCCGTGAAGAAAATGAAGAATTTTAAACCATAGGTTAAAGGATAGGATATCTCTAAGAGGATAAATAACCTAGTTTAATTGGGGGCCATGAGATTTTATTTGCACCCCAAAATTTTCAGGGGCATATTTATCCGATTATGAAAATACTATTTTACCCTTAATTAATTTTTATTTTTTTTTCAAATCATGACCCTAATTAACGACCCTTCAAAGACAATAACGACTTTAAGGGTCGTCATATACATAATAAAAACAATAACGACCTTTCTAAAGGGTCGTCAAGGTATTGATTTTTATATGACGACTCAAAACTGTCGTACATTTCCGCCATTAAGATCAAGCTTTTAGAGTCGCCATCAATCTGTCGAAACATTAACGATCGTTTAGGGTCGTCACCAGAAAAAACAAAAACATTAATGACCGTTCACGCAAATCGCTGAACGACTCTTTTTAAAACTGTCAAAATATTAACGATCGTTTAGGGTCGTCACCGAAAAATCGTCAAAACATTAACGATCATTTAGCGTCACAATGAACCACTTCAATACCATGACGATTTTTCATACGGATCTGGGCAAAAAAAAATTTATCCATGATCTCAACGGTTTTTCATACACATGGATGAACAAAAAATTTGAAAAAAAAAGTTAAACTATAATTAAGTAAGATTATCACTAATTATTTAGGGGTATTTTAGCCATTTAGAAAAAAAAATTATAAGGGGTGACCCAAATTGCTATTGGGAGACCTATTTTGTCTTCTAGTGTCTAGCCCCCAATTAAACTAGGATAAATAAAGACAAGAGAAATCATAGGATTAATACAAATTGTAAAGATAAACAGGTGTGGAGTAGTGGGACCCACATATTTAAGTGGAACTTCAGGGCACTTATGTAAGTTTATCTTTACATTAATCACTGGGTTTATTATCAATGATTATCTCGAAACTTGAATAGAAAAGTTCGAAGAACAAGGTAAAAGTGGGTTATTAATGGCTTCTTAACATGTATACATGGATACAAGTTAAGAAGACCCATAAAAAAATACAGCAGCTGATAAGAATGACTAGGCAGAAACTTAAGCCAGCACAAAATTCAATCCCAAGCAGAACCATATTGTTTAAAACAAAAAATGCCATATAGTCGAGCTCACCTATTATCTATTCTAATATATAAAGGGAAGACCCTTACTGTTCATGTGAACAGTGAATGAAGCTGTAATTTCTGAAATTCCCAAATTGCCCCCATATTATGTGCACCTAAAAATGTATTATGAATAAAAGGAGGGTACAATGGTAATTTAAGTATTTAAAATAAATAAATGAGGTATAATGGTATTTTAAGCATATTTAAATTAAATAGATAAAAACAATAGGTCATATGACCCGTCCCCATGACATGTGAAGTTGTAATTTTTATTTTCCATTTTGCTCTATCTTTATTTCATTTTAAAGATATAAGACAAATATATATAGGGGTATTAAAGTAAAACTGAATCTTTGAGTTTTTTTTTTTTTTTTTTTTTTTTTTTACAATATAGGTCCCATGACCTGTGAAGCTGCAATTTTCATTTTCCATATTTTCCCTAGCTTTATTTCATTTTAAAGACATAAAATAAATATATATATATGGGGTATTAATGTAATTCGATATTTAAAGAATATTTTTCCCAACTGAATCTTTGAGTTTTTTTTTTAACACATTAAAAAAAAAAAAAAAAAAATCTTTGAGTTGTTCCACGCCTAAAGATGGGCTCTATAGCACGTGCAAAGCACGTGCGGGTGATCTTGTAGAGATATAAGGCAAAGACATAATAAGAGCATACGAACCAAGATATGGAAGAAGAAATGGAACCATGCAAATCCATCAATATGAAATGCTCTCTTTGTAGTGTGAGAGATTAAAACATCGGAAAATGGGTTATTTGTCCAAATATTTTTAAAACATGGTTCTAATGGACGAGTAAAAATTAATTTGGGTGAAATGGAACAAATAGTTAGAATGAAACTGGATTCATCCTGGCTTAAAATTAAAAAAGAGCAATGATGAAACTGGATACATCCTGATGTAATTAAAAATAAGAAAAAATATTTAAAAATGATAGGATGAAATTGTTTATATCATGACTATTTTTTAATTTTCATCCATTTAAATAGTATCAAATTTCACATGTCTTTTTCATCTAGGAATTGTTGTTATTGGATAATTGACCAATTTTGTGTTAAAACACTAGCCTGATTTCAGAGACTTCTTAGAACGCTGAAACCATTAGTTGGAATAAGATTAGATAACAGATCGCTCACTAGAATTTTTCCTCTCATTGGAAAATTTCTTTCTCTCGTGAAAACAAGCAAAAGGTCTTGCTTATGGATGGGAGAACGGTACCCTAACCCTAATCTTAAAGGTACAGGGGTACTCTAATATCCCCTGTCGTTCTAGGAATGATAACATCCTCTGGAACTACACTTGCCACCCCAATAATGGGTCACTCTCAAACATAATATGCAGCAGTGAAGAAAGAAATTTTCAGTAGTGCAGTTTACTCCAATATCTCACTTCATTGGACATTTTAGACTCGAGGTCCATAAGCATACAACCTTTTAACCTGCCGATGGAAATGCTTAACTTCGTCTTAAATTAACATCTTTTCGCCAAAATGAAAAAAGATAAACTAGGGAGCTTAGAATCCATTTAAATTGATAACTAGGATAGATCATAGATGAACATGATATATGCAGCAAAAGCAAACCATAGAAAGGTAATGTTGAAATGAGAAACAAACGAACTAGTTGCCGTCAGTATTGCATGAACAAAAATTTGAGCCCTGCCCATATTGAGTCCACTTATGTGCCCTAACATTTTATAGTCCAATTAAGGGTGTCGATCACGACTTGTTATCGCAATGGGATTTTACTAGAAGTTACTTACTATTAGAATCCTATTATTGGGGCTTTCTATGGATGGGTTTTTGGGGGCTATTTTACTAAGTGGAGACTTAATGTTATAGAGGGAAACCAAATCAATAGGAAAGGTTAAATATATCCTTTCCTATAATTATATTAAAAAAATAAATAATAATTAATCTTCTCTTCTTCTTCTTCTCTTTTCCTTCATTTCATCATGATGAAATCGTGATCATTAAAAAACTTAAATCTTTTTCTTTCTCTCTTCCATTTCTTCTCAATCACATCGTGATGAAGATGATGATCCTAAAATAAAATAAAAATCTATTACTTTTCTTTCTCTCTTCTTCTTCATCTTCTCCATTGCGTATATAGAGATGATAGAGAAAAACAAAAACTAAGAAAACCCACCATTTATTTTTACTTTTGATCGACTTAAAAATTCAATTCGATTAAGTTGAGAATTTTTTTCTTTCTGAAACTAGATAACGGCTGGGAGTTCACGCTTTCCCAACCGTGAATCCTGTATTACGGTTGGGAAAATACTTGTTTCCCAGCAGTGAACCCTAAACCTACCTATACGGTTGGGAAAGTAAGAGCTCCCAACCGTAAAAGAGTGTCCGCGGCTAGATTTTCCTAGTCGTAAGCTATTCTGATAATCACATACAAAAATATATAAACATAGGTCTAATTTCGGTTAGGTTTTCCCGCCAAAAATACTTACTTTCGGCTAGGTTCCCCAGCCATAACTTGAATTTTCGGCTTGGAAAACCTAGCCGTAACTGTTTCTGATACTTACAAAAAATAGTAGGAAAAAAATCGGTTGGGAGTTCTTGTCGACCCATCCGCGAAAGTAATCTACGTCTGGGAAATCTTCAATTCCGAGCCGTAAATTACTAATTTCGTCCGGGTCGACAAATTTACCCAGCCGTAACAGCAGAAAATTCTGGATTTTTTTATTCAGATTTTTGACGGATTTGAATTGATGAAATTGATGTTGGGAGTTGATTATAAGGTTATCTTGAGTTTTGTGATAAGGGTTTCATCATTTTTCTTCAAAAAAAAATCAAAAACATTTCACCAAAATCACCATTTTTCCTTCTTCAAAACTCAAAAAGATTAATTTTTGATTTACAAAAGTTTAATGTTTTGATTAGTCTAATCATTCACTAAGACTGATTGGTTAGCTTAATCAATTTAATTAGCACTGATCAAATTTAGGGTAGATTAGACATTTCAAAAAAATGATGGATAAGGGGGCTATGGGTTGTTATTTCATGACCCCTAATAGCCCCAAAAACCCATCCGTGGAGAGCCCCAATAATAGGATTCTACTATTATGATTTTTCTTTAGTTGTCTTCATCGTTGGACCCTAGTTAGCAAGTCGGGATTCGGCATACGTACGGAACGACAAACGTACATGTATTATTCGGATTTGTAAAAATCAAATTCGGTCAACTATCCGGTCTTTGGTTCGTGGTTCGGCAGTAGTACGGAACGGTATACGTACGTGTATAATTCATTTTCCAGATATCAGTTCGGCCTCCAAAATTCGGCAGACATATATAATAAATTAATACTCTATCCGTTCCACTTTAGTTGATGTTTTAGGAGTTTACACGTAGATTAAAAAATAGAGAGATATATATAAGTTTTCTATGTATACCCTTGAGAAAAATCTTCAAACATTAATTGCTATTAGTGTAATTGAAAATAAATTTATTGTTCCAAGACAAAATATTAGGGTAATGTTGGTAGTTTTGTGGGAAAAATATGAAAACTATCAAGTAATGTGGAACAAAAAAATAACCCTAATCACTCGTCTAAAGTGGAACGGAGGGAGTAAATATTTATAGCTATAAATGACTAATTTATGGTTTATATGGTGGTAAATATATTTTAATATGAAGTAAAAATGCATTATATAAAAAATATATGAAGTAATTAATAAAACCAGCGCTTGGCACAATGGTTTGGGTTACACTCAGTGAACATTATACTTAGGTTCGATTCCTACTCTACTCAAACATTTTTTAGTATTAACTAATATAAAAATCTCCTGAATGAATTTTCCTTTTAGTACAGCCAGAAAAACCGCGAACACAGGTCGTAGTTGCATTCGAACGCATTTGGTATGGGTAAAATTCGGATTCAGAACTATTCGCGTATAATTCGCGAATAGTTCGACGAATTGCTAACTAGGCGTTGGACTACTCTAATTTTATTTAAATATAAAATTTCTAAAATTTTAAGAAAATAAACACTTTCAGTTGGTTCTTTTTCTCCCAAATATATCTACAACATTTGTTTTTGTGGAAAAGGAGTGCAACCACATTATTGTTTTTCGTTAAAGAAGACAGACGTCAACACCTGAAGACTGAAGTCATCAAGGGTCTTTTTTTTGTGTGAATAGATTCATCAAGAGTCTAGTTTACAAATTCTCTTTGAATATTTTCGTTGGCGCTCAGTTTCATTCGAAACATATTCGGGTATCCGATCGAACAGTGGGTTTGAGACTTTGAGTCCCAAATCGGAAAGCAAGATCGAAAAGAAATTCTTATGCAACATAAAAATCGGCTCTATTACTCGAACATCATATAAGGGGGTGGGCTCGCCTAACGGTGGGATTTGAAATAAAAATATTGTCCCCTATATGAAAATTACTCGTATAGAGTCATATGCCTGTTTGAAACAGTATGAGATTTGATGATCCTAACGGTGGGATTTGAAACAGTATAAGATTTCATCTGTTCCCATAATTGTTTATAGAAGGAAATATTAATAAAAAGAAAAATAAAACGGACGGAAAAAATAGAAGAGGAAAATCCCGTTTCTAACCTAACAAGTTCCCATAATTGTTTATAGAAGGAAATATTAATAAAAAGAAAAATAAAACGGACGGAAAAAATAGAAGAGGAAAATCCCGTTTCTAACCTAACAAGGATCCCCAACAATCTACCATCTACATCTTTTACCTATGATTTCCTCGATTAAGCACTACACCGCGTGCCTTTTATAACATTCATGTCATAGAAAACTGAACATTGACTTTGGATTCGCGGGTTACCTAAAAAGTTCCAAGCCTGAAAATTACATGTTGGTGTTAATCATATTGCATATTAAGAGAAATAAATCGTCTTAAGAGC
This sequence comes from Papaver bracteatum, assembly GCA_023529315.1. NCBI lineage: Eukaryota > Viridiplantae > Streptophyta > Magnoliopsida > Ranunculales > Papaveraceae > Papaver > Papaver bracteatum. Next base: position 50,246 of record JAJJWX010002064.1, on the reverse strand, counting down.
AATTGAGGGTTTTATTTTTCTGAGACCCTAGGATCGATTGAGGGTTTTATTTTGTTTCGTATATATAATTCATTTTTCCTGGTATCCTTTGAAGGACTTATCTTGCATTCACACAAGAAATGTGGTTGGGAACATATTCAAATTTGAAATCCTTGTAGGTCATATTATATTCAATCAACACAAGAAATGTGGTTGGGAACACCACCGACTCGATTATATATCAGGTTAATTAATCTTTTCTGTGTTTTTAGAAATTTGGTTCGAACCAAAAATACAGATTAATTAGTTAATGATATTAACTTTTATAGGTCTCTTGAGGAGTCCTTAAAAACACCAAAATTCACGTTTTAGCAGCATAATTTTTTATTTTATTTTTTTTACCTTTCTTTCCTCGATATGCAGTTAGAATTATGCTAACATAAACTCGTCTTTAAGATAGACTAGAGTTTATTTTGATGCTTCTCTTATGTAATACTCATATAGTTGAGTTGGCATCCATAAATCGTCAAAAGTTGTACTTTTTTCCTTTCATTTCAGATTTTGTCCTATGTGATTTTCCTGACAAGGTTTTAATGAGACAACGTCTCGCTGACTATAAATTTTTATTAAAAATGATGATATTGTGTTCTTTTTCCTTCATTCGTTTTTTTTCCATTGGGTTTTTACTGGAAAGGTTTTAGTGAGGCAATTTATTCAACATGGTTATTTGGTGGATTCCCACCATTAGGTCATTTTGTTAGACCATATCAACTTAACCATCTCCTATGAATTCAGATATCATTCTAACCCATATATGGTATGATCACAAAAAAAAATCGTCCATGGTACTGTACCTACATATTGGCACTTTGTTTAAGAGACTACATCAACCACTTTTGGAAATCATATTCGAGAAAGTAGCAATCTAAGACACAAGTCCTCAATGTATTTAAAGAATCATGAAGACTCGAGAAAACTACCATTACAAGACTAACACAAAAAAAGACTTGAAGATTTGCAAGCCAATATTTAACAAAAGTAATTATCATAGGGAGTATCAAATTAGAAGGTATTTTACTGGACTATCACGTACGTTGTACTCTTTTTCCTTCATCAAGGTTTTGTCCCACTGGGTTTTCCTTGGTAAGGTTTTAATGAGCGACAATACATGTCCAACTATGTTGTAAGTTTACTCATAATTGTATTTTATTCCCCTCGATCAGGTTTTGCCCATTTCGGGATTTCCTGACAAAATTTTAACGAGGCAATTAGCTTAGACACAGTGTCATCAAGGGGGTGTTATAAACTATTATTTATTTACTAAGATGCCCCCGTGTCTAAGATTTAGGGTACACATATTTTGGGAACCAAGTCTTCTATCTATATAAATAGAGGCTCACGCCATTATAATTATACACACATTAATAGAATTCTTCCATTGTTCTTCTCTTTACTTTATGTTTTCTTTTTCCCTTTTTCCGTATTACAAGAAATTCTAATTATTTTTTCTTCAAAACCCTGAATTTAAAACTTTCAAATCACCCTCCCGAAAGCTCTTCCATAAGCCTTCACTAATTTTCGAATTAATTATGTGACCAAAAAAAAAAACAGAAAATCCATCATCTCCTCACCAAAATATAAACCCTAAATATTAATTGGAAATAGAAAAAGGGGGATATAAACATAAATTATTGAGATAATTTTCCTGTCAACGATTAAAACTAAAAGAGTACAAGAGATTCTTAAAGCAAAAGGAAAAACATTTTTCTGGTGAAAACTAGATAAATAAATCCCAAGATATTAATTAACGAGTTTAAAGAGATTCATAAATAAGTCCCAAAATTATTTGTGTGCTTTCATCATTAAGTACTATATATATATATTTTAAATACCCCATCCCCATATGTCAAACTTAGTTTTTCGATGCCCCTGAGCCTAGTTGCCCTGAAGTGGGCCTTTCCATAATTACCCTATGGGGCCGGCCCTGAGGGAAGTGCAATTGTTTCTATCGAATATTTGGTGGCTTCATGGTGGATGGTGCAGGACAATAATTATACATTCAATATGAGATTGTGTATGCGGAGGGCTATATGGAGACGTAAAAATTAACTGGTCTTTTAGGATAACCCAATCGATTTGCAATCTATCATCAGTCATGGGTTCTATTGATTCAACATATTTTTTTATCATGAGGAATAATATGAGTTTCAGGGTCACTCTCCACGGGTAATGGGTATGCTGGAGGTAATAGAAATCAACAATTGTATCCCATTTCATATGATATAATGTGGATGCCGCTTGGAAGTGTTATGGTTCTAGTTGTGCTAGATAGTTTAGGCGTACCCAAATAGGTCCCGGAGCCCCAAGACTGTAAAAGCATAAACTTTTGTTTTGGCAACCTTCCTTATGCTGAAATGAAGTACAACGTTGTCAGAATAAAAAAAAGAAAAATCCATAATTACCATTTTCTATTTCTATCATTTGCGTCACGGATCATATGGATGTAAATATGCAACTCAAACTACTCAATTATTGTTCTAGCTATGACTTGATATGGACAAATGTCACAATATTTACCAAAACTGTCTCATATTTGCAAATGAGAGATTTCCGTTTACATAATATGTATTAAACAGATTTGACAAAACATAATAATTACGGGAGAAAAATCATGGAATGTCAGCATCCCTTATGAATAGGATTTGTTATCGTATCATAGGTGTCGGTCCATGCCCATCTAGCCGGACCATTCATCGATGAAGATGATCCGGAAAGATCTATTAGCCGGCATCAAACCTAGATCGACATACCTAAAAGGGTATACTAGATGTATCATTTGTAACTTAAAGACATTAGTTTCCTTCAATATCTCACCTAGTTTCATTCCTATATGATGCAAGTGTTAACTAAGCCAGTTGACTGACCTACTCTAATTGGCTACATTTGCATAAAATATAAACGACATGGATTTCGGGAAATAGAATTCATACAACTAACAAATAATCAATGAAATATTTATAAACCACAAAAAAAAAACATGGAAATGTGATGGTGAATTAGAAATGGAAAACAAGAAGATTTCATAAAAATGTGATTTTGAATGGAAAATAGATGAACAACTCAGGTTCTTTGTTGCATGAATTGTTTATGAGCATATGAATGATGTTCATCCATCCACTACAACTTCATTTACTTCTTTGTGACCTAGGTAGCTAGCTAGTTCATCCCAAAATTGTAAATGCTAAATCTAAGTGTCATTGTATATTGCTACGTTGGCAATTTTGTAATAATCTTTGGTTGTTATATGTTTTCTTTTCATCAATCAAAATCTCCGTATAGGTATTATTGTTCCAAAATTCTATTTTTTATCAATGAATTATGATGTCTATACCCTAAAATATTTTTTTTTATCATTTTTCTCGTCGGTTTACTCTACAAAAAATTGATGACAAATCTTCGGCTTTGAAAGAAGCAAAAAAAGGTGATGGATTGTAGAAAAATTTGGAAATATTATTAAGGAATTAATAATCCAGGATGGGAAAAGAACCAAATACTAAATTGAGTTAGCGTTAAGTCATATGGGAAATCTGTTAGAGCATTGTTCGGTCGAAATCACAAGTGTTACTATCTCAAGTTTGTTGTTAAATTTAGTTGTCAAAACTATATCTTGATTTCTAGTCTACAATTAGTTAAGTCCAGGATTAAGATAGAAATGTAGTTGAGAAACATTGGATCACAAAAGTCATCATTGCGTTCTAAAGTTTGAAGGAGAAGATCAACCGAATATTTTGGAGAACTTCATAAACAAAATGTAAGTAACGACTGAACTACCTATTTCTCAAGTTATATTCATCTTCATATCTATGAGACGATGTCGCGTAACTAATTAGACTATTATGCATATAAAAATATTTCGAGTCAAGTTTATCTTGATAAATAGTTCTCGAAATATAATGACAAAGCTGAATAAACATTTGTTCATACTTGACGAATTTTGGTTAAGGACAATTTTTTGTTCGCAATCAAAATCATGATTCAAGTTTTATCGTTCGAAAATAGCCTGGAACAATCATTAATGTTATTCGGGAATGTTTTGAATCAATTTAGAGAGAAATATAGAACTACTATAGATATTCGGAGATAAGACGGTGTTATCAGTCTTACAAACTGGGAAAACTGTTATAGGTCTTAAGCCATATTACATGTACTCGTAAACGTAGTGGAGTAGATATATGTCGACTTGCAGATTTGTGGTACGCATATCCTTATGCACGTCATGTAAAAATATGTTGGACTTGTGAATCGTAACGGTATGCATACCCGTATGCAAACCGAAAAGGAATGCATAACCGATTTGGTATCCATATCGGTACACATACCAGAAAAGTTATGAGTTCCGGAACTCGATTTCTGTGTCCATATCGGTACGCATACTAAAATAGTATTATGGACTCCGGAACCGGGTATAGTCTTAAGGTACACATACCGTTACTCATGCCTAAACAGTTATGTGAACTCTAGAACTCGGTTGTGATTATAAGTTCACAAACTAGTACATGTATTAATTGTGACTGACCTGACTCACAAACGGCTATGGTAGTTGTATTTCGTACATCTACTAACCATGTCGATTATTTTCAAATGCGATAAAATTATTTCTACAAGATAATTAACATTTGGTCAATTTTTTAAAACCTCTAGGTTTATATGATCACATGATTGTGACTCAAGTTTAATGTCTTAAGTGTTTATAAAAATGAATATTAAGCTTATAAGTTCAAACCAGATAGTTTCGACCAACCGCCTTAACCATAGTCTTTATACATGTTCGGTTATGGTTTCACCTAACTAGAGTGTATATCTTGTTTATTTAAATCATATTCAAAGATTCATATAACGGTGGATATTGATTGCTTGGTTCCAAATCTATTTTAGCTTAAACCTAAAGCAACTTATGCTTTGAATGTCTATAAAAGCGGAACTACAAGCAACTGGGATTTTTGAATCTCGACACTACTTTTGGTGTATCATAGTTGTAACTAGAATCGTCCTATTCCTAACCCTTTTTAGGGTTTAGCGACTACAAATATTTCATAGGAATTCGTGAAGCCATGTCCTTTTATGTTTTATCTTGATAGCTCGAGTATCCCGACTTGATCGACTGTTGAGCTGCTTACTCGATCAAGGTAGATAGAAATCATCAAAGTTATCTTCGTCTCAAACTTTTTCGCAAGTTTTATACCTGTGAGGTGAATAATAATATAGGTTTCACTTAGGGTTTCATAAGTCCGGATTTTGAGGTTAGCTAGACTCTGTCTATTGTTATCAGTTTCCATCACCTAGATCAAACTTTTTGATCATAAAGGAAATCACATATAAGCATAATATGTGGGAGGAAGATTGGTTTATAGTCTTCATTTTATTTGAAGCAACTCTTAGTTGGTGAAACGTCATCTAAGGGAATCAATTGTGTGGAGTCCTGCTTGGATTCAAGAGGCGTAAGGATCGCGACTGTACCTTAATCAGTGGGAGACTTATTAAAGGCTCAACTACATTCCATTCCAAAGTTAATTGGTAGTAGTCTAGTGTCTTTAGCGGCTTAATACAATTTGGTGTTCAATCTAAACTAGGCCCGGGGTTTTTTCTTCATTTACGGTTTCGTGATTAACAAAATGAATATTAAGCTTATAAGTTCAAACCAGATAGTTTCAGCCAACCCACCTTGAACATAGTCTTTATACATGGTTCGGTTATGGTTTCACCTAGCTAACCATAGTGTATATCTTGTTTATGTAAATAATATTCAAAGATTCATCTAATGGTGGATATTGATTGCTTGGTTCCAAATCTATCTTAGCTTAAACTAAAGCAACATATGCTTTAAATGTCTATAAAAGGATAACTTCAAGCAACTGGGATCTTTGAATCTTGACACTACTTTTTGGTGTGTCCTAGTTGTAACTAGAGTCGTCCTCTTCCTAACCCTTTTTAGGGTTTAGCGGATACAAAAATTTCATAAGGATTCGTGAATTCATGTTGGTTAATTTTTTATCTTGATAACTCGAGTATCCGAAATTTCATTGATTGTTGAGCTGCTCACTCGATCAAAGTTCTCTTCATCTCAAACTTTTTCACAAGTTTTATACCTGTGAGGTGAATAATAATATAGGTTTCACTTCGGGTTTCATAAGTCTGAATTTTGAAGTTAGCTAGACTCTATCTATTGTTATCAGTTTCCATCACCTTGATCAAACTTTTTGATCGTAAAGGAAATCACATATAAGCTTAATACGTGGGAGGAAGATTTGTTTAGATTCTTCACTTGAGTTGAAGCAAATCTTAGTTGGTGTAACGTCAACTAAGGGAATCAATTGCACGGAGTCCTGCTTGGATTCAAGAGGAGTAATGATCGCGACTGTACCTTAATCAGTGGGAGACTTATTAAAGGCTCAATTACATTCCAATCCAAAGTTAATTGGTAGTAGTCTAGTGTCTGTAGCGGCTTAATACAATTTGGTGTTCAATATGAACTAGGCCCCGGGGTTTTTCTGCATTTGCGGTTTCCTCGTTAACAAAACTTCTGGTGTCCGTGTTATTTATTTTACGCATTATATTGTTTATATTTAAATTAAAATATCACAAGTTGTGAGTTAACCAATCATAGAAGATACATCTGACCTTGTTTTTTGGATACAAATTAATTGATTTTTTACATTGGTCCTTGGTACCGTCCAAGTAATCTCGTTGTAATTAGGTTCACTGATTCGATTTTGTAAACGTTCTAATTACAATAGAGATAGAGAGAGATAACTCTACATATTATTTCTTGATTGAGTTGAACTCTCAGAGTCGTATTGAGTTTTTCCATACAAATTACCTAAGAAGAAATTGGTGGTGTATTTTGATACCCTGCATTTTCAAAATCTCATTGTGGTTTTAAAAATTAGGAATATGTTACAAATTTAAAAAGTAAATAAAACTAGCCCCTTTACTAAAGGCAAGACTAACCCCAGCAGGGCGGATACTAAAGGGAAATAGTGATGCACCAAAAGCCTTCCCCACACAACCATGTATGTTGCAGCCTAGCTGGTGAACTTTCTTTTTTCCTATTTTTTTTTACTCTTGTCATCCTTTGGTTTACGTCAACATTCACTTTCTAAAATGTAATTTTTTTTCCCAAAAATACAATCAGAAAAAACCAAATTGAATATTGTTTATGGTTAGATTATATAACCACTGTAATCATGCAAGCTCACGTCTTATATGCTAATTTGTAAGTTTTCTTTATTGTTACTTGATCTTTCACTGATATTGAGCGCCAACCAAAAGATATGGAACGAAGTAACATAAAAGTTGTATGTACATATATACTAATACGAGGCAATTCACCATACATAATTACACACACGGGAAAACGAGCGGAGAACACTTGAGACAAAATATAAATAAGATAAGATGACTTGGTTTTTGGTGAATCCAATTTACATGAGATCACCAGTGACAAATAGTAATAAGTCATTCTCAATCGTAATATTGTTGGCCAATATACCTAATAAGACAAAATTCGGGTCATTATAAAGTAAAAAGACAACACTCCTTAATCAGTTATTTTCAAAATGTCTAATCTTTCCTTGTTTAATTAACATTAATAAATTGTTATCCATTATTTTTGATGGTCATGATATTTAGAATAGTCCGTGAAAATATTTTTCTCATACGCTTTACAAATTTTATTTTAAACGAATGTTGAGCTAAATAAACAAAACAAAACAAAAATAGAAATGCATTTCATTATGGTTATTCTAAGCAATCAAGTTACATAATCTAAATACACGAAAAATTATTCGGAAAATCTGTTCCCACATCTAAATCCTACAAGAATGTATAAATGATTGTAATTTTAAGTTTAAGAAATCTAAGGTATATTCATCATTAACCTTTATCCCCGAATGAAATCAGTTTTCTCCAATATCTCACTTGATAATTTTTTGTTTGAGTTCTATATTGATGCTAATTTTTAACCAGTTACGTCAGTTTTCTAAAAGTAAATTATATAGATGCTAGATTTTGGACATCAAAATTCTTTGAAACTACTCCATGATAAAAACGTGATGTTGAATGGAAAAGAGATAAACCACTCAACGCTAGGTTCTTGCATGAACTATGTATGAGCATGATAAAATATCTATGATGTTCGATCATCTACTACTACACTCTCATTTCATATGCAACAGTCATTTTCTAGTTGATTCCAAAATTCGCAAATGTTATGTCTATGTGTGTGGATAGACTGGCCTTTCTAATTATCTTAAATACGCTCTTGTAATTATGTGTGGCTAGACTAACCCTTGTAATTATCTTAAATACGCTCTAACGAAATGAATCAATTCAATTGACGGGTTTTTTTCTAGCTCATATGTATGAAATAGAAATCTAGTTATAAGTAGTAATGTTGTGTGTACTATGATTCTTTTTAAATTAATTACAAAGTCCAGAATATATTTTAATTACAAATGAGGTTACTTTACAAAAGTCAATGATGAAATTTTTGTTTTAGGAGGAGAAAACTTATGAGAAATTGGAGTAAACTAAGAAAAAATTATTAGTGAACCTTTTTATTTTTTGAGCATTTTAAATTAAGAAGTTCTAGTTTCTGGTACCTTAATAATTCAGGTGGAAATAATCCACATTGAAAGAAGAAACAAAAGGAAGTACATGACATCTGTTTTCACAGCAAAGTGATAATGCAAGATAATAGGTTTTTGGGTTGCTAAATGATTGAAATTGGTTCTTGATCTATATTGAAGAGAATGTTATCGAGCCAAATATTTGATTTTGGTAAACTACATAGAGCAGGAACATCTATCATGGTTCTGTAATTTGTTGGATATGTATGATTTTGTACAGTCTCATGAATTTCTCTTATAAGCATCCCACTTTAATTTTATGGAACGGGATCTATTAACAAAAGAGTTTGACAAAAATATTTAACAAAACATAATACCTATAGGATGTCATTTAATGACCGCTAATATTTTCGATGACATGGAATACAATTTTGTTTTAGGATGTGTTTGGGTTAATAACTTATGACCAAGCTAGGAATACGGGAAAGATAATACAACGGAAAATCTTTAGTTAAATCGTGATGAAATCTCGGGATCTTGAATAACTTACTGAATTGAGTAGCGGGGTCAAGTATTAAATGGTGGTGAAAATATTTTTAGAGCCTCGATCAAATTTAGGGTTTGAAAAAACGTTTTGATCAACGGTGAAGAATGATAGCATAATTAGTCTTTCATTGTTTTATTTAGAAGGAAATTGGTGATGGCAGCGAAAGGTATGTCAATGGTGCCTAGTCGACTGTTTCTCTTCAAACTTCATTGTAGGCTATCAAACAACTATAGTGGTGCTTAATCACAATGAATACCTTGGCTCCACTCACCTCACAAACTTCATTGTAGGATTATGATATGAATACAACTTTCCATAGAAAATAAGAATTTAATCAACAGAGAAAAGCACTTAGAGAAGCTAATTGATATTCAGTTTTTGTTTGCATTCTCAAAGTAATATCCCAAACACAAATCAAAACTAATTCATGTGCCATGTCATCAAATATAGTAACCATTAGATACAAATTATCTGACGGTGATTAAGTTTTTTTCAAAATCTTTTGTTAAAATCTTTTGTCAGTCGATCCCAACCCTAATTTTATTCATTTTTTTTTAAAGTTTAGAAGTCATATGCTTAGTGAACATTTTTTTCTCTCTTGCCGTATGCATGTTACTTTATTTCAACATTTCCTTTCGAAAATGGTTTCTGTACTGATATTTCTGTTAAATTTGGTTCCCTTGTAATAGAGGGGTTGGATGAAGGCCATTAAACACCACATACGACAATTGTTGGAAAAACTGATCAACGCAGGTTTATTGATTTTCAACACCACTTTTTAGGGATGTAATGAAGATTGAACATATGTCCTCATATGCAAACGGACATATCATAGTACAAAACTTCTTTAACTATATTTACCATAAGAAACAATCCGACATATCTAGAATTGATTCTTATACACTGGAAATCAAAGAAACAACGGGAACAAAAAATTAGATTTTCAAGATGAGAAAAAACATACTTTCAAAATTAGGTAGACATAATTTTCTAACGATATTACAATTCTCGTAAATTACCACGCTTCAGCAATTGTAATGGTGAGAGTTCAATTTGTATAGCTTACCATGTAAATAACATTTGAAGCTTTGCTTGTGATCAAATGGATTCACATTTTATCAGAATTCAATGCTAATATTTTCTTCATCAATGATATTTTCATTTTTTATCTCTATTTACCAAGTTTGAGAAACACCGCAAATTGATCATCATGATATCTATACTTTGATCTAAGTATATGATACTAAAATTAAAATTAAAATATTTTATTTTCTGTGTGCTTGACATCACCAATCAAAATAGTAGCGAGGTAGGTCACACATTTAGTCAGATGCGGCACTAACTAAAATATATGGGAAAACTTGCAATTTTTAGAGAATTAGAGTACACAAGAAGCCTGTTATAGATGAAAGTAGAAGTATCAACCACCAAAATAATTGTAGACTCAACCATTATGTTTCATTACATATGACACTCAAAATAAATAAAGCACATATGATTACCAAAGAGATATCTAACATCAACATTCTCAAGATCACTACCTAGATAACACTTTCTTGGGCTGATTGGGCAGATGACACCAGCCATTCTTCTTGACATATAAGGCTAATCCCTATGGTCTTCTAATCTAGTAGCTAGATTGGACATCCACGTCAGCTAGGGCAACCTCCTAAGTCCTATGGTATTTCTAATCTAGCAGTGAAACGTTGTATCAAACAACGTTGAACGCTGAACCAAACACCGTCACATGATTTTATTTTTCAAACAACTAATTATTACCATTTCTCTCTCCCTTTTTTTTTTTCATTTTTCTCCCTTTTTTTCCTCTCTCTCCATCACGTTCTCCCTCTTTTTCCTCTCTCTCCCCCTCTTTTTCCTCTCTCTCCATCACATTTTCACTAAACATTTAGTAAAAAGTATAGGGCGCTGAATGGTTCAGCGTTAAAGTTACTTTTTGAGCGCAGAATAGTTCAACGTTTCAATCTCGTTGCTAGTTGAATTGCGAGCAAATGCTAGGAGAGAGAAGTAGACAGGAGTAGTGTTAACTTTTTTCCCACACTTTTTTCAACCTGGAGATGCAAATACTGACTAAATAGGTATAGTTCAAAGCATAACTCTGAGGGAAGTGAGGATTATGTTTAGTGCATAAAAACAAAATTCTATTTTGGGTTAATTTGTGAACCAGTATACTGTTAACTTTTTTGGTGTTGGGAATATTTATGGGTATGAAATCAATTTGTGTTCTCCTGGTTTGTGTCATGATGGATATAATAAAGTTTAATTAGTAATTGTTTAATGAATCAAAGCACTGCTTTCTTAGGATGAGATTAAGATAAGGGGAGGTCCTTAGGATTAGAAATAGGGGTTGTAAGTTACTCAGGCATATAGACACATAAGAGTAAAGAAAGTAAAATAGGATTATAGAGAGAGACATACTAGAACCAAATAGAGAATTGAGTAGAGGATTAACCCAGCAACTCACCTATGAAATACCGAAGCCTAAATTCCTCAAGTAGAAATGAAGAACTTGTAGAAGAATTTGTAGAATTATGCCATTGAAGGTTAACTGAAGCCAAAGGATTGAGCATGTGTCTAATGGGAAGGTGCAATAGATCCAATTACTCCTTAATATTATCTTCTGGGAACCAAACCTTATAGGATTGCAATCTTCATGAATGACAAGAACATGAAATCTTGTATTAGTGACATGAAGTTTGTTGCAAATTGAAATCTTGTATCTTCATGTGGATACCGCTTGGATGAGTATGTTGTAGGTAATTGAAATCAACAGCCGTGTACCCCTTCATCAATATAATAAAGTTAAATGTGGATACCACTTGGATGAGTTTTGGTTTTATTTGTGCTATGATGGCTAGAAATAGTTCCGGAAAGTTTGTGTATCCAAACAGATTTTGCCGATTCCCACAGCCCTATAACTGTAAGAAGCATTAAGATCTGTTTTGGAAATCTCCCTTACAGCTGAAATGAAGTCCATCATGACAATAAAAACAGCTTGTAATCTTATGGTCTTGTAACACCAATGCTTTTAAATTTATTACCTCTAGTTTTATTTGGAGCAATTGGGAAGAACTTATGGGTGAGTGATTTCCTTTGTATTTTGTAAAGGCTTTTTCTTTTTGATATAATATTTTCTTCAAAAAAAAGAAATAATAATAAAATATATATAGATAAAACCATAATTAGCTTCCCTGGTTCTCACATTAACCTCGGGGAACATATCAATGTAATTATGCAACTCAAACTACTCAATTGTTGTTGTACTAGCCATCTTGATAGAGATAAAGCTTAAGGCTTCAGTTTTCTTCGATATCTCACTTCCTATGTTTTTTTGACACGATGCAAGTGTTAAATAAGTCGGCCTGATTAGCTAAGTTTAATTGGCTATATTAGCTAAGTTTAGTTGGCTATATTAGCGGAAAAGACAAAATACATGAATTCCGGACATTAGAATAAGAATCAACGGAATATATATACACCAAAAAAAACATGGGAATGTGATAGCCAAATAAAAAGATTTCATAAAAATGTGATTTTGAATGAAAAAGAGATGAATAACTTTATGGTTAGGTTCTTTGTTGCATGAATTTGAATTGTGTATGAGCGTGAGAAACTATGAATGATGTTAATCCATCCACTATTATGTAGGCAACTACATTTACTTCGTGGGACCTAGGTAGCTAATTGATCCCAAAATGGTCAATGCTGAATCTAATTAAGTGTCAATTGTATATTGCTAGGCTGTCCATTGTAATCAAAATCTCGGTATAGGTACTATTGTTCCGAAATTCTCATTTTTATTAATGAATAATGAGGTCTAGAATACATTTTATTATTTTCTTCGCAGGGTTGCTCTACAAAAATCAATGACAAAATCTTTGGCTCAGAAAGAAAAAATGAGAGATTGTAATAAAATGAGAAAATGTTGTTTAGGGAATTAATGATCCACGATGAGAGAAGAATCAAAAACTGAATTGAGTTAGCGTCAAGTCATATGGGAGATTTCATTGCCGCTTCAAAGTTTTTTGAAAATTTAGAAGTCATTTCTTATAAACCTTCCTAAATTGGGGCCTATACAACTTAATTGAGGCATATAGGTACATGACAAAATAGGGTCATTAAAAAGTAAAATAAAAAGCCCCTTATCCAATTATTTTTTTAATGGCTAATTTATTCCTGATTAATTAGTGTTGATCCGGATAATTAATAGATGTTTAGTCAATTAACCCTAAAATCAACTAAGGTTAGTGTATCATCAAAAATTGAAAAATTTTGATTTTGATTTTGAATTTTTTTTTTTTTTTAAGAACACCAACCAAGAATCGGTTTATGTTCACATAAGTATCAACCGATTGTAATCTCAAAAACATACAGATATTTTTTGAAACTAGCTTCTACCCAGAATCGGTTTATATGGACATGAAAATCAACCGATTATCCATAATCGGTTTATATTGGCATGAACGTAAACCAATTGTGGGTAAATTTTCTCTTTTTTATCTGTGAATTCTGTGTTGTTATACATCAAATAAAATCAAAATTCATTTTATACCTAAGTTAATAAAATCAAATCGAGTATGATTTCATACTCATTTTATGATCGAGTATTCACTGGAAAAAAAATGGGTTAACCAGAATCGGTTTACATGATACATATGTAAAAACCGATTCATGACATTGCACAACAAGAATCGGTTTATAAGAATGCTCATGTAATCCGATTCTAACCAAAAAAAAAGATACAAAAAAATTGAGAACAACAATCAGTTTACTCGACACACATATAAAATCCGATTCTAACATTATACATCAACAATCGGTTTTTATAAGTGCTAATGTAATCCGATTCTGGTTCAAATTTCTCGAACCAGAATACATATCAAGGACAATCGGTCTTTGTGGGCATGAACATAAACCGTTTCTATTTTCAATCGGATCACATATACATTAACGTTAACCGATTCTGATAAACCAGGAGAATTTGATTTCAAAAATTTCAATTTTTGAGCAATTTTATATTACTAAAACCTAGTTTATAGGATTGGGTTGAGAAGAAAAGAAGAAGAATCAGTTTAAGTGGAGATGAAAATGAATTTGATTTTAGTTTTTATGATTTTACTTTTATGATTTTGATTTTGATTTTAGTTTTTAAATTTTTTGATTTTAGTTTTTAATTTTATGATTAGGATTTGATGATGACAAATTAGTAGTATTAATATTTGATAGATGGTAAATTGGTATTTTCATCAAACTGAGACACCCCTTATCATTTTCTATGGGGTGGATGAAAAAATCTATAGGCCCCAATTAAGTCCTATATACCCAATATAGGAAGGCTTATAAAACTAGTCCTTTTCCGGTTCAAAAAATAAAATAAAAATAAAATAGATACTAGTCCTTTTACTCAAGGCGGGGCAGAGATCTGACATGGTTGCAAAGATCAAACAAAGGCTCACCCAAATCCAACAATATACCGTTAGACATGTCTACAGAGAAGCAAATCAAGCAGCAGATGGCTTAGCAAATCGGGCAGCGGATGATTGCTCCATAGGGAGACTCACGACAGTAGTATGGGAACATACAATGCCACAATCCATCAGTTCTATTGTAATAGCAGATTCTATGGGTATTACATACCCCCGTGTAATTTCAATCTAATCTAATAAATTTCATGCTTCAAAAAAAAAAAAAAAAAAAAAAGGCGGGGCCAATCCCAGCAGGGCGTGTACCAAAGTGAATATACCAAATAGCGACGCACCAAGTTGGATTCCCTCTTTAACCATGTTTGGTCCCGGCCTAACTAGTCAAGTTGTCAACATTTACTTTTGAAAATGAAATCTTTTTTTTTTCCAACAAAACAATCAAAAACTAAACCTGAACATATTGATTATTTGTTTATGGTTAGATTATATAACCACTCTCTAATCATGCAGGCACACATCATATATGACCATATTGTTACTTGATCTTTCACTGATACTGGATGCTAAAAGATATGGAACATTGCAACATAAAAACTGTCTTTATATACGAGGCAATTCACCGTACACTGTTGCACACACTAGGGAAAACATGCTAGAGCACTTAAAACTAAATAAAATTATTAAAATTAAGATAGAGGGAGGATCCTCTCACAATCTTCTTTTCACACTATTTCACACGTTGAGAGACATTTTCTTAACTAAAATCAAATGATAACGTATTTAAAGCTAATATTTTGGGAATATGCTCGTCTCACAAAGCTCTACATACCCACAAAAAATTAGCTCATTTCGAAATACCAAACTTCACCATTCACCAATCTTAATTTTAACGGTTGAGAATTAATCGACTTTCGACGGTCAATTTTCAAAGTAGTAGATGGTGGAGCTATGCGTTTCAGAATCAGCTTATTTTTTTTGGGTATGTAGATCTTTGTAAGACGAACATATCCACAAAATATTAGCTTCAAACACATTACCATTTAATGTTGGTTAAGAAAAATATCTCCAAACGTGTAAGATAGTGTGAAAATAAGGGTGTGAGGGGATCCTTCCTCGGATAGTTAAGATAAAATACTTGGCCTCATATGAATCCAAATACATGAGATCACCAGTGATAAACAGTAAAACAGTAATGGGCAGCAGTAAAAAAATTTTTTTTAACATTAATTCTCTAAACATGCACGCAATATCCGAAACCGAATGCACAATAAAAGCACTCAATGTTTTATCTTCTGGATCCACTGACACAGTCGGATGCAATAAGAACTAAAAAACCGCTCATACTTTCACTTGAATTTTTTCTTTCACTGAAAAATTTCTTTCTCTCACAAAAACAAGTGAAGGAGTTAGCTTATACTGGGGAGAAGGGTACCTAATCCTAATCTTAGGGGTAAAGGGGTACCCTAATATCCCTTATAGTTCTGGAAAAGATAACATCCTATAGAACTAGAATTTCCACCCCAATGATGGGTCACTTTGAAACATAATACTTTGCAGTAAAGAAAGAAATTTTCAGTAATGCAGTTTACTCCAATATCTCACTTCAATGGACATTTTGGACTCGAGGTCCATAATCATGCAATTGTTTAACCTCATGATGAAATGCTTAACTTCGATTTAATTAACATTTTTTACCAAAAGAAAAAGCTACATGATTTGGGAGTTTAGAGTCCATTTAAATTGATAACTAGAATGATATATGCAGCAGAAACAAATCATAGAAAGGTGATGCTGAATGAGAAATAAACAAACTACTTGCCGTCAGTATTGCATGCTATAGGCTGGCATGAGAAGATATGTGCGAAGTTAGTTTAATAAACTCCTCCTCCTTATCAGGGACAGTACTGGAGGGTGCAGGTGGTTGAGGGGTACTCCAGCCATCACCAAATCTCTAAATATGACCCAAATACCATTTTTACCGTGTATGTTTTGAGAAAAAAATAATAGCCCCCTAAAAGTTTAATGTTTAGCCCATAGCGTTTTCAGCCCACTTGGATTTTCCAAAAAAAAAAAAAAAGTTAGGTTACATGCAACTATAATTTTTTTTGAGGATCTAGCTAGTGGCTCTAAAATTAGATTTTTATTATTGGGAAAACTAAAATATTTAGGGGGAAAGCTGACTTTTAGTCAATGAGAGATGACTTAATGTCAATTAGGGGGCAAATAGAAAAACAATCTGTGAAGAGTTCATTCTTCTCCTCCTCCTCAAAGTGGAACGAGACAATCATCAATGACATATTTTCTCTAAAGATTTAAGATTAGCTGTGTCCATTCGACGACTAAAAAGATGTGCTTAGCCTCTGAATGTTTATTCATATTAAAACAAACTGATCGAGCAACTTTTATTAAAAACTTTCCCAATAACAAAAATCTAAAATTAATGTTGCATCTAAATGTCACTGTAAGGCTAGGGTGGCCCTTATAATTTACCCCTGGCTTGAGCTGAGATGTAGGGTTTCTAGATGTCCCCTTATAAGATGGATTCTCCACTAAAATATGAATAACATAGTAAATAGTCGTGAATCGTGATAATATCCATGATTCACATTTGGAACTAACTAAACTTCTCAAGAGAATATTAAGAAGAGCAAAAGGGTTCAGCAAGGTACGATCGATAATGAAAAATGGTCAAGCCTAACATCGGACTGAGATGTAGGGTTTCGGATACTTAGTCGTGAATCATAGATGTGGCTTTTAAAAAGGAGAATTCAACTATGGGATATGCTTTCATTCTATATTCAGCAGACAACGAAACTTTTATGCACATTGCAGCTGGATCAGATAGGGTTTCTACAGCGTTCCATGCAGAATCAAAAGCTTTATTAAAAGCTTCCACTTGGTTGAGTGATAATATTCTATTCACCTTAGTTACAAATTGCAAAATGCTAGCTGAATCCATCAATAAGGATTGCAAGATCCCAGATTGGAGTGCAGAAAACACCATAAAGGAGACTCAAACTATTCTGCAAAAACTCCCTCAAGCTCAAGTTCAGTATATTAACAGAAGATATAACTCAACAGCGGACAACATAGCTAAGGAAGCTCGCGTAAAGAATATTCGGAACTTCTCAGCCCAAACTCAGCTAAGGATATCTCAATCTAGTGTGATGTCCAATATTTTTGAAAAAAATGATATTGCAAATCTTATGTACTTTATTGCTTAATTAATATATTACTTTTTACATCAAAAAAAAAATCTACTTATGTGCCTTCACCTTCTTTACATCAAAAATAGTCCAATTAGGTTTGTCAATCAAGACCTTTCTCTCTCTTCTCTCTCCCTTTTCAAAAACTTTGAAGAAAACTTACCATCTTCTTCTTTTTTTGTTCAGATCTAGTCCTTTAGGGGATAGATCTGAGCAAATATTTCTTGTTTTTAGTTTTACTTTGCGTTTTTAAATAATTTTCTTCTCTTTTAGAGCGATTATTTTCTTCGCTAATAAAGCGATTTAACTACACTTTTATAGTGTTTCTTTCTATAGATTTGTTCGTGATTTGGGTTTTTAGACATAAGTACATCGGGCGATTTGAGGGAGGCAAGATCAAGTTCTTCTTCAATAGATCAATAGATCTAGAGTTTTCGGGCATCTCGCTAAACATGAGTTTTTGGGAAATCACTCATCTCTAATAGGAGTATCTCTTTTCCAAGAAGAAAATCAATCAAAATGGTCGAACTGTAATTTCGAGTACCATTCCTTCTCCAGTCTCTCCGTACAAGATTTGGGTTCTACCGTTGTGGATCGCTCTTTCTCTTCGCGATTTATTTACGTTTTTCATATTTTATTGTATTTGTTTCATGTTTATGATGTACTCATTTTTCTTAAAAACTATCATGTAAACGTTTCTTAATGGAATGAAATACTAATGGTTGATTATCAAAAAAAAAAAAAAAAAAAGGTTTGTCAATCTTGGAATTCTAGTCCAATTAGGGCTGTCAAATCCCTAGTGTCAATCATGTCTTGTTATTTAAATGAATGAATTCGCTAGTGTCAAATTTCGATTTGAATTCACTGTGTTGTATGGACTATTTTTTGTTGTTGGTGCCTCATCATTAGCCTTTGTTAAAACATTATAACCTATTCAAAAACAAGGATAAGCCGTGCCGCGCTATATGTTTTTCTCACCTTCGGATGGGGAATTATGTTCGATCACCCGATGTGTACACATCAAGATTTTTAGTATGTGGACATCCTGAGCATAACTGGGGGAATATCCATTTTCTTAAGAGAAAAAGCGGGAGGTGAATAAAAATATAATTTTCCAAGAGTTTCGAACCCTTGTCCACCCTACTGGGCATTGGGATATGCCTAAGCAGAGTCGAAACCACCATGCCGCGCCCGAGTCATCATCCATGCACAATGACATGAAATTATTTGTACTTCCCAAAAGGGATGAAATAAATGACATGACTTACCTTTCAACTTTCTGCAGTTTTAATTTTATCCTAAAATATGATCCATAACATGACCACAAGGTAAAATGAATTACCGTATTTTGAGTCAGATCTGTCTCGACGTCTGACTCAGACCTCACCCCCGACTCAGACTCGTTTGAGTCGTTTCACAAAATACCCCTAACTCATGGAATCAAACCACTGGGTCACTTTTTTTTTAAGTCCGTTGAGTTAGATCTGACTCAAGACGGGTGATTATTGTCAGATCCAGATGACTCAGATGAGTCAGGGGTAAACAAATACAGACTATTTTTTTTGATGGTGCCTCATCATTATCCTTTGTTAAAACATTATAACCTATACAAAAACAAGGATCATCCGTGCCGCGCTGTACGTTTTTCTCACCTTCGGTTACGCCAGGATGAGGAGTTACGTTCGATCACCCGATGTGTACACATCGAGATATTAAGTATGTGGACATCCTGAGCATAAATGGGGGAATATTCATTTTCTTAAGAGAACAAGCGGGAGGTGAATAAAAATAAAATTTTCCAAGAGTTTCGAACCCTTGTCCACCCTACTGGGCATTGGGATATGCCTAAGCAGAGTCGAAACCACCATGCCGCGCCCGGGTCATCATCCATGCGCACTGACATGAAATTATTTATATTTCCCAAAAAGGGTGAAATAAATGACATGACTTACCTTTCAACTTTCAACGGTTTTTTATCCTAAAATATGATCCATAGCATGACCACAAGGTAAAATGACTTACCGTATTTTGAGTCAGATCTGATTCAGACCTCACCCTCGACTCGGACTCGTTTGAGTCATTTAACAAAATACCCCTGACTCATGGGATCAGGAAATCGTTTGTATAACCTCATGCAAGAAAAAATCTTGTTATGAACAGTACCATGATGTGATTATAAATTTTAAATCAAACTAATTAAGAGGTACGAAATGTTTTTTTTTTTCTTAAAACTTTTGACGTTGTTGCTCAACAGAAATCTTATATGAATTTGCAACATCTTTAGTTTACAGATCTAGAATCAAAACTAACGTGAGAAATTGGAGCAAACTAAGGAAAGATATTCTGGACATGTAGAAATTTGTGTTTGTCTCACTATCTTAGTTATGGCAAAATCTCAAGTAGGAATGATTTTACTAGAAAATCTAGAAGATACTTATGATCTATCATGGGGTTTTCATAAAATAAAATAAAAATAAAATTTTCCAAGAGTTTCGAACCCTTGTCCACAAGGTAAAATGATTTTAATTTTATCCTAAAATATGATCCATAACATGACCACAAGGTAAAATGACTTACCGTATTTTGAGTCAGATCTGTCTCGACGTCTGACTCAGACCTCACCCCCAACTCAGACTCGTTTGAGTCGTTTCACAAAATACCCCTAACTCATGGGATCAAACCACTGGGTCACTTTTTTTTTAAGTCCGTTGAGTCAGATCTGACTCAAGCCGGGTGATTTTGGTCAGATCCAGATGAGTCAGGGGTAAACAAATACGGACTATTTTTTTTGTTGGTGCCTCATCATTAGCCTTTGTTAAAACATTATAACCTATACAAAAACAAGGATCAGCCGTGCCGCGCTATACGTTTTTCTCACCTTCGGTTACGCCAGGATGAGGAGTTACGTTCGATCACCCGATGTGTACACATCGAGATATTAAGTATGTGGATATCCTGAGCATAACTGGGGGAATATTCATTTTCTTAAGAGAAAAAGCGGGAGGTGAATAAAAATAAAATTTTCCAAGAGTTTCGAACCCTTGTCCACCCTACTGGGCATTGGGATATGCCTAAGGAGAGGCAAAACCACCATGCCGCGCCCGGGTCATCATCCATGCACTGACATGAAATTATTTGTACTTCCCAAATGGGATGAAATAAATGACATGACTTACCTTTCAACTTTCTGCGGTTTTTTATCCTAAAATATGATCCATAGCATGACCACAAGGTAAAATGACTTACCGTATTTTGAGTCAGATCTGATTCAGACCTCACCCCCGACTCGGACTCGTTTGAGTCATTTAACAAAATACCCCTAACTCATGGGATTAGGAAATCGTTTGTCTAACCTCATGCCAGAAAAAATCTTGTTATGAACAGTACCATGATGTGATTATAAATTTTAAATCAAACTAATTAAGAGGTCCGAAATGTTTTTTTTCTTCTTAAAACTTTTGACGTTGTTGCTCAACAGAAATCTTATATGAATTTGCAACATCTTTAGTTTACAGATCTAGAATCAAAACTAACGTGAGAAATTGGAGCAAACTAAGGAAAGATATTCTGGACATGTAGAAATTTGTGTTTGTCTCACTATCTTAGTTATGGAAAAATCTTAAGTAGGAATGATTTTACTAGAAAATCTAGAAGATACTTATGATCTATCATGGGGTTTTCATTCTTTGTCTTTATCGATATTTCCCTCATAATTTTCCTCAATTATTTCAATTTAAAATTTCAAAAATTCTAACAAAATAAACATTTTTAATATTTGGTATTCTTTTGGTATAAAATTCTAAATATTGGGCTAATTTTTTTTTCACAAAATTGGTTAAAAGACCAAATTCAAAATTTCCTGGGTGAAATGGACAGTTAGATTTAGATATTGTTTAAATTGACAAAAATTTAAAAATAGGCAGGATGTAACCAGTTTCATCCTGCCCATTTTCAAATATTTTTTCTTATTTTTATTTTACACAGGATGCATCCATTTTCATCCTTGCTATTTTTTAAGTTTAAGCCAGGATGAAACCAGTTTCATCCTTGCTATTTTTTTTGTCCATTTCACCCATAAATTTTTTTACTCGTCCATTTGAACCGTGTTTTAAATTTTTTTGGACAAATGACCCATTTTCCGTTTTTTTTTTTCACAAAATATATCTACAAAATTTGATTTTGTAGCCATTGCCATATTGTAATAGTGTACTCTACATTCTAAAGGAGAATTCATTCAAATCCACCGTTTGATCGGATACCCAAACTTGTTTTGAATGGAACCCAGGGCCAACGAAGATATTCAAGAAGTTTGTAAACTGGACACTTGATGACTTGAGGTGTTGACGCCTCTCTTCTTTAATGCACACCTTCGCTACCAAATTGCAAAACAAGATCAAAAACAAATTCTTCTGTAACATAAAATTTGTCTCTTAGGCAAACATCATGTAACGGGTGGGAAGCTTGCCTATATTTTTAAGTAATCGTCTTGAGGCTAGAATTTAATTAGGCATACAAAATATTGGTTCAGTTAGAATAGGCTATAAAAATTAAGTTAATTTGGAGGTTGTATAGGGTCATGAAGTAGTAATTCTTATAATCCCTAATCATACTATTTTATATGAAACCTAATTTTCCCACGATTTAATTAGTGTTAATTATGATTAACTAAATTAATTATGATTAGTGAGTGATCCACTAAACTAATAATCTGGCTAAATCTTTTGAATTTTTTTTTTTCTTTTAATTTAGAAGAATGAGAAGGATGATTTTGATGAACTTTTTTTGAAAACATTGGAAGAAACTAATTAATGAAAAACATCTTGAAAATAGTCAGAAAAGCCTTGTAAACCTCTCCCAATCACAATTCTATTGATTCAAATCCTTTAAAAAAATGATCAAAATATGGATTTTTCAACAATTACGGTTGGGAAATGAAGAACTCTTGGCCATAAGCTCTTCAAGGATCACCTGTGTCTGCATTACGGCTAGGTTCAAATCACGACGATGTTTTCTTAGCATTTTTCCCAGACGAAGCTCATGTTACGGCTTGGAATATCTGGTCGTACTCAACCTGTGATTTTTTTCTTATTATCAGAACAAGTTACGGGCTAATGTTTCCTAGCCGTAACTAATAATTCCGGCCGAGAAACCAGAACAATTGTACTACCACGGCTGGAAAAACCTAACCGAAATCAGACATCTGTTTATTTTTCCTGTGATTATCACAATTACTTACGACGACAAGGAAATCCTAACAGTGAACAACTAATTACGACTGAGAAATAAAATCTTCAAAACCGTAAACCTATTTAATGGCTAGAAATTCTATTTTTCTACCCGTAATATAAGATTTACGGTTGACTTCAGAAACTGATATTTTTTTACTCGAATCAGATTTCTTAGTCATTCACAAGCAATTTTATGATCATCATTTTCATCATGATGAAATTATGATCATCATCTTCATTGAGATTTATGAATGAGAAAAGAAGGAGAATGAGATAATAGTTTGTTTTTTTTTTAAAGATTATTATCATCATGGTGACATCATGATTGTTAACGAGAAGAATGAGAAGATAATAGTTTTAGTTTTTATTTTGATCATATATGATGAAATTATGATCACCATCTTCATCACAATTGATGAATGAGAAGAGAAAGAGAAGATAATTGATTCAGTTTTCTTTTTTAATGAATAATGAGATTTTAGTTTATTTATGTATAAGGGTAAACTAGACTTTTTATACAGATTAAGTCCCCTATCCATGGTTTGGTTTTGATTATCATTTTAAGCCCCCTACAACCCCAATAACATGATTCTTAAAAATGTATTAACAAGACAACACAATTTTTATTTTCTAGCCATTGTGTATTCCTATTAAAGTGTACAAATCATAGGACCATTCTTACCAAGAGCTTAAAATATAAACATGTTTAATTATTTTAACCATTGGAAGTGAAGAGAAAAACATAGTTCTTCTTCTTTTTTATTTTTTTCCTTTTGGTCGGGAAGAGAGATAATATTGAAGAAAAAATTGATTACAACCAGAACGGGAAAAAGTTTATTCGGAACGCATAGAATTTTCAATTGAAAAAAATTTTAGCAGGAAGATTATGACCCCAAACATGCGAATCAGCTAAAAAATTTGAATCAATAATATTTGTTTACTCCAAAATCACAACTCATTTGATCTTTTGCATGTGAGGTCTATATCGATGGAAGTTTTTAACCAGGTTCATCTATTGACAGAGATACTTAACTAACAGTTTTTCACAAAAGATAAACTACATGGATTTTTGGAGCTCAGAATCCATTTAAATTAATAGCTAAGAATCAACGAGCATGATTTCATGGAAGTGTGATGTTGAATGAGAAACAAATGAACTACTTCCCGTTAGATTCTTTGTATTTCATGAACTATGCACAAGCATGAGAAAACATGTATGGAGTTTGCTCATATCCAACTAGGACCTAACTAGTGACCCCAAAATTGTAAATGTTACATCTGAATGCCATTACAAGGCTTGTCTAACCCTTGTAAAGTTATAATATACCTTTGGATTGAGTGAAGATTTAGGATATGTAGTTGTTCCCTCGTGAAATTGGGTTCTTCCAGAATCAGCCGTCATTATATGCATGACCATTCAGCGTAGGAACCAAGAACGATCTAAGTTCGGCTCATGTCCGTTAAGCCCACTAATGTTCCCTACCCATTAATAATCCACTAAGGTGCCAAACACGTCTTATCGGATTGAATTGAATGAATTAAGATTTCAGTGTTGACACAAGTTTCCACTTGCTCAAACATATTTCATACAACAAACATCGTATAATAACTTATCAGTAGCATGTAATGCTCTACCATTACAAATTTTAAGTTCGGAGAATTATGAGGTGTGTGGTGTACTATTTTTCTTTCTCTTAATGGTGTTGCTTAGAAGAATCCCAATATGGCTTTGTAGCATTTTTGGTTTACTATAAAATAAGGAATGTGAGAAATTGGAGAAAACCAAGGAACGTTTTTCAGAAATCATCTAAAACCATCTAGCAATTATTATAGTTCCGACACAGGCTAAGGATTTATTATTTAATTTAAATCCCCTACCCAATTGAACTGAAGGGAGAATGCAAGAACCATAGAGTCTTGAATGAGCAGCGTTAGGCACCACTAGAATGTTGGGTTACATTTTTTTTTAAGCATGTTATTGGATTTGTAGAATATAACCTTCTTTTTCAGAAGGAATGGAAAAAAAAAAAAAACTTGCTTCAAGAAGAAAAAAATTGTTCATCTAACCCTTGAGCATCTTTTCACTTTTCCTCGTTCATTCGTGTATAAATGTAGACCGCTACTATTCATAGGGCCGACTTATGTTATTTGCAAGGACGACTTTTGTCTACTATTATCAACTTAAGTTACCAAAAAGTAACAAGTTCCGGTGAAGCATAGTATATCATGTGAAGCCATAGTATAAGTTCACCTCTTCTGTTTCCTTGGTATTTGTCACAGGCCAATTCTACCACCACTCACCACTACCGTGAGTAATTCGTTAGGGTTCTGATTTTGATTCATCAGCATTAAGTCAATTTAGGATTCCAATATATACAAATAATAGATTTCACCACCATTTGAAACAAGCCTTGCATTAAAATGGTTTCAAAAGAATTATCTGATTTGAGTCGATCGAAAAAGAAAAAGAATTATCTGATTTGAACTCTTCTTCACAATAGAGAAAGGTTAAGTATTGTCCGGTGATAATTTTTCATCATAAGAATCATGTGATATTAATACCCCCTCTTTCAAATGCTTCTCTATATCAGATCTTAAGAAGAAAGTTATGAAATTTCTATATAAAAAACAACCCATTAGGCCATTAAAACATTGTCATTCTGCATAAACGACATGTTTCATTGATTTTTTTTATCGTAAAGATCCATTCATCTTCTCCATAAACCTTCCATGTTTCAATGCAATTACATATTTTTAACCCTAATCTCAGTTCTGTCTTTTTTACTCAATTCAAAACGAACCTGATTGGCTTGGTAGTAAAGATTACTGACTAAGAAAATCAAATAACCCTAGAAATACTTAAAAGATCAAACAAATATAGAAGTAGAACTCACATTAAACTTATTTTAAATTTTTTAAAAATTACAACCTAAAATCAAATAGAATCTCATTAGTTCTGAAGATGTGGTATTAGGATTTGATCATATGTGAATTTTCCCGGTTCGATTTGATTGAGGGCAAGTTTGGAGAATAAGAGAGAGGGAGACGGTGGTTGGTTTTTCCTTTTAGGGAACGACTACGGACCTGCGACCAACACTTATTGAAAAAGTAAGATACTGTTGGCCCTGTGTGACAATTTCGGCGTGTGAATAAGATCATGGCCCTGTTGATAGCTGGACCATTCCGGTTTAAAGTGTTCAAAAAAATTATAATTTAGATTGGTTCTTCTTTTTACCACTTCAACATGTTTTGTAGTCATAATCAAGAGTGAGGTCTCTTGGCGATTTTTTTCAAAAAAAATTCTATTGATATGATAAAAATTGGCTTAATCCAAATTTGAAATGATGGGAGCTGGCAAAGTCGACTATCCGAATTGAACAGGGTCAGAGAGTGGCACAAGTATTTTTCCACTGTTGAGTATTGGCAAGTTGACATCGACAATGAAGTGAATCTACTAAAAGGAAGAATTTTTTTCTTTTTTCTTTAACTAAGTTTAAGATTGACTGCGGTAAAAGGGGTAATTTGCGTTACCCATAATTTCCTCTATTTCATGCTAGAAAAATCAGTTCACTTGACAAGGTTTTGTCTTACTCATACGCATTTCATGCTAGAAAAATCTTGTCATAGTTACGTTGTGTGATTATGATTTTCCTTTAAATGAATTATGAAGTGCAAAATACATTTTATTGTTCACAAATGGGGTTGCTCTGCAAATTCTACAGCCAAATCCTTGGTTCGGGAGGAAATGAATTATGAGAAATTGGAGTAAACTGAGAAAAGGTTATTAGTGAACTTTTTATTTTGGGCGTTTCATATTAAGGCGTTATAGTTTCTAGTACCTTAATCATTCGGGAGGAAACGATCCACGCTAAAGGAAGAAACAAAAGGAAAGCTGGAATTTCGTTTTCACAGTAAAACGATCCTATCATATAAGAGTTTTTTCGGTTTTTGATTATATTACAATGATATGACGATATAAAAGAATTTGGATTCTAATATAAAATGATGTTGATAAAAATTATTGAGCCAACTCTTTAATCAAGGGGGAGGTAGGCACCTGGTTGTTGTTTTTGGTAGATCTCATGGAGCACAAGCACCTGCCATGGTTCTGAAATTTTTTAGACATACAAGTTTTTTAGTTATAAAAATCTCATGAATTTAATTTAGAATAAACTCATTTTAGAATTTAGAAGTCGTATAACTAGTGAATTTTTGAATTTCTTTTCTATCATCATCCATTGTCATTGGGCTATGCATGTAATTATATTTCAACAATATTTTTAGAAAATGTTCAAGAAATTCCTAGAAAATCAAAAACTAAAACTAAACCGTAACACTTCAGCAGATTATATGACCTTCATGCACACCTTTTCCTTGTATTTTTTTTTGTCTTTCCCCCTAGTATGAACATATCGTTATGCCGACCAAAAAAAATGACCATATTGTTGTGTTACTTAGGATTCCACGGAATCTACACTATAAGAACTTACGCATTGCCTTGTATATGAGACAAATCAAGAAGTGATTCATATGTGATGGTAGCCTTGTTTTGACAATTCTTGCATGCTATATGTTCTATTTTATATCTTCGTTCCTTAATGTTCTTTTCTTAATAGTATTGAGTCTTTTACCTGTTCTTTCTTTTTTCTTTTGTCTCTTTAATTTTTGAAAGCTGTTTCAATCTAGATAGTTCTCTTGGTATGCCAGTGCCTGCCTGAGTTGATTTATAAAGAAAATAAAAAGAATGAAACAAACTGTCATGATTGAATAAATTGTTTTTCTTGTACACATTGATTGAGCCGTGATTGGATTTGTTGTTGGTCTCGTCAGATCCATTGTAATGTGTAAATCAAGACGAATATGTATTTTAAGGTTGGTTAAACGGCGACATAAGAAATCATAGTTAAATAAAAAGTTAAATAAATCCATAAATTGTTATGTATAATGTGGGCTCTAGTGTTAGTTTAGGACCAGTTTTCGTCTTGAATAAATTGTTAGAACCTCTTTTAAACTTATGGTTTGTATTTCGAGTTATCTTTTTCCTTCTGAATACTTGTGTCCAAATGAAGATTTTCTCCTCAGTTTCCAACCCTAAGCTCCTCTAATCAATCCAAGCCCCCAGGTAAGTCCACTTAAGCTATTAGTTGTTTTTATCCTCCTTTCCAAGTTGTTATCTTTGCTTTACCACTTTTCTAACCTTCATGCTATTTTAGTACGCAGTTTTTGCTAGAAATCCGTTCAAAATAGTAGCAAGTGTATAATAGGTGTTTTGAATATGTTCTAGTTTCAAGACTGAAGGTGCTTGTTACCTCCTTTTCACGAACATTGTAGTTTTGTAGGAATTATCTAAACATTTCTCCATTTTCTATTTCCTGTATTTTTCTTTGTAAGTGTTGCTGCATTATCAAGCACACCTTCTCTGTTAAGTTGTACTACAATTTTGCAAGTGCTGTTTTATAAAGTACACCTTTAGGCTATAGGTTTTTTACAACACTCATAGGTTATAATTGAATTTCAAAAAAAAAATTCTTGTAAGTGTTGTAATATAAAGCACATCTTCTAAGTTGTATTTTTCTTCTAAGTTTCATAATTGTGAGTTCTTCTATTTACTCTGGTGGGAGTCTTCAGGTGTTTACGAAAAAAATCAGCTACATCAACAACTAGTCTTATATTCTACTCTTATTTCAGCTCAAACCATTCACTCAGCCAAGTAAAATTTACACAACTTAAACCTTCACCAATCTCCAATCCCAAAGCAACTTAACCAAAGATGAACATCTTGGCTTGGAATTTCTAGGGCATCAACAATCCGACTACAATACAACATATAAAGGATATAACATCATTACACAAACCCGATATCATATTCCTCTCTGAAACTTTATCCAATGAATGACATATGTCAAGACTTACTCAATCTCTTCAATTCTAAAACCTAACCTCAGTTCCCAAAGTTGGTCGAAGAGGAGGACTATGTCTCATGTGGAACAACCTAAACGTTCGAGTTTTACTTCAATCCCAAAGTTACATCCACGTCCTTATCACTCCTCCAGCCCCAGCACAACCATGGCTCTACACATGCATATATGGTCCTCCAAAGCCAGATGCAAGAATTGATTTTTGGCAAGATTTTCCATCAATCTTCCCTAATATCAACAAATCAACTTCCTGGTTGCTGATAGGGGACTTTAATAACATAATGGACCAATCAGAAAAAAATAGGGTGGAAGACAAATCACATATGGTCAGACTCATTCGTTCCTAACAATGATAGATCAAATGGGATTCATTTGATTTAGGATTTCGAGGGGATCCATACACTTGGACAAACAATCACCAAGGTCAAGACAACATTATGGAAAGATTAGACAGGGCAATTGCAACCCAACATTGGCGTACAACAAACCCCCATGCAGGAGTCACTCACCTACCACGGATTGTATTTGACCACGCCCCCATCCTACTACACACTAAAGCAATAGATTGGTAGGGCCAAAAAATTTACAAGTTTGAGAATCTATGGTTGACACATCCACAACTCAAGCAAGTTGTTGAATCGGCATGGACTCAACAAAGTGATCCAGATTCCGTCTTAGACCTTCAGCTAAGGTTAATCACAACGTGACAAACTTTGATGGAGTGGAACAAGGGTACATTTGGACATCTTCCAAAATTAATTCTCCAATCAATATTATAAATTAAGCACATACAACATTAGTGTGATATTCAAACTGGCGAAGAACTGGACTATTGGATAAATCAAGAAAACGAGCTGCGAAATCAACACCTAACCCTACTCCGATGTCATGCAACTTACTGGAAACAAAGGTCAAGAATCCAATGGCTTCAATCGGGGGCAATAATATGACTTTCTTTCATACCAAAGCAACCATCCACCAAAGCCGCAACAACATAAAACAACTACAAGATCAGCAAAACAACTGGGTCAACGATAAAGATCAGGTTATTCAGATCATACTGGACCATTTCACTTCCCAATACACGGCCCCAAATACATCAATAGATAAAGATCTCTTTGAGGAAATCACTCCAAGATTAACATCTACTCAATATGACATGCTCTTGGCGGAAGTAACAGTGAAAGAAATCAAACAAGCTCTGTTCTCCATTAATTCTGAAAGAGCTCCTGGACCGGACGGATACACCAGTAAGTTTTTTAAAGTTTTTTTGGATACCACTTACCCGCATCTTATAGCTATGGTCATGAGTTTTTTCAATTCCTTAAACATTCACCTTCTAATGAATCACACCAACATAACATTAATTCCAAAAGTAGACAAGCCAACCAAACCATCCCAATTCAGACCTATCAGCCTATGCAATGTTAGATAAAAAATCATATAAAAATCCTAGTCAACTGATTATGCCCCCTTCTCCCATTCTTAATAAGCCCATATCAAAATGCCTTTGTGCCTCAAAGATCAATTCTTGATAATATAGCAATTTCCAGAGAGATTTTCCACCACATCAAGACCTCATCAATCACTAAAGATCCCAGAAGGGTTAATTAGTGTTTGGGTCTTAGATTTTGGTTTGTCTTTGAGTTTGGGTCCTAAGTTTTTCCGTTTCAGTATTTGGGTCGTTGACCCATTAGTCAACTAGGTCTTACCTTCAAACTTTTAGAATAGGTAACGACATTTATGTTATACAAGTTAACCATCGCATCAGCTCTCCATTAAATTTTTACTGCCTTCTCCTTCATTAAAATTCTAAGAACTCTGAACAACACTACCTCTAAAACTAGAGGATTTAAGAGGGGGTTTCGTATTTGAGATAAACAAGGAACACACAAAAGTTGTAAGAAGAATGTGTTTTCGAATTTTGGGAGATTTAGTAAAGATTTGGACGAGAAAGCAGGGAGAAGATGAAACTGTTGATGTCACTGTCATCGATTTCTGTTGATAACGGTGAAAACTATGACGTCCTGGTAGTATTAGGAACATTGGGTATTAGTCCAATTCGAAATTATAGGGGAAGAAAAGCTATAACATGAGCCAAACATCCACACCCAGAACTTCTCAACACAACCAAGACTACACACAACTGTTTGGGGGAAAAGCCTTAACACTTCGTGTCTTTATAATATGTTTAGGAAAAGGTCTTGAATAAGTAATACTATTACAAACACAAGAGTATAAAGGATCTGATGTCTTTGATATAAAGCTTCATTAAAAAAAAATCAATACAAATTAGGATTGATTTATCGATTTCATTATGTCTGTATCTTCTTCGAATATACATCTTTGGTTTAGAAGCTTCATGGGTTTCTTGCAATTACAAGATACTAAATAGCAAGGTAGTAATACAAGTTGAAGGATGGAGAAGACCCACTTCATCGCTGCCACCACCGTCAACTCCATTACCAATGTCTCATCATCCCAGCCGTCATCATCAAAGTTCGAGAAGACCCCCAAATCGATTTTGAGAGCAGTAATCAACTTGTTAAAACCAAACACGCAAAGCTAGGTAACAATTTAATTTTGAGTTTTCAGATTGTGTAGCACCGGTCCGCAACTAATTATGATTAAAAAGAAAAATGATGCTTTTTTTATGGATAAATTTCACTAACAGGCGTTAATATTATAACGGATTGACTAGTTGACTAACGGGTCAACGACCCAAACACTAAAATAGACAAACTTAGGACCCAAACTCAAAGACATACCAAAATCTAGGACCCAAACACTAATTAACCCATCCAAAAATAGCTCTAAAGCTCGATATTCAGAAAGCTTATGACAGCCTTGATTGAGGTTTCATCTAAAAAGCTTTTAAAAAACTGGGGTTTCCATCAATTTTTGTGGAATATATCATGTTATGTATCAAGTCAGTCACTTACTTAGTTAACATCAATGGTACGCCACATGGATTCATCACACCTGCAAGGGGAATCAGACAGGGTGATCCTATATCTTCCTACATTTTCATTATATGTGCGGAAATTCTCTCAACAAATCTTGGAAATATCGAGGATAAAAATATGGTTTGGGGTCTCCGAATATCAAAAACGGCACCACCCATTTTACATTTAATGTATGCTGACGATCTCCTCATCACTTACAAAGCTAGCCAGGAGGGTAACTACCACCTAAAGAGGATACTTCAATCATACAGCTCCTCAGCAGGTTAAATAATCAACACATCGAAATCAACAATCATTCACCATCCGAGGCTACAACAACATAACATAGACTCTCGACTCCAATTTTTTGACATGCCAACCACATCAATCACACCTATATATTTAGGAGTTCAATTCAAACACGGGAGAAATTCTCGACACATCTTCGAACCACTTCTTCAGCGACTGGCTCGTAAAGCTCAAGGATGGATGACAAAATTCCTTACCCAGGATGGAAGGCTAGTTCTCATAAAAACCTCTCTAACACCGACATCCAATCACCTTATGCAAACCCATATTTTCCCCACCCATGTGCACAAACAAATCGATCGGATCTCTAGGAATTTTTTCTGGGGACATGATTCATCGGTTAAAAAACTTCACCCAATAGGATAGAACAAGATAAACAATCCAATAACATAAGGAGGACTTGGAATCAGAAAGAGCATCCATCACAACAAAGATTTATTCATGAAAAGGATATGGAACATTCACGACTAACCGCTAGGGCTGAACATGGTTACCGGTTAACCGAGAAACCGAACCAAACCAAACCGATTAGGGAGAAACCGAACCAAACCAAACCATTAACTAATGGTTGGTTTTGGTTTAGAAAAGATGAAAATCGATAGTATTGGTTTCGGTTTTGGTTTGATAGAGAAACCGAACCATTAACCAAAGGTTAACCGAATATTGGAAAAAAAAACATTGATTAAATTTTCATTAGAGATGTCATTGTATAGCCTACCACTAGTTAAATCTTCTTTTGATCTCTAGATTTAGAGTAATCCTTAACTACTCTTGATATTCTTTTTATTTATTTTTTATCTGTAAATTTTTGTAAACCAATACTATTTTTTTCTGTAAATTTGTGTAATTGTTTTTTTGGTTTGACATAATTATTGGTTAACCAAAAACCACTGGGAAAAACAGAAACCGACTTGAACCATTGGAACCAAAAAGCAATGGTTAATGGATTGGTTTGGTTTCAATTTTTAGAAACCGATAGTATTGGTTTCGGTTTCGGTTTGGCTTGAAACCGAACCAAACCGAACCATGAACACCCCTACTAACCACATTCCATTTGCATCGGCCTTTTCAACGAGAAATACCTCAAACATCAACCAATATTTCAAGGTGAGATCACAGTTCCTTCAACAGCCATCCCGCAATGGAAACAAATGGCCTCTCTCATACCTTCTGTGAAACAACATTTATTTCACCAAATAGGAAATGGTTTAGATACACCTATCCAAGCTAATTGGATACTACACTTTCAAAACCTTGATCCTACCCAATGCTACCCTATACAATCTGTAGCTGATTTAATTGATCTTTTTTTATCATAATTGGAGACATGATCATCTAAACAATCTCCCTCCAAATGCCATCCAACACATCCTAAATATCCACCTTCCTCGTGACAGCACTTCAGAAAAAATATTGTGGCCCCATTCTAAATCAGGAAAATACACCGCTGCAACTGGGTATAGTTGTCTAATTCAACAAGATAACCTCTCACACCCCAACCCCCTCCCAACAACCAAATTTTTATGGACATTACCATGTCCACAAAAATTCAGCTTTTCTTGTGGAAATCTATCAATGAAGGTTTACCAAGCTTATCTAAGTTACATCACATCAACCTCTCCACTTCAAACCTTTGAACCCGATGCAACTCCGAGCCAGAAACAGCTGAACACATGCTTATTCACTGCCCGGTTGCGATGTCATCTTGCACCAGCCTTTCTATCCACATATCTACAATCCAACCCCAAGGTAACAACCAACCAACCAATCACCTTAAACCCCCAAACAACAATTTCACAAATTCTGCAAACACGGGGCAATACCTCCTTTATCACATCCTGTTGTTTTATACTATGGTCACTCTGGTCGACCAGAAATGAACTCGTGTTCGATCAAAAACAATCCACTCATGCATACATTCTAGCAAGATCTTTCGCACAACAACAAGAATTTGAGTAGACAAAAAAAAAAAATCCCCACCAGTTCTCCCTAGAGAACCACCTCCCAGAACTACAACAAACATAACGAGGACAACTACAACCATTGAGGTGGGTTGGTGCAATCCGGAACCAGATTGGATTAAAGTAAACACTGATGGGGCAGCTAGAGGCTACCCAGGTACGGCAGGAGCATGATTCATTTTCATGGACTCAAACGCGCAAACGGTAATGTCTCTAGGACAACCTTTAGGATTAACCATGGCGCTTACCGCAGAGACATGATAAACAGTTTTAGCAACAAGAACTATGAATGCAAGAAGATGGACTAAGGTATTATTTGAGACGGATTCTGAGAACCTCATACACTTCATTAAATCTCCAAAGGAATCCCCTTGGTATATTTCAGAAATTAAGCACCAAATGCGACAAATTCCATGTTGTACAATTCAACATAATTATAGAGAAGGAAACCAAGTAGCAGACGGTCTAGCAAATTATGCGGCAGACGGTAGCAAAGCTGGAAACTACTCAACCTCAATATGGGACCAGTCAAACCCGACTTTTCTTAACCAAATTTTATTAAGCGACTCTAGGGGAGTCACCTTCCCCGTGTAATAACAGTTTAGTTGCTTATTTATATTTTATGCATACTTCAAAAAAAAAAAAAAAAAAAAGGACACTACACTTGTACTTCTCCGCTTCTATAAAATAAAAAGATTTTATGCCTATATGCTTGACTTCACCGGTCACAACAAATAAAAAATAGAATTCCAATAATATTAGTTTATTCCAATATCTCACTTCAACCAGGTATATTTAGAGAAATACCTTCTTCATTTTTTATATTTTTTTTCCCTGAAGCATTGCATTTAGAGAAATACTTAACTTGGCCTTAACTAATAGTACATTTTTTGCCAAACGGATAAATTGGGTGCTCAAAATTCATTGAAATTGGATGTTTTTTTTGCCAAATGGATAAAATATATGGATTTTTGGGTGCTCGAAATTCATTGAAATTGAATGAATTTAGTGGACACGGGTTTTCATTTGCTCATCTATATTTTCATGGACAAGGATCTCGATATAAATAGCTAGTAGTAATAGATAAGTAATGCTTTGAGATTAAATTTTTAATCCACTGATATATAAGATCTGGAATACATTTTTTTTCATTCTCTTAACGATGTTGCTCTAAAAAAATCTAGTATGGCTATGAGAAATTGGAGCAAACTAAGGAAGACTTTCTAAAATCCTGGTTTTGATTTCCAGTTTTTTTTTAATTTAAAAGCCACTTTAAAAATCATGCTCCCAACATATTTAGGATAGAAATGTGATTCTGGATTTGGAAGTCATTTAGCATTCAAGTTTTGGACATTTTCTCAATTTTTTCAAGAGCCTATTATAGAAGATTATAGAATGGTCATACTTTTTGTATTTTGTTCACAAACTGATAATATTTTTGTAATTCATTTACGAAATTTCCTTTTTTCCATCCGATGTAACGCTTATGAATAAAATGGTGTTATCTTTTCCGAAAATACCCTCTCCCAATATATCCTTTCTAGTTAACTAATTGGGTGAGGTAGTGGTGATGAAACGGTGGTGGTGGAAGAGGGAAGCTGTGAACCCTTTTGGTAAATGTAGTATAACGATTCTGAATGCATTTTTACGATCCTGAATGCGTGTAA
The DNA here is from genome assembly GCA_023529315.1 of Papaver bracteatum. NCBI lineage: Eukaryota > Viridiplantae > Streptophyta > Magnoliopsida > Ranunculales > Papaveraceae > Papaver > Papaver bracteatum. Next base: position 14,418 of record JAJJWX010002064.1, on the reverse strand, counting down.
CGATATATAAGCGGCGGCACCACCGCCTACAAATAGCACCACCGTCAATGGAATATTCTTATTTTATTTTATCGGGTGAAGCATACTGGATATGTAGTTTCACTTCGTAGTTCGCTCCTTGCGGGGTTGCCGAGCGACCAAATTTTAAACAACGGGGAATAGCCCAATTGGCCAGGAATTGAGCTCCCAAGTTATAGGTTAGGGGTTCGATTCCCGTCATTTATCATGTAAAAAAAATATGTATGGAGGGATAAATAGGAAGGACAGATAGGTAATTTCATTAATATATTTAACTATGAGTCACCTCTTAACTCTCTTCCTAACGGAAGTATGATCAATCGGTTAATAGTTTGTAACAGTAGAATTCTTTTGTCAATCGGATCCTAATACTAGGACTGATGTGTACATTTTCCTTTTTTTAATACTCCTCGTATAACGCGTGAGAAACTTTTCACTTTTGTTCTTTTAGATGGATAATAATTTTCAACATTGTGTGGGTAAAATACCCAATCGCCATGTATCAACATCTCAAGAGGTGGTCTCATAATAAGATGATGAGGTACAAGTATCAAATCATACTCTAAAAGGTGATGTCATCTGAATCGAGATGCCTACTACAACGCTACATGTTTGACACGTGTAAGGAGTGGTCTAATCAACTCATACGGTCAAGTCTAAAAAGAAAGAATGCATTTAATGAAGGATCAGAAGAGGCGTGGGCGAAAGTACATCGCATCAGAAGGCTCAGAAGATCCATATTACGATGCCCTTCAAGGAAGAGCAGTATGATAAAGACCATGCCGGAAGTGATGAAGACTATGCCGGAAATGATGAAGACCATGCCGGAAATGATTTTTTTTTTTTTTACATTATCGACATTATATTAGTGATGATGACTGAAATCTTAAACTTTTTTTTTCATGACAATTAAATTTGCGTTCACTGCTTAGATTCAATTAGGAGATTAAATCTTAAATCTTATACAATTAACGGGGGTTTACTCAATAAATACTTCTGTAGATTTTTATAGATTTGAAAAGAGTCATTAAAAGTAACAACTTTAAGAGAGTTTTACGGAGTTGGAAAAATACTTGTAGAATTTTTTAGAGTTGGCCCAATTCTTAAAGAGATTTATAGAATCCTGAAAAGTTGTGAAAACAAATTTTTTATAGAATTGTATAACAACCTAACATGAGAAATCTACAAATGACGATCATGGTAATTTGGTAGTAAGGAGTTAATCACAATGTGTAGAACGTGAGAGTAGTAACAAATTTTATGGTATATAAATTTCTGACATAAATTAAAAAAAAATATACTACCAAAAAAAATAGTAAAAGGTAATAAATTAAGCTTTAAATGTTTTAGAAGTCTTCCAAAATCTTTTATATTTTGCAAGACTTTCACCAAGGCAAATATACACATAAAAGTCATTCAAAGTCTTAAAAATTGGTTAGTATGCAAAGTCTTTAAATTTTCTAGTTTATAACGAGTAACACAAACTTTGAAATAGATTTTACAAGTATATAACGAGTAACATATACTTACAAGGAGTTTTCTAACGTATACAACCAGTAACGCAATACTTTGGAAATCCATCAAAATCTTTGGAAATCACAAAAAAGTATTTATTGAATAAACCCCTGTAAGAGAGAGATATACCAATTAGTGAGACCTTAAAGATAAAGATGACCTACCGTTGATTATTACTCCCTCCGTCCTAATTTAGATGCCAAAATAGGATTTTGCACAAAGATTAAGAAACACAAAGAAAATAGTTTTTTTTTCCACAATTACCCTAGGTCGGTATTTAATGTTTCTAGTTTTTAGATGTCTAAGTTTTGTTGTTTAGTTGGAAAAATTCAAATTAGAGGAAATATATAGAGAAAAATATTTAAGAGTATCTTGAAAATTGAAATACACAATTCTCCATGTTATGGTATGATTCCAAGTCAGGGGAAAATTAGGATAAAAGGTGAAAAAATATGAAGTATAGCAAGTATTCTAGGACAAAAAAAAATTCTCAATTTTAGCATCTAAACTAGGATGGAGGGAGTATAAAGATTGATCTTAAAATCCTATCCAAGTCACAAGGTTCGTGCACAAAAACGAATTACGATGCATCAGATTTTAGAAGCTCAACATCAACAGATGTATTAGAGTTGGATGGGTTTATTCAAATATCAAAGATTCAAAATGATAAAAACGATAACAATATGCCGGAAGGAAATGTCGGCATCTCGACATTTTTATTACAATGCCGGTATAGATGTGTCGGCATGCTCGACAAATGAAAATCAGTGCCGGAACCACATGACAAAAATCTAAAATTGTGGACTATTGATTAACTCATGTCGGCATTGTTTCATTCACCATCCTACAATACCGAATGTTCCACCTACCAAAAAAATTTCCACTTTCGCCTGATATCTTTTTACGTCACAAGCAAAAAAGAATACCATTTAATGGTATTAACAACGCCTATTCTCTTCGGTCTTCACTCTTCATACGCCACAGCTACCCTGAAAGTTCAAAAGAAAGACTCTCTCTTTCTCTAATCATCTCTCCCTTCCTCAAACTTCATCATCCATCCATCCTCCTATCTCCTTCTCCGAAACACACTCAAGAGGCTGCTATTATTTTGACGATAAGTAAGTTGGACTTGGACCCGACTATCATTAGATACGCATTCAGCTCCAAGGTTGTACGATACATTGATTCTCGATATACACCACTTATGAGATTGCATACATGAGTGGCCTCATATATATACGTACATCCTTCCACTTTTCCTTCACCTTGTATGTATATATGTACGATAATATATACTATCTCATACTGAGAAAGTACAACATCCATCCATCCTCCTACTTTTCTTTGCTTCGCCACCCTATAGCCAAGAGCAACTACTATGGTTCCTCACTTCTCTCAAATCTAGTAGATAGCCAAGTTGTGCAGCATCTTATAACAAATCTGTAGAGTAGCTTTTTGTATTTGTCTCTATATAGTGCTTGCTTTTTTTTTTCTTACGCTTGATATAGCTAAAAACCCTAATTCAACAACCAAACCCTCACCGCCTAAAAGAAAAAAACAAAACAGGGAAGGAAAAAAAGAAAAAATTGCAGAGATGAGATTATATACTCTTGATGAGGTAGATTGGTAGAAGAAGAAAATTACAAACTTATAAGTATATTAGTCTTGATCATTACAACCACACCACTCTGTAAACCCTATGCTACCTATACCTATCTCGATCACCTGTTGAGACTTCATTCAAAGTCGGCAATGAAGTTCCTTTATATACTACGCCGATATCTCCGGTATTGATTCAATATGAAACCCGTAATCCTGGCACAAGAAAGTAAGACTTAAAGTCTTCCCAATTTGAAAAATTTGGGCCGGCATTGTTGACGACAAATACACAAAACCGGCAGAGTCTACCGGCTTGCTCGATAAATCACCCACAATGCCGGCACTACAAGTGTTAGTACCCATGTTTTGCGCATTTTTTTCCTGTGCATTTTGTAACTGGTTCCGGCATTGTAATACAATCTCAAGCTATGCCGTCTTAAAGATCGAACAAGAGAGAGGAGAACATAAACGCGGAAGCGTAAAAGACTACATTGATATTAATCTTGGTGGAATACAATCTATTTGATATTTTTGATTGTTTGATTCTTTCTTTCTTACTTACTTACAAATGAATACAACATGCCTATTTATAGGCTACAAAAGAAGAAGAGAACTATGCCTATGGAGGCTAACAACTATGCCTATGGAGGCTAACAACTATGCATATGGAGGCTAACAACTATGCCTATGGAGGCTTCCACCAAACCAACTACTAGACAATCTAGTATTCTTATTTGATTTGTCTAACTCTAGAACACTCATTTTACACATGTTAATTGTCTAACATTGACTCTAGACATCCTAGATATTTCTAGGTTAATTTAGATAGATGTGAACACTTGACTAAGTTGGTGTTGAATATTCAACACTCCCCCTCAACACCTACTTTCCAACTTCTCTTTATCGTAGACGTTTCGGTCCCCTTCATAGTTTAAGGATGTTTCGGTCCTCTTCATAGTTTAAGGACGTTTCGGTCCTCTTCGGAAGTTTAGGGACATTTCGGTCCTCTTCGGAAGTTTAAGGACATTTCGGTCCTCTTCGTAGTTTTAGAACATACGGGTTCCATCGTAGTTTAGGGACATTGCGGTCCTCTTCGTAGTTTTAGAACATACGGGTTCCATCGTAGTTTAGGGACATTGCGGTCCTCTTCGTTTCAGTAAAATACTTCTTGTACTCTTTGGACAACTCATAGGATTTTCACCCACTTTTGTTGTTCTCTATCTCATCACCACTTGGTGATTGCTTCCATTTCTTCACAATCTTTTTGTTGTTTCTTCTTCTCTTCTTCTTTTGTTCCGGTCATGCTTTTGTTGCGAAAACCTTCACACTTCTTTGATTTTTTTTTTAAAGATTCTCTCACAATCTTTCATTTCACAAGAAAACATGGCTTAAGCAACTAAAATCTTAGCAAGCACCTAAAATTTTGGTCGCTTTAATAATCAAGCTACTAAACTTGCGACCATCAAACTAGCGGCTCGGTATTCATATATATCCACTAACTTGAGCGACCATATAGAGTAGTTTAGTCGGTAAAATGCTTTTCCCGGTAAAAATATAGCAACTAAAATTTTGGTTTGGTAGCTACCTACTTCGAGCTAGGATGACCAGCGATTCAATTAGTATTTGGTTGGTCAAACCTATCTGAGCGACTAAATTTAGCGACCACCCGTTCATTAGAGATTATATGAGATTTTCTGGTATGTTTCAAGCAACTAATGCTGCGATTACCTAATTACTAGGTCGCTCTAAATATATATCCACTAATTTTAGCGACCACAATAATTGTTTAGTCGGTAAAATACTTTTCCAGGTAAAGATGCAGCAGCCGCCATTTGAGGGTTAGTAGCTTCATACTTCCAGATAGAAGGACCAGCGATTTAATATGTATTTGGTTGGTCGAACATATTTGAGCGACTAAGTTTAGCCACCGCCAATCCAGTAGAAGCTACTACCAAGGGTGTTGGTGCCCAGCTTGTTGGTGCCCACCGTCAAAATTTCCTTTTTTTTTGAGCGAACATATTTAAGGGTGTTGGTGCCCAGCTTGTTGTCAGGCTACCCACCAACATAATGTAATCTGACCTTGAAAGGCTTTTTTATATATCCAGTAGAGAGAGTTAGAAATTTTAATTTTTATGGAACAGTTTTAACCAGTCAACACGTGGCGAGATATCTTCGAATGGTTTCACTTTTGCCTTTTTCCTTCATTTTCCAGCCAACACGTGACGAGATAAGCAGGCAACAACCACTAACTCATTATTGGACCGAAATAAGTGGTTTTTATTTTAAATTCTTTTAAAGTCCGGAAATGCTATTCCCCGCTCTGTGTAGCACAGTGCTCGTTCTGATGTGGCGAAGTGAGTTGGACAGGAAGGCAAATCTCTTGCACACAACGCCATTATTTCTCCCTCTTAACTTTTTCTTTTTTATGGATAAAACGTCACCTTTCTCTGAACTTATTCTCCTTCTTCGTGTTCTTATCAAAATAATTTCCTATCAAAATTTCCTTTTTTAAAAATTTGCAGTTATCAGGTACCGGAGGTGATTCATTTGTTTTTTTTCAAACAAAAAATTATAACAAACCCATTTGAATTCTCTATCTCACCTTCCTGCACCACCACCACAATAATCATCAATTTAACAACCATTCACACCACCACTATTATCATCAGCAATATCAAATCAGAAACTATATGTCAATTGAGCCAAGGTTCCAAGTTGATTTTTTTTTCTAAATTCAACAAAACTGTGTTAAATTCTATCACCAACACCACCACAATATAGAGTCCAGATTGAGTTCCCTGACTGAATGCCCTTCAATTTGTGAGAAAATAAATCAGGGTTTTTGCAATTCATTCACAATATCACCAGTTCAAACCATCCCAGTACCTAGCAAAAACCATTAAACATGTGATTCACTCATTCACACATAATTTCAATCTCACCTAAAAAAAACAAAACCAAAATCATCATGATTCAAATTAAAAAAATACAATAACTCAAATTAGTAAAATCAAATTCATACAAAACCCATAACATATCCCAACAATGGAAATTAAAAACAGGGGTCCTTTCTTAATTACACTGTAGAATCACAAATTGAGAGATTGGTTCATAACTAAAGTAGTAAAGTACCTAAACCCTAAATTACTACTTAAAAAGAAAAACTGAAAATCCAATTCCAATTTTTACAAACATCAAAACATAACCAAATTCATAGATATAGAGGTGGGATCTGATTTATAGGTTGTTTCTTAAGCTTTCGCTTCTTATTTAACATCATCAAATAATAGGGAACAATCTGATACTAATGACTTCTACCTTTTTTTCTTTTTTTTTCTTCACTGTGTATATGTGCTTCAGAAAGACCAAGGAGAAGAAGATGAAGTATACCGAGATGAGAGAAGAGGAGAGGAGAGGAGAGAACTTTAGAACCCCATGTTTTTTTAAAGAAGGAGAGAGAGAATTTCACGTTCTCTGGCCCTTATGTGTTTTTTTTATTTTGTCTTATTTGAAAGCAAGGATGGCCACCTAAGAGCGAGTGCAGAGTGGAGTGCTATTTCAAGTAGTGAATAGCATTTCCAAAATTCAAAGTGGCGACAAAACCATCCATTCTTTTAAAAAGTGGTGTGATTTTTTTTTTAATTTTTTTTTTTTTTTGCCTCCGAAGAGATCCTCTAGCTAAATGTGTAGCCGTAGGATAAAGTGGCAATCTGTATGACTTCAACTCTTTCCCTAATATCTGTTGGATTACACATTTTAGCCTTTTATTGGTCAGATTAATATGACACGGATCATGATTTGTGATCGTTGGATAAAGTGGAAAATAATTTTACTTTTGCGTCAATATCCGTTGGATTAACATTTGGTTTTCTATTGGTCAGGTTAATGTCATACGGATCATGACTGTTTCTCTTGTTTGGGCTGACCGACCGGAAGGACCATATAGGGAGTTCCTTTTATGATCATTTTTTTTTGTAAAACCTAACACAAATGTGCAATTTGATACAAATTTTTTTTTGGAAATGGTTTGGTGTGACCAAAATTTTGATTAATTTTTCACTGGACAAAATTATACCTCCCTTTAATTCCAATTAAATTAACTATTTATGTATCCTATTTTTTTCAAGGGTATAATTGGGAAGCAAACTAGAATATATAACATATTTAAAAAAACTGTGCCTTGGAATTTTACAAATTTTATCTTGTTGGGAGATTTTAAAGAGATTTACACAATGAGTACAAATAACAATATCAAATTTATGCTTTAAAAAAAAAAACAATATCAAATTTAGAATTTTTACGAAAAAATCGGAGGTGTTTATCGTTTTAGGCACAATTTTCGAAAATTGAATGCATAGCCTTTATGCAAACCACCACAAAGGATGCATAACACATTATGCAGCCATATTTTTGTTTATGCATCAACTAATTTTTTGTTGCAACTAATAAAACGATGTGCTCTATCCGTTTCAGAAAAATTGATACTTTCACTTTTTCAATTTGGCCTATTTTTAGAAAATGTCGGGGATCAAAAATTTTCTTTTATAGTCTCATTGCAGCGGTGTTTCGTTTTTCATCAGTCAGCCCTTCTCACTGTGACAACGGTGACCTCCTCAAAAATTTAAAATTCCCGCTAAAAAAGTTTCCCTGAAAAATTTTGCGCGGCAGTTATCGGACAAGTTGGCAATCCGCCCGATTAGAGTCTTTGGATTCCCATTGGCCAGCTTAATATCATACGGACAAACCGAAACTGATGGAATGCGGGAGAAATTGAGTAAAGCGGACCGATACCAGAGAAGATAAAGATAACAACTGAAAGTGAAGTTTATGAAATTCGATTTGAATTGATAGGAAACCGGAATCTAGGATAAATCTAGTGAGCTCGAGCGATGTTGGATAAGATTAATATATAACATGTGTAATTGACTAATTAAGGTCGATATACATTCTATTAAAAAATTACGGATATCTCGAGAAACCGATGGAATTCATGAGAAATTAAGTAAGGTCCATCGATATCGATAAGATGACGAATAACAAGTGTAATCAAGTGAAGTCGATGAAAATTTGATAGATAACCATATAAACCCATGGAATCAGAGAGAAAAAAAATGAGTGAGGTCGAGCGAGGTTGGACTGGATTATATATAACTGGAGAAATTGATGCAACCCAGCAAGGCCGTCCGACATTACATAAGATTGATGGATTAAAAGCTAAATCAAGTGAAGTCGATGGAAATTCAGTTTGAATCGATATATAGATAACCATATAAACCCATGGAATCCATGAAAAGTTTAGTGAGGTCCGACGATATTGGATAAAATGGATATATAACGGATGAAATTGCCTAAGGTCGATGGACAATTGGTTGAAATGATGGGCAACAGAAGAAATCGATGGAATTCGAGAAAAGTTGAGTGGGAAATACCCCACTCATATGTACATTATGCGACGGTTAAACCTAGTGATGTCAATAGGTACCCATTATCCGGACCCGAAATCAGATCCTGCGAATCGGGTCCGGTTCCGGGTCCGGGTCCCATTAACAACTTAGGAAGTCAGAACCCACTTCGGACCTCACTAAAATTTGTAGTCACGTTTGAAGCCTTATTCACTAGAATTTAGAGATTATGCATACTTCTGCTAAATTTTTCCCTAGTCTGCTAAAAACTACTTTTGTATACGTACTTCTTCTAAATTCTCTATTCTCCTAAAAACTATCTTGGTATGCGTACTTAGCATGATACATCATTGAAATCGATAAATATGAAGATAAGTGTCAATTCAAAGGTCGGTCTAATTTATAAGTGTCAATTCGAAGGTCGGTCTAATTTAAACTATGGAAATATATTCGAGCAATGGATACCGAAGAAATAGGAGAAGGTAACAAGGTCGGTCTAATTTATAATCTGGAATCCATTTTTAAAACGATATCGAAGAAATAGAAGTAACTACAGAGATATAAACCCCTTGGGGTTTGAGTTCAGGAATAGGGGAAGGTACGTATACCGTTGATGTTCAAATCTGATAAATTTCATATTCAGTTCATCCGAATGAGAAACTCAGGTCCAACTCTGTTAATATTTGAACATGTGATGTTCAAATCTGATAAATTTCATCTTCGGTTCATCCGAATGAGAAACTCATGTCCAACTTTAGTAATCTTTGAACCTGTGATGTTCAAATCTGATAAATTTCATTTTCAGTTAATCGAAATGAGAAACTCAGGTCTTACTCTAGTAATCTTCGAACCTGTGATGTTCAAATCTGATAAATTTTATTTTCAGTTCATCTGAATGAGAAACTCAAGTCCAACTCTAGTAATCTTACATCTAAATTGATGTATTCATCGTTCTTACAAAGTTTCACACTTAGAGTAGTCTACTCATGGCCAGGTTTCAATCTCGGAGCCTGGGTATGCATACAATGTACCAGAATATGGTTTGTTTAAGGTTTTGTGGAATATTTCAAACGAATCTTACCTTTAAATGGATGGATTCATCGTTCTTACGAAGTTTCCGACAAATAAATATGGTTCAAATTGGTAGATTTTGAGTTTCGATATATAATTTAACTAGTCTAAGAAATCTTGGAGATAGTATCTTAAGATTAGTTCAACTGCATATTAATTCACCTTCAATCTTGGAGATTGTATCATAAGAAAGTGTATTTTCTTTGTACTTTCTCTTTGTGCGTTTATAAGTATGAAAGTTCATAAGATAGATGAATGACACCATTTACTGGTAAGATTCCATGTGAATATTCTCAAAAACCTTAAACACACACAAATTCGTCATCTTCGACAAAGAAACTTGCTTGGAGATCGAAACCTAGCCAGGAGCAGACTACTATAAGTCTGAAAGTTCGTAAGAGAGATGAATGACACCATTTACTGGTAAGATTCCATGAGAATATTCTCAGAAACCTTAAACACAAACAAATTCGTCATCTTCGAGAAAGAAACTTGCTCGAAGATCGAAACCTGGCCAGGAGCGGACTATTATAAGTCTGAAAGTTCGTAAGAGAGATGAATGACACCAATTACTGGTAAGATTCCATGGGAATATTCTCAGAAACCTTAAAAACAAACAAATTCATCATCTTCGAGAAAGAAACTTGCTCAGAGATCGAAACCTGGCCAGGATCGAAACAAAAACAAATTTCGTAAAGTATTATCCGATTAATTCGAGGACATATACTTATAATAATTTCTGGATGTTAACAATACCAGGTGGGATAGTACATACTGATTCCAAGAGCCATAAAAAAATGGCCCAAAATTGTAATATACTTAAGATACAAATTGAACATCAACCATGTATTTTATTAGTTACAGCCAAAATATACACATAAAACTCAAAAATATAATTTCATGACCTCAAGGATCAACGAGCTTTGATCAACGAGACACATTCAAAGGGAAAAAAAAACACTTGTCGTGATTCGTGAAAACGATAAGGTAATTGTTTCTTCAATTACTGTGGAATTGTATATGGGTTTTGTAAATGGATTGTTCAAAATTCTTATTTTGGGTTATATGTCTCTGGCTATAGGTGAATGTGTGGATTGTAATTTGGGTGATGTTATGCACTAGTCCAAAACATGGTTTTTATGACACTTGGGATTTGCGGAAAATGACAGAGACCTGTAGTCGTTGTATATTAGACAATTGACATTCGTCAAAAAATTTGTACTCCCTCTGTCTTTTTTTATCTGTCCTAATTTCTATTTTGGTCTGTATTTTTTTATGTGTTCGCTCTGTTTATATACATATTTTTTCCTTAATCTTAAATTAAGAAGATCAACAACTTATGAGTGTTATTTTTTCAAGGGTTAGTTATGAATTTTTATAAGAAATCCTTATTATTTTGGCAAATTCAATTAAAACGCTTATTTTAAAACGGAGGGAGTATTTTATAATTAATCTATGGTTTTTTGGCTTATATTTGCCCCCATTGCCTCAAAGTTCCACCCATATCGGGTCAAAATAAAAGAAAGATCTGACGGCTTAGATTTTGGGGTAGAAATGGTTAGGATCCGTATGAAATTTTGTTTATCATTATTGTCCATTGATAAATGTGATCTAACGGATATTAATTAGGAACTATAAATTTCTATTTTTTTCTTATTGCTTTTTAACTTCTTCTCTTTTTTGCTTATTAACGTGTCTTCTCTTTTTTGCTTTTTAACTTCCCAAAACTGCCTACTTTATTTTATTTTCTCTTAATAGTAAATCAACAAACTGAATCAACATGCTCCCGTATTTTCCTCCTTAGTGTTCACCAAAAGAAGACACGTTTCTCAAAAATGAGTCATGACCTTCTCCCTTCAAAAAAAAAAAAAAAAAAAGTCATGACCTTCTCTTCCGCATTCCAAAAATATTTCTCATATCTCGATCCAATATTTTGCTGTGAAGAAACCCAAATTACAAGTATGTATTTCGGATTCTGATTTTGTTTAAATGATTTTTTTATTTTTTTTCCTTGTTAGATTAACCCATTCCGATCTGTTATTTCTTCTCGGCTGTTTAATTGTTTAACGAAGCTGATTTTTTTCCTCTTTCTCCATTAACATCTCATGCTTGGAAGAGTTTCAATCGCACGTTGCTGCAAGTAGCAACTTAACTCGGAGAACATGTAGACGAGATTTAAGCTATCTTTGCCGAATGGAGAATGGAGACTATTGACGAAGGTTTCTTTCATTTTGATCTCAGGGTAAGATCCCCAAATCAAATCAATGTTTTGATACCTTTTATAGATCTGATTTAATCTCATCTTCACAATCTCAAACTCTGGATGGTAAATCGTGAATCTCCAATTCAGATCTGCTTTTGGTGTTGTTAATTTGTCTTTTTGTATTTTGATTTTGATTTAGCTTTTGTTTTAGCTAAGGAAATGGATAATCAAGCAACATTAATAATCACCACCATCACCAGCTGCAACATGCGAATTAGGTAAGGTCAGATTCGATTTTGTTTTTATTTTAATTAGGTATGGAATGGAATTGATACCATGAATTTGATTTTGTTTTTGTTTTTGTTTTTGTTTATTTTCTTCTCAAGATTAAGCCATGAATACGATTTTGTTTATTATGCAAGGGTTTCGTTTTTGACTTCATAATCTCTTTGTTGTTCACATGAATCACAGCAAGAAGAAAAGAAAGGGGATTTCTAACAAAAACCCTAGCTACGCATCCTAAGCTGCAATCTATTATGCACAAAAAGTAATTTACATACCACTTTTACTACTCTTTTATCTTTCTTTTTTGTTTATCTTTTCTTATTTTGTATCTTGTTTTTGTAAAATGCAGTAAACTTGTATGAACAATTTTGGCTTTCCTTTTGTGTATTGCTTTCTTTGTGAGGGTGGTGTTGATTAACTTGATTTGATCTGTTCTTGGTTCTGTTAATGGCAACATTAATTACTCTTTATGTGTCTGTGTGTGATGGTTATATGATTTCTCTTTGGGTGTGTAATTGAATCATTATAGGCTACTGTGTGTGTAATGGGTGGTCTTCCTGATCTTCTGATTTTCATTTTGTAACCAGATTCTTATGTACATGTACGATGGTCGAAATCTTAGAAGATGATTCTAAACAGGTTGGTTTGACAAAGCATTCCTAGATAATTGTTTGGATCTGTCATAAGATGCCGCTAGTGACTTTATATCGTTGATTGGGCTGCAGAGTGATGTGCTATAGGGTCAGATGGAGCCATATATCAACAAGGTACATTTTCGTAGCTGGCTATTGCTTTGTATAAAGTTGTGGTAATTTCCCTTGCTTAGTTGAATTGTGAGTTTGGCTTTCATCATGTAAAACAATAGATATTTAACTAGGAACTAATATTAGTCGATTCCTGGAAGTACAACTGGATAGTTTTATACTTCGTAGCTAACTGAATAAAATTTCCTTGTCATTGTTTGATGCAGGTTACTAGTATTGATGATGACTGTTGCAGCGGTGGCTAACTTTGTTGTGAGACAAAAAAAAAAAAAAAAAAGATGGGCCCCACTTTTGACCCCACTCGGTCAATTGAATGAGGTGTTTGAAGATTAAGACAAAAATGATGGCAGTTGTTAAAAGAAAATGATGCTTCACTTCTCTTTTTATTCCCACTAAAATTGATCACCGGCATCCTATGTTAAAAGAAAATGATTCTTTACATAAATTGAAGACACTTTACAAGAAATGTGACAAGAAATGGCCAAAAAGAAAGTGTAATGTTGAGAGAGAAAAAGAAAAAGGATGGAAATATCTGACGGGATGCTTTTCTCTCTCCCACGTTTTTATTACACGTATTGGGACACGTCATTTGAGTTGTGATTAGAGCTGTGTAGTGGTTTGAATGTGCAGGTTTTAGCTTTTTGTTTGGACTTGTATTTTTTTTTTTACTTTTCGGTTAAATTTTGATGGTTTTGTCTTTTTTATAAGTTAATTTGCTTGTGTGGGGATACTGAAGTACATATCACGTTTAATGGAGGGGATTTTATAATGTTTAATGAAGGAGTGGATTTTATAATTATAGAATTTTAATTAGTAATTAAATTCAATATTGATTTTTAAATTGTAATTAATTTTCGGAATTTCTAAACTAAGAGCACAAAAAATTGGTTGCTTAAAAAACCAGGAGCACAAAAAATTGGTTGCTTAAAAAGAATAAGCAACCAAATTCAGGCCTCCTAGGCTTGGTCTAGGTATTAAGCAATCACAATAAATTTGGTAGCTTAATAACTTAAGCGATCCACTCCAGGCCAAGTCGTTTCATGTATCTATTAACTAGGTATTTTACTTGCTCATAGAGTACTTGGTCTAGCTATGAAGCGATCGACGTTGTACTTGCTCTAGTATGGATGGTCTATCTATGAAGCGATCGGCGTTTCACTCGCTCTATTATGGTTGGTCTATCTATCAAGCGATCAGCGTTTCACTCGCTCTATTATGGTTGGTCTATCTATCAAGCGATCAGCGTTTCACTCGCTCTATTATGGTTGGTCTATCTATCAAGCGATTGTTATTTTGCTTGCTCCAGGGAGGTCGGTCTATCTCTAAAGCGATCATTATTTTGCTTGTTCCCGTAAGGTCGGTCTAGCTATGAAGCAATTAAGAAACAAGACGCTACATGAGAGTTGGTTGATTACTAAAGCGATTGCCTAGCTGCTCTAGACTTGTACAAATCCCACCTTTTGCAACTAACGAGCGAGAGCCAAATTCAGTAGCTATAAGGGTTAGAGCGACTTAATATGGGCTTTTTGCAACAAAACTGCTATGTTGCTCAAACCAGTTT